>QEPC01007511.1:722079-736538 GCA_003113815.1 Sphenodon punctatus | reverse complement strand
TGGCTGATGAAGGTCTTCCCTGTGCCGAGGACCCCAGCAGAGGTGTTATACAATACCCGCCTGTGTTCCAGCCAGACAGTGGTGGAGCATGCCTTTGGGGCCCTCAAGCAGCGCTGGAGAAGTGTTGCAGGATGCCTGGATTACACCGTCTCGACCTTGGCCCTGGTGATAGGTGCCTGCTGCATGCTCCACAATGTCTGCAAAACAGAGGGGGTGGCCCTGGAGTACCCCGAGCCCCACCAGCCCCCTGGTCCCATGCCCCTGTACGTGAACGCAGAGAACCCCAGGGAGTACCATTACGCCAAACGGATCTGGAACACCCTGGCGAGCCATATCGCCCGGGGGGGGCACTTGTGAGGGTTCCCCCTGGGGCCCCCACCCGCGGTTACATGCGCATGCCCCTGCACAGGTGGGCCCCCAGCCCGCTCCCCCACAAACTGGAGCGAGAGCAACGCTACCTACAGCAACCTTTATTTCCCACACAGTGCACACAATCACTCGGTCCTGCCAATCCTCCATCACCCTGTCCCCTTCAGTGACCCCCCATCATGTTTCCCTCCACATCCCCCCCTTCCCACCATCCCCCCTTGCTTCCTAGGCCATCCCCGTGAGCGCCCGCTGGGGCCCATTGAGCTCTGCGAGCTCTCCTCCCCCCTGCTGTCCGTGTCCCCTGCATTGTCCTGGGCTGGCTCCTGGTCCAGCAGGGGGGCTGGTGGGGGGGGGAGAGGGTGCCCGGGGCCCTGGCCGTCCCCCAGGGGGGATGCACCCTCTGGAGCACTGGGGGCACTGGGAGGTGCATGCGCGAGCCCTGCTATGCTCTCTGCACTCCTGGTGCTGCTCCAGGTGCACCTCGGCCTGGAGCCTCTTGTCCCTCTCCTCAGCCCGCTCCAGAGACCGCTCGATGGCTGTCTCCATGTGGCCCATGGCCTCGATCATCCCTCCCGCTGTTCCTCCGCTTTCTGCATGATGTCCTGTGCCTGTTCCTCCCTCTGCCTGCGAACCCGTGCCTGGTACTCCCGCATGCGCTGCACTGGGGCCACAGGCCATGGGGACACCGGGTGCCGGGGGTTGCCCTGTGGGAATGAGAGGGTGGGTCCGTGCCTGCCCCTGCCCCCTTCCCCGGATGGGGCACGGGCCCCTTGGGCTCCCGGGCACCTCTCCTGTGCCCCCTGTTCCCCTCCCCTTGGTTCCCCTTACCCATTTCCTGGGTGCCTCCTCCGGCCCCGTTCCGGCTGCTGTCCCCGGGGCATCGCATCCCGTGTGCAGCTCCGGATGTTGTCCCGGGCCCAGCTCCCATGTTGCCTGGACCCCCGTGCCCCCCTCCTCCGCCTGTGCTCCCTGCACCTCCATCGCTGCCCGCGCCTCCTCCACCGTCCCCTCCTCCTCCACCGTAGCTTTCTCTCCCTCCACTCTCTGTCTCCCTCCTTGCTCCATTCCGCCATGCTTGCCTGCTGCAGATTCCCCTTTAAATCTCCCTCTGGTGGTTGTGTTGTTGCTGGTTGCCTGGCAGTGATGCTGCGTGCATTGTCCACGGCTGTGGCTCGTTTCCTTTGGTTCCGCCTGGGGATTGGCATCCAGACATTACTTTTCATTGCTTCCCGGTGGGGGTCCGTTTGACCACGCTTCCTGGGATATTCCCCCGGCTAGCCCGGGAAGCGTGGTTGAAATTGACCCCATGTGGGTATTGAGCATGGTGAACATCTGGCGCGCGCCGAACAGATGTTCAGGGCTCTTTGGCCCCTCTGCAGGATTGAGCGTGGTTCACTGTGGTTGAGCATGATCTCGTAACATCTGAAAACACCCATTGTTCCAGACCTGTAACCCAGAGGTCAATGGATAAAACTATTCTTGGCTAGATAGTGTCTTTGAGAGCTATGAGGTGCAAAGGTCTGTAAGCACTAGGGCAGGGACCATGTCTATTCCATTATTCTGTAAAGCAACAGGTACACTGCTTGCACTATATAAATGCTGGATGATGATGATGATGATGATGATAATCTAGAGGTATGATCCTTACTTGGAGGACAAGAGGTAATACGTTCAAGTCCTCTGCGGCACTGCTGTCAAGCAACAAGAAAAAAGGCCATGTGATGGTGCTTGTGAGAACCATGTCAATGTCCCTGGTATGAGCATGGTATAGGCATACTGCTATTGAGAGAGAAAGAAAAGGGTCATGTGACAGGTTTTGAGAACACCCTCAACAGAACACACATAATATCTGAGGTCCAGGTATGCTCCGTGTGTTGAGTGAGAAGGAAAAGGGCTGCATGATGGAGCTCATGAGAACACCCTCGATACAACACATACAATACCCAAGTTTCCGGTATGCTTCATATACTACTGTTGAGGGCGAAAGGAAAGAGCCGTGTGACGGGACTTGTGAGAACACCATCACATGTGTTCTATCGAGGAACATTGATACAGGTGAAGAGTATAATGAGAGTAAGTTCAATTGTAATGCCCAAAAAATCCAGTCTACTCTGCTGGTATAGACTTCAGTTTTGTTGGTGCCCAGGCACCTGGCACACACAGTCTCTGGATCTGCTGCATACGCCCACTCTTCTTTACCTATTTGAGGACAAAAATCCAATGCTATACATAGTAGAGCTTGGTGGTCTAGAGGTAAGACTCTTGTTTAGGGAGCAAGAGGTTCTGGGTTCAAATCACCTATAGTACTGCTCTTGTTGTCTTTACTCCTCGCACTTGACTCTGTCTTTAGGGGGGAAATTATTTTGCTGCTGGCCGTCTTACGTTCATGTCCAGTCCTGTGTATGGGGCCCTGATCCTGGAATCCAACCAACCTCTGCATCTGCAGTTGTGCAGCATTGTACCAGGCCCATAAACCAGAGGTCAATGGATCAAAACCATTCTTGGCTATCTTTCATCTTTGACTACTGCAAAGACCAAGGACATGTTGGTCTAGAAATGGGATCTTTGCTTAGGGGGCAAGAGGTCCTGTGTTTGAATCTCTTGTAGTGCTGCTGTCGTCAAGTGGGAGGGGAAAAAACTGTACTTTCTAGAAAAAAATTTTGGCAGCTGCTGACCATCCAGGTTCATGTCCAGTCCTGTTCATGGGTCCCTGATCCTGGAATCCTTTCTCTGGTGGGTGGAGGATGCTTGCGATACAGTGGGGAGCTCATCCTGTGGTGGCATGAGCCTTGAAATCAGTGAGATAAATGCTTTTCAGAGCATAAATTTAGTCGCGTGCAGTCTCAGTGGAGATGGAGCTAATAATAGGACACCACAAGCAGAGATGGAAGCACAAGCTGCATTAGGTGATGGTTACATTGTATGTGCTATCAAACTGTTGTCAGGTACAGTATACCTGAATCTCGACATTGATAGCTCTAACGGTTGTGTGTGCGCAGGCTCATGCTGTAGTTATCCCCTTTGTGGAAACTTTGTGGGGGTCTTTTGCAGAGGTGGGAAACCTCAGGCCAGGGGGGCAAATGCAACCTCTGGCTAGTTTTTATTTGGCTCCTTTCTAGTCCCTGGATCCATTTCCTGCCCCCAAGTGCTGAAAGACGGAGCTCAAGATAAGGGAGCAGGGATGAGGGCATGCACCCAAGGACAGGGGACAGATCCATGATCTGGACCCTCTTTCTGAGCACACCCCTTCAGCCCCTCATTATTTGCTCCAACTTCTCTGCAGCCCTCAGAGCTTGTACTAATTTTTAAAGTGGTACCTGGGAGGGAAAAGGCATACAGCACTGAGCATGCACTTGATTCCTTCTAAATAGAGAGCCAGTGTGGTGTAGTGGAGAAGGTGTAGTGGACTTGGACCTGTCATGGCAGGGGGAATGCATGGGGGCTGCCCCCCCCCAAGTGAAGACAACACCCACCACAGCTCCCTACCCTCCCCCCACAGTGCAATTCAGATGGGTAGAGTTTAATCTCTCCCCAGCTCTCAGCATGGACATCCAATTGAGGAGTCTTGGAGACCTTGAGCCAGGTCATGGTCAAACCAACCCCAGCCCCAAGACCCAGCCTCACCTCTAGGCATATCCACACACACCCCAGCACATCCATGGTGCTTGCTTGCCAGGGGGTGGAGCAGGGGGAGGGGCTTGGCTTGGGGACAGCAGCCTGAGAAGGGCCTAGGGTACAAAATGCCTCAGTCCAGTCCTGGCAGGGAGGGAGCTAGGGAAGCACTGCAGGAGCAGGCAGCTTCAGTGCCGCTGCCCCCCAGGCTCAGAGTTTGCAGTGGAGGGGGTGGGGGATGAGAGGAAGGAGCCAGGGAAGTGCTTCAGGAGCGGGCAGCTTCAGCACCTCTTCCCCAGGCTCAGAGTTGCAGCGGAGGTTCAGGGTCAGACACAAGCAGCATCGATTATGAAAGCAAAGCAGCATTGATTGCAGAAGTAACATTTCAGGCAGTCAACCACATCCCCTCCCCCCAACCTGGCAGTGCAACTAGTTCCGTAACACACACAGATAGTGAGTCCCTAACTGCAGTACGAGACATGGAGCCTCCTGAAGGAGGAAGCTAACTAGCTCATTAATATATATGTATGTAAAACGTAACTTGTTGTCCACTACTACAAGTTCTCTACTCTTTCTTTTATGGAAGGACATATATTAATGTCTTCATGACAATCTCTGCAGAAAATATGTCTTATTTTCTGAAACATCATGTAACCAAAACATAGATGTAGTACAATCTCTTGCCATCTTTATACTCCCTGAAATCACTCTTAGGAGTTTGGATCGTGTTGAAAAAAAAATCGGAAGAAATTAGACAACTAGAATTTTTAAACTGTAGGTTTTTTGTTTAAGGCAGATTCACATCAACGAACTTTAACAAACTAGGAAATCGTGTGTTAAGGCTCCTGCCTTAACTTGCACACCTTGTAAGCAGTGAAGTTGTTGTATGGTCTCTCATACTGCGCTCGCTTACAACTTAGGCTGCATGCACCCACACTTTGCCTTGGTCTTTCAGCCCCAATCCTCTTCCTTTGCAGGTTGGGGGCAACACTAAAGTTGGGGAGAATGCTATGTAATGTAAGTGTTTGTTTAGAATGTGGGTAAACATTGACATGAAATCCATAGAACGGCCAATGAAAGGAATGGGGGAAACATTAATGCTAATTTGAAATTAAATTATATCTCATTAACTGTGAAATGATACAATGGAGATGCATCTTTGGGACTGGGGGAGGAAGAGGATGTGGAATAACGAAGGCAGCAGGGAGAAAGAGTGCAATGACAGGGAGGAGGCCATAGGGATTGAGTACAGCAGGAAGGAACTTGGTGGAATAATAGGAGGAATGCCATAAGAAATGGGTGGAATGTCAATATTTTGGGTGATGTAAGAGACTATGGGGAATACTACTATAATGCTAATAAGCACCATAGCTACCCCCTTTTTTTTCTAGTCTCTATTGCCCCATTGTATATTAGTACACATTCTCACCTGGGTTTTCTTTTCTTTTTTGAGGGCGTGGGAGTTGTCATTTCACACACTCGTATATGTATTTGCTATGAGTAATTATGGTTATTATAGTGGTCAGGAGTCGTTATTTTTGGGGAGGTGAGTGGGGTTTATTGCGTAGTAATAGAGGCCAGACTATGCAGCTGGAAGCTAGTGAGTTAAATGTAGGGGGTGTTGGGTGAAGGCAGCTGAAGTCAGAACTTTTCTAACCTCCTGAGAGTGAACTGGTGGTTAGTTGGTTGGAGGGAGGCAAATAAGTAGTCGGTTAGAGAAGGTGCTGATCCCAAATCAAATAAATTTAAATGTAAGGACCGCACAACTGGTCCATCGAGTTTCTTTATATTTATTGGCTGCCCCCTCATGCCTACAGCATCTCGGGGTGGCTCACAATAGTTAAAACAACAATAAAATACATAAAAACAGCAATTAAAACTACCCCCCCAAATGTTCCCCTCCCTACCCTACCCTAACCTCCCTACCCTACCCTACCCTACCCTCCAAAGGCCTGGGCGAACAGGCAGGTCTTGCAGGCTCCGCGAAAAGTCATCAGGCCCAGGGCCAGGCGAGCTTCCTCCAGGAGGGAGTTCCAAAGCCGCGGCCCAGCCACTGAGAATGCCCTCTCCATCGTGGCCCCCCGTTTAACATGGGGGACCTCCAGGAAGACACCCCTGGCAGACCACAGGGGCTGCTCTGGGGGCATGGAAGGTGAGGTGGTCCCCAAGATATAAGGGACCCAGACCATATACAGCTTTATAGACCTACACCAACACCTTGAATCTGGCTCGGTATGCTATAGGCAGCCAGTGCAGAGTGCGGAGCGGAGCACAGGTGTAATGTGATCCCATTGCCTCGTCCCCGTAAGACAGGTTGCCACATTCTGCACCAGCTGCAGCCTCCGAATCAGAACCAAGGGAAGCCCCACGTAGAGCGTGTTGCAGTAGTCTAGCCTCGAGGTGATGAAGGCATGAATAAGAGTGGCCAAGTCAGGCCTGGAGATGTATGGGCGCAGCCTCTGCACTGCACTAGATACAGATGGCAAAAGGTGACTTTAGCCACAGCCTCCACCTGCCGATCCAGATGGAGGCCGGGATCCAAAACCACTCCCAGACTCCGAACCTGCTGGGCTATGGGAGGGAAGACCCCTCCTCCCTGCCAGAGGGGTCGGCACCTCCCTTGCCCTACCCACCACCATCACCTCCATCTTATCAGGATTGAGCCTCAGTATGCTCTGCCGCAGCCACAAGCCTCCAAGCATTGGGAAAGCAACGAGACAGCAGGACCTGGGTCGGTCGAAAACGAGAGGTACAGCTGAGTATCATTGGCATATTGGTGACATCGCACCCCAAACCCTTTCACAATCTCCCCCAGGGGCTGCATTATATACATTAAACAAAAGCGGAGACAGAATCTAACCCTGCGGAACGCAGCCGGTCAAGACCCAGGGGATCGATGTTTCAGCTCCCAGCACCATTCTCCCCGAGAGGAATGAGCGGAACCACCCAAGGACAGTCCCGTCCAGACCCCCCAGGTCTCGCAGCCATCTCAACAGCAGCCCATGGTCCACGGTATCAAAAGCGGCCAAGAGATCTAGCAGGATCAAGAATGTAAAACATCCTGCATCCATCTCCCAGCATAGATCGTCCACCAAAGCCACCATCACCGTCTCAGTACCATAGCCGGGGCGGAACCGAGATTGAAAAGGGTCAAGGAAACCTATACGGTCCAGATGCGCCTGGAGCTGCAGAGCCATGGCCCATTCAATAACCTTCCCTAAAAAGAGAAGATTAGAGGCAGGATGGTAACTGTGCCCACAACCAGTGAAGGCTTTTTCAGCAAGCGGCGCACCACAGCCTCCTTGAGACTGGGCAACAACCTCCCCTGCCGAAGGGACGCATTAACCTCCCTCTCCAGAACTGACCCCAATGTCTCCCTGGAAGCTTTTACCAACCACGACGGGCACAGATCTAGTTCACAACTTGTGGCTCGAACAGACCCCAAGACATCCACTGCATTGGCATCACTCAGGGCACTTCCTGAAACTCCTCCTATAAAAATCGAACAGACGGTGCCTCCATAACCTCATGCTCCTCTCCTACTGCATTCAACCCGGTGTCAAAGTTACTCTGGATCTGAGCAATCTTGTCTGCAAAGTAGGTGGCAAACTCCTCACAGTGGGCCTGGGACAAGTCCCCGTTCAGGCGGAGGGAGGCCGGACTAACCAGCCCCCACACCACCCGGAACAGCTCCGCTGGACGCGACTTGGCAGATGCTATGAGGGCAGCAAATAATTCCTTCTTTGCTGTCCTCACAGCCTCAACATAGGACTGCAAATGGGTCCTATGGAGAAGTCGATCAGATTCAGATCTAGTTGTTTCATGTTGGAATATTTACATGCTTTTAGTCACCTGTGGAATGGGGAGATGTACTTGACCTGGTGCCACAGAATGGAGATCTGGAATATAAACAAAAAAAAAGAAATTATTTCCACATTGGAAGTAGAGTAACAATGTAATATTGGGCAGGGAGGAGCATGTTATCCTCGCTTTAGTGTTGCCTCCAACCTGCAAAGGAAGAAGATTGGGGCTTTAAGACCACGGCAAAGTGTGGGTGCATGGCACCTAGTTTACAAGCGAGCACAGTATGTGAGAACAACTTCACTGCTTACAAGGTGTACAAGTTAAGGCAGACAGCTTAACATACAATTTCCTGGCTTGTTAAAGTTTGTTGATGTGAATCTGCCTTAACAAGGTTTTTTAAACTATAGGTTTTTGTTTGTCTAATAATAATAATAATCCAGATTAGCTGCATAGGCCCAATCCCTATGCGGCCCCATGGCAGACAATCGGCACCACCACACTGCAGGTTCAGTTCAGGGAGCTGGGCACACAAGCATGGGGAGTCAGGCAGCTTGGACCCAAGGTGCCCACAGGAGCAGTCACACGGTCCTGTCTCACCTCCCTCCCCCAGCTCAGCTGAGAGGCCAACCCCAGCTGTGCCATGACTGTGCATGATGGGCGCTACCACCTATCACTCATGGCTTTGCAGCCTTGCTCCAAGTGTGGCACACCCTGCCACATGGGTTGCACCACCTTGGGCAAGTGGGCTAACACTTGGGGTAAGGTTGTTCCGCCACGTGTCCTTGGGATTTTCCCAAAGACCCATCGTGGAGCAACTGGCTGACTGCCCCCCCCCCCTCAATGGGTTGGGGAAAGCATTTGGCAGGCCCTGGGCACATTTCCCTATGCATCACATGGCTTGTGTGCCCAGGGAGAGGTAAGGCTACACAAAGAGTGGTAGCCTCCCCAGCCCTTTTCACGTGGCTGCACCCCAAGTCTTTCAAACTATAAGGTAGAGGTTAAGGATTTCCCCAAAGAGACCCATGAAGAACAAGTATTTGGCTGGCACAAGATTTGTAAAAAGGGACAGTTTAAAAAGGCCAAGTGGTACATGAAGAGACTTTTTTTTTTGTATGAACAAAAAAAAAACGCAGAAAGCTTTCTGTTGGAACTAAAGAACTATGTTTAGCTTGATTGTGTTTTAATTAGCAAATGATGAAAATAAATCGATCAGCTCTGGGTTTGTTTTTTGTTTGTTTTTTGTTTAAGCAAAGACTTCCTTCATGCCTCTTTATTTTTACGAGTCTTATTTGGATTGCAATAGGGGCTAGAGGTTCCTAAAAGAAATCAGGACTCCATTGCACTAGTTATTGTGCACACACATAACAAAAAGATAATCTCTGCCACCTGCTGCTTACAGTCTAAATATAACATGAAAGAAAACTGGTAGATACAACAAACAGATGGGTGATCTAGAGGTAAGAGTCAGATAGCTATAATAAGCTTTGATATCACCTGATATTATGATGAAGAGAGGTAAACAGTGGAGTGTGCTAGGGATCTAGCCTAGAACCAGTGATCTTTAACATATTTCATTAAGGATCTATGGAGAAGGGAGTAAAAAGGGAGGTGGCGAAATTTGCAGATGCTACAAAATTATACAAGATAGTTGAGTCCAAAGCAGACTGTCAAGAGTTACAAAAGGAACTCACTCAACTGAAATGCTGAGCAATAAAAGGCATATGAAATTAATCGCTGCGAACTGCAAAGTAATGCACATTTGGAGGGGGAAAAAAACCCTTAAATCTACATACACAGTATTAGGTGCTAAAATAAATATTATCACTTAGAAACATGATCTTTGAAAATACTGTTTCTGGTCATCTCATCTCAAAATGTTATAGAAGAACTGAGAAAGATACAGGAAGAATGATTAAGGGTTTCCAGGAGGAGAATCCCAAAGTATTGGGACTTCTTCCCTTAGAAAGGAGATAACAAAGGGGAATATGATAGATATGGGTTTTTAAAAAATAAAATCATGAATGGCATGGAGAAAGTAAACCTGGTAAATAACTTCCTTTTTCATAATATTACAACTAGGGGACACCTGACAAAATTCACAGGCAACGGGGGTAAAAGGAAGCTACACAATACACATTTAACCTGTGGAACTCATTGGGTGATTTCAGACGTTATGGGGCCATTTGGCCCCGTACCGAAATCAATGTATTGATTCCCCCACCGGGATGACCCCGTAACACCCTAACAGACGTGCCGGGGGATCCCGGCGGGGAATCGGGGAGGGGGCGGGGCCACACGACACAACTCGGGGCCGCATGGCCCCGCTCCCTCCACGCTCCCTGACGCCCGCCCTCTGGGGAGACGGACGGGCGGCGGGCCCAATTGGCCGCCGCGTATGGCTGGCTTTGCCACGGCGCGGGATCCCGCCGGTGATCCCGGGCCGTGGCACCCGACCAGACGTGACAGAGGGGTTCGACCCGGCATGGAATCACATTCAACATGCAACGGCCTCCGGTCCCACTGCTTCAGCCACTCGCGTGGTGAATGTAATTCCACGCCGTGGTAACATCTGGGGGGGAACATCCGTTCCCCCCAACAGACGTTCTGTGATCACAGTCACCACTGGGAATTGACCGTGGTTGACTGTGATCTCGTAACGTCTGAAAACACCCATTGTCATGGGATGTTGTGAATGTCAATAGTAAAACTGGATTCAACAGAGGATTGGATAAGTTCATGGAGGTTAGGTCCATAAATGGCTATTAGTCAAGCAAGTTGGGATGAAACTGCTTACAGCTGATAAGTGGGAGTGAAGGCCGGGTGGGTCTTCATCTGAAGCATTTGGTGTTGGTCAGTATTAGAGATGGGATACTGGGCTATATGGCCATTGACCTGACCTGGTATGGTAATTCTTATGTTCTTAAATTTAATACACAGCAATTTCAGTACATCAGACACCAAGTAATCTTCATGATCATCTTCTTAAAAGATACCAATATTAAAGACATTACAGTCTCTTTATTTCAAATGAGAACAATCAGTACCTTGCACATTCATTGCTTTCCAAAGGAGGATCTCAAAATACTTCACCAGCCTTTGCTAGCTGACTCTTAGGACAGCTCTGTGTGTAAGTAACCTTTGCTTTACAGATGGAGGAACTGAAGCACAGGAAGGTTTAGTCTCCTGACAAAAGTGCCATAATTTTATGATATACTATAATAAACACTATGCACACCACAACTAGTGTTAAAACAATGAGTGGTTTTTGTAGTCAGATATTATTCACATTTTTGATAGCCCTCTGACTATCCGAATGATATCTGCAACCAAAGAGGATATTTGCATATCCATTTTTGTTTGTTTTTCAGCTGTTTGGTTATTTAGATTTTCAGTTATTCGCTTATTCATTTACGTCCTTTTTGACTATTGCACATGCAAAAGAGCTAAAATGCAGTAACCAAATCTGAATATTTAGACAACAAAAAACCCCAAACAACCCACACCCTGCCGCCTCAATGACTTGAACACCAAACTCATACACAGTGAAGATAGACCCGAATGCAGATTATTATCTGTTTCAATTAATAATATATGGCTCGAATCAGACAAAATTGACAGATATTCACTATGAATACTTGTTCCGGCACTAGCTGTGATTTTTTTCCCTCCCGAGAGCTTTGCTGCACCCTCATGGAATGAGCTTCTCAGAGACATATCCTGAATTGGGATCCTAGACAATCTCTGCGCTGAACTCTTATTCCCTAGTGACACATCCTTGACAAACCAGTGAGCAAGAAGTAATGCCTTTCCACATGCCCATCTTTGGTGACATCTGTATAACTCAGTTGGACATCCCCAGAGAGAATAATCATGTCAATGTAGAGAAAAGGATAAGAGAAAGCCAGGCTATCTGAGACTGACCAACATCATTGCAAGCAGATCAACCTTCCAGGTAAATGCTTCTGGTTTATGCTTATAAGTACTCTGCTGACAGGCATTTTCTGCCTGTGCACAATCATGATTGCAACCCGCTCTGGGACTCTTTTTCTATCCACAGGTTCCATCACATGCTAGTAGAACATTTGATATAAAGCCTTATGAAATCTTACTTGAAAAATCAATTCAAATAGACTTGGATATGAGCACAGTCATATGACAGATTGAAAAGCACCTGAAGGACTGCAGACCAAGGATAATGCTACATGACATGTCTCAGGCGCTGGTTAGGGAGGAAGCTGGATAGGGGACAGAGAAGAGTACTGGAAGTAAACAGTGTGAGAGTTACACACATAGATGTGACTATCTTGTGAAGTGTTGCATACATAAAAAAGGACACAGGAATGCCAAAGAGAAGACAAGCCAGGTGTGATGTATTGAAAATATACAGAGATGAAATGAGTGTCTGAAATGGATACCAAATTTGATGAATTCAGTGTACTCAAGTCTGTTTTAACAAAGCAAATGCACAGTACTATTCACTTCCTGCATTGTTTGCGATTTCAAATCTTTGTTTTGGTATTTTGGTGATTTTGATATTTGGTGTTTTCTTCAGTCATGCTACTTTGGCATTTTCTTTTTTAAAATGTGTTGCCTGTGAATGGTTCAAAAATGAAGGAATTCCATTCACTTTCCAAAATGACAAAAACAAAACAAAACTCAAAACACCATTAGTGCCACCAAAATAAGTAAAGTACTGGATACTGAAGTAAGCAAAGTACTAAAGCACATAATTGAAGACACACTGTCCATGTTCACATGAGCAGCTAAATCAGTACAAGTCCTTAACTGCTTGTATCTCAGTATTGCTCACATGTCAAGCAACTGTATACAGGAGTAGGGAGACTAAATATATGTATGCTCTGGAATCCCCTTTGCTTACTAAACCAGGCTTACTTGTAATGTAAAACCTTTCTGTGTTTGGTTGACGAATACTGTATACAAATAATTCCTAGGTTGCAATGCAAAATGTCTCTCCTGCTACGAACTCTGTGGAATTCACCCTGAGATGTTTTGTATGCAAGGCACTAAGGGTCATTCATGTGCACTTTCATGACATGGTCACAGAGAGCAGATTGCTGCGGTACTAAATCATTTTAGAGATGGACTGAGTAAATGATACTGAATAGAGTAATTAAAACTTAATAATTGCTTTGACTCTGATAAATTGGCTTCGTTTTGTACATGTGAACGTGCTGAATTATGCAAATTCTGCAATGGTAATGAATAGAGATTCAGATATTGATTCATGGGAATAAATATGCAAATTATTTAAACGTCGTATTTGTTTTAACCTTAAAATATATTCTTAGATCAAAAAGCTTTTGGTTTAAGAGAGGACTTAGGGCTATTATAAATTCAGTCATGCTCCAAAAATCATGGAAATTGTAAGTTAAGGCACCTGCCTTAACTTGTGCACCATGTAAGCAATAAAGACATTGTACAAGCTTACATATTGTACTCACAACTTAGGCTCCATGCACCCACATTTTGCCTTGGTCTTTCAGTCCAAATCCTCTCTTCAGGTTGGGGGAAACACTTAAGTTGGGGACAGCAAGCTCCTCCCTGCTCCAGTATTATGGTCTTGAGCTCTGTATCCACTGTGGCCACAACTTCTCCTTCATTCTCAGTGTCAAGAAGGAACATAAGGCCACACAGGAGAGATACGGAACCATAGGTCTAGCATATATGTAAAGCTAATAGTTAAACATGGATGCAATGTTGAAAACTGACAGTTCAATTCATGTAATCATGTAGTGTAAACTGAGAGATGGGAAATCCCTCCAGGAGATGGAGAGAGAGAGAAAGGATGTGTTTTCAGAGGAGACACCAGACAGAAACCCATTCAGGTGCAAATTAAGTTTGCCTGTGTACCTACCTGCTGGCTATGGCTACATGCGGACAAGCAAGACCTCGCTAGCTTCCCCAAGGTGGGAAGGGGAAACAAAGGGCTCTGGAATGCTATTTAAGCCAACAGACAAGACAAAAAAGGAGCCATCTTCTGCTATCTCTTGGAGCTGAGAGCTCACCTACGTCTTGCATGCCAGTACGCAAGACTGCTGAAACTATGGACTGAGAGAAAGGACTTTGTTTTCTACCAGTTAAGAGATCAGTGCCCAGTCATTTACATCACTGACTGAGAATGGACTCTCTGTAGGGTAAGATCTTATATAAGGAATTACCTAGTACAGAATACGAATGCATTATATTGCTTTTCATTTGATTAGCCACTCTGTAACAAACTATCAGGGCTTATGTAATCAAACTTTCTTCTTATCTTTATGAAGAAGTGTCTGTAGTCTAACACTGAGAACACAAGCGAGCAACTTGAGCTTGCAAGCTCTTGAGAACCCAGAGAGAGAGTGTGTGTGTGTGTGTGTGTGAGAACTAGGCGTGGGCGTGCTGGTAAATCCGGTATCCGATAATGCCAGTACTAGGCGTACCGGCATTACCCGAAATCTGGTCCCGTTACCGGATTCCCGGTACTGGATTTTTTTACATTGCAGCCATTTAAATGAATGGCTGTAATGTAAAAAGTCCCACCAAAAAGGTTTTTTAAAAAACCCTCCCCGAGTCCAGGCTGCGCGGGTGGAAGGGGGGACACCCCCCACCCACCCTGCCCAGCCTGGATTTTTTTTTTAAAAAGAGCCCCCCCCCAGCACCAGCAGCCGCGGCAT
>QEPC01007511.1:710523-721517 GCA_003113815.1 Sphenodon punctatus | reverse complement strand
CCCTTCCACCCGCGCAGCCTGGGAGGGGGAGGGGGGAGGAATTGTATTCCATTGATTTCAATGGGGACACAGTGCCCCATTGAAATCAATGGAATAAAACCGGTACCGGATACCAGATTTAATCCGAGAATCCGGTTCTTTGAGAACCGGAAAACCGGTAAATCCGGTATCCGGTATTTGCCCCGGGGTCCCACCTCTAGTGAGAACGGTCAGGAAGCTTTCTGGACCTTGGGTGGCAAAAGTATTCTTCCCTTTGCAGTACTGGACCAGCCAGAGAAAGAACTGGTTCAGGTGGGCTGTAAGTGAGGGAAATTGAGTCACCCAACCCAGGAAAGTGGGGTGTTGGACCCCAAATCTGTGATACTCAGGCAGCTCCTTTTTCAGGCAGCAGCTCAAGTGCATCTGCTCACTGCACAGGTGATCAAGGGTAGGCAACTATTTGTCCTGTTATGTTGTGCTATAAGGAAGTATACTGTATTGTGGATGTGGAAGAACTGATGGCAACACTAGGCATTTTTAGACACATGTTAAAGTTCCAGATGTTTCAATCTTCTGGGTTTACAAGTCCATAAGTAAGTTCCGGATTCATTTTTCACACACGCACTGCCCTGAGTCAGTTTCTGGATGCATTATTCTCACACACACACTGTCCTGAGGCAGCCTAAAATAGTCGCAATGGTAAATGTGACAGGCTACCATGGAAACCAAGTAACTACAGCTGCCTGGAGCAAAGCAGTTTACCAGAAGAACCTTTTACACACACAAGTTCTGGGAGAAGTTTCACACAGAAGTTCAACGATCCAGATGTTTAAGATCTGGATGAGTGATTTAGACACACAAAGTTATGGATGTCACAGCAAACATCCAGGAGAAATGTGTGTGTAAAAACACCCACTGCTGCTTACAGTCATATTCCCCTGCTTCTGCACTAACTCTGTTTCATCCCATACTCTCCCTTGCTTGGTATTCCCCAAAATCCCCCTGCCTGCTGTAAGCAGTGCTGGGAGGTGTGGAGGACTGTCTCACCTCCATAAAAGGATGGGGACAAGCACTTACCAGCCACGCTGCTGAAGTGCTTCAGGAAGGGCCCAGATGATTCGGTTGGTATAACTTTTCCAATGTTCAAAGTGCTTTACTATCCTTGCCTAGTTCTTTCTCACCAACAACCCTGTGATGTAGGCCATTATTATTCCCATTTTATAGCTGGAGAAGGCTGAGAGACAGTGACTTCCCCAAGGACACCCAGTGAGTTCATGGCTATGGGTCTGGCAAATACTGAGGGGAGGGAAGAATTGTTTAGGGGGTTCCTAGGAGAATGGGATAAAATTATAGGAACAAACATTTTAGGCTAAACATGGCACATTTTGCTCAAAAGGGAGGTAAACAATTGTCTACAGAATGTGGGGAAACCTCTTTAACAGGGAAGAATTCAAGAAAGCACTAAGATATTGGGACCAAGATATTCTGCTGTACACAGTCTGCTTTATATCATACTGCAAGCACAAAAGAGGACATGGCTGCTGCCCATGGAAGACTCACACCAATGGGTGAAAACAGACATGACGCTAACCACCCTTTAACCACCCTTGGTGGTTATTTATGCATGTTGCAGGGCTGCATAGGGCACCAATACAACCCTGCAACATGCATAAATAACCACCAAGGGTGGTTAAAGGGTGGTTAGCGTCATGTCTGTTTTCACCCATTGGTGTGAGTCTTCCATGGGCAGCAGCCATGTCCTCTTTTGTGCTTGCAGTATGATATAAAGCAGACTGTGTACAGCAGAATATCTTGGTCCCAATATCTTAGTGCTTTCTTGAATTCTTCCCTGTTAAAGAGGTTTCCCCACATTCTGTAGACAATTGTTTACCTCCCTTTTGAGCAAAATGTGCCATGTTTAGCCTAAAATGTTTGTTCCTATAATTTTATCCCATTCTCCTAGGAACCCCCTAAACAATTCTTCCCTCCCCTCAGTATTTGCCAGACCCATAGCCATGAACTCACTGGGTGTCCTTGGGGAAGTCACTGTCTCTCAGCCTTCTCCAGCTATAAAATGGGAATAATAATGGCCTACATCACAGGGTTGTTGGTGAGAAAGAACTAGGCAAGGATAGTAAAGCACTTTGAACATTGGAAAAGTTATACCAACCGAATCATCTGGGCCCTTCCTGAAGCACTTCAGCAGCGTGGCTGGTAAGTGCTTGTCCCCATCCTTTTATGGAGGTGAGACAGTCCTCCACACCTCCCAGCACTGCTTACAGCAGGCAGGGGGATTTTGGGGAATACCAAGCAAGGGAGAGTATGGGATGAAACAGAGTTAGTGCAGAAGCAGGGGAATATGACTGTAAGCAGCAGTGGGTGTTTTTACACACACATTTCTCCTGGATGTTTGCTGTGACATCCATAACTTTGTGTGTCTAAATCACTCATCCAGATCTTAAACATCTGGATCGTTGAACTTCTGTGTGAAACTTCTCCCAGAACTTGTGTGTGTAAAAGGTTCTTCTGGTAAACTGCTTTGCTCCAGGCAGCTGTAGTTACTTGGTTTCCATGGTAGCCTGTCACATTTACCATTGCGACTATTTTAGGCTGCCTCAGGACAGTGTGTGTGTGAGAATAATGCATCCAGAAACTGACTCAGGGCAGTGCGTGTGTGAAAAATGAATCCGGAACTTACTTATGGACTTGTAAACCCAGAAGATTGAAACATCTGGAACTTTAACATGTGTCTAAAAATGCCTAGTGTTGCCATCAGTTCTTCCACATCCACAATACAGTATACTTCCTTATAGCACAACATAACAGGACAAATAGTTGCCTACCCTTGATCACCTGTGCAGTGAGCAGATGCACTTGAGCTGCTGCCTGAAAAAGGAGCTGCCTGAGTATCACAGATTTGGGGTCCAACACCCCACTTTCCTGGGTTGGGTGACTCAATTTCCCTCACTTACAGCCCACCTGAACCAGTTCTTTCTCTGGCTGGTCCAGTACTGCAAAGGGAAGAATACTTTTGCCACCCAAGGTCCAGAAAGCTTCCTGACCGTTCTCACTAGAGGTGGGACCCCGGGGCAAATACCGGATACCGGATTTACCGGTTTTCCGGTTCTCAAAGAACCGGATTCTCGNAACCTATACTGGTTGAGTTCCTAAATAAGCATCTTACCCTACAAAGGTCCATAAGTTCTTCTCAGTCCTTGATGTAAGCGACTGGGCCTTCAGTCTTAGAGTTACTAGAAAGCAAAGTCCCCTCTCTCAGTCCATGTCTTCCAGCCTTGTTCACTGGCAAGATGCAGGATGCAGATGAGAGTGATCAAGATGGCCCTGGCCAAGTGATGGCTTAATGGCCCTTGCATAGGTACCTTTCATGGTTTCTTTGTCGCAGGTTTCCCGCTCATGAGCCTGTGTCTTTCCTCACATAGCCAACCCAGGCAAACATCAAGATCCATTTACATCTCCATAGGGTTCCGTCTGGCAAAGGTTGTCAATACACAATCTTTTAACTGTCCGTACTTCCTGGAGTTTGGTCATTGTTACAGTCCTGATTTGGGTTTTACAGTTCTCAGTTGTAACATTACATACATGTTGCATGTTTTGCTTTACATATTTACTAGGCTTGTAGTTTACATGTAGGCCAGTATCACACGTGTGTGACCCTATGTTCCTCCATGACACCCTTTCCTCACCTCGTGCACTCAGTGCCTGTTCACTTTCCACCCCTGTCCATCCCCATGGCTGCTCCCCTCTCCTCTCTGTGTACCCAACCCATCCCCTTGGCAGCTCCCCTGTCCTCCCCACGATAGCTGCTCCTCTGTCCCATCCCCCATAGCAGCTCCCCTGTTGCCCCCTGCCCATCCCTATTGTTGCTCCCCTGTACTTCCTATGCCTCCCATAGCTACTATCCTGTCCCTCTCCATGGCCCCTGCCTTATCCCATAGCTGCTCCCTGTCCATCTTCCCACCGTGCTATCCCCATGGTTGTCCCTGTCCCTCACCAGTAGCTGGCAGCTAGGTAGCACTGAGGGATCCAGCCACATCCTCCATGCTTCTGTGGCTGCCCCACTTCCTCCTCGACTGCTTCCCCAGGTCCCACAGGTCCTACATGCTGCCACCTCCCCCTCTTCACCATGCTGCTCTATCTGAAAGATAGGAGAGGTTTTAGTGGCAGGAGACTATCCCGGATTTCTGTGGGATCCAAGGAACAGTCAGTTCTGGGCCCCGATTGCTGTGAAACGGGGGCATTTTGTGAGGCCCCTAGAAGTAGCAGGGCCCAGGGTGGTCACCCTGAGTTGTCCTGTCATGGGGCCAGCCCTGTGTGCACACACCTCATTTGTGTGAGATGAGTGGGTGTTTCTTGGTGGTCACGTATTTGGGAAATTGACCACCTAATAGATGACTAGGCAAACAGCCGCTATTTTATTTAATTTTTATTTATTTATTTCGTTTCATTTCTAAGCTGTCCCTCTCTCAAAAAGCGACTCGAGGTGGTGAACAACAATATAAAATACATATTAAAACAATCAAGTCCCACACAGTCTCACAGAGCACTAACTGCCCTTTGCCCCCCCCCCTCACCAAACGCCTGGCAAAATAACCAAGTTTTACATTGCCTCCAGAAAGCGAGGTGATCCAGGCTAAGGTAGATCTCCACCGGGAGCGCAATCCACCAGCCTGGCCCCCGCTCCCCAGCAGCCCTTCCTCCAGGGCACCCACTTCTCATTCCCTCAACAACCTCTTCTCCCCTCTCTCCAACCAACTCAACCCACCCCCTCTATCCACTCCAAGCAACCCTTCTCCCACCCCATCTTCAGCTCCTTCAACCCCCCTCTCACCAGAGGGTTATCCCCAATCCCCATACCCCAAGAGGCAGCCCAACCACTCTCAATGGCCAGGAACACCTCATCCCCACTACCCATCCTGCTGCTCTCACCAGGAGAAATAACCCACCTCCCATTTCTCACCCATCCCCCATTGAAATCAATCCCAAAGTAAAATCCACTACACAATCCAACCCACAATTAATAGCCAACCCAAATTGGGTGGCTATGTGCAGCTATTGGCTGGCTATTGCGTTGTCTTTTCAAACCCTCAGTATCTCAAGTTCTGCCCCAGTTCCTCCCAGGATGTCTGTCTACCTTGAGCTGGATAGAGATTTTCTCTCACTTTGCAAGTGAAAGGGGCCTCATTCTATAGCCTGGAGGAGAGAAGGTGTTTATGGTCCAACCTTCCTGCCCCCTTCTTTGGTACAGATTTGGACTAGTAACTACTTGGGTGAATTTTAGCATTGCTAATGGTTGAGATTAATTTATGTTCTAGATGTTAAAATAGTCACACAAGCTACTAGGGTGGCCATTGGTCCTGATTTATACAGGACAATCCTGTTTTTTGAAGAGTTTGTCTGTTGTCCTTTATTTATATGTTTGTCTGTATTTGCCACACTCGGCCAGTGCTGCCACTTACACACACAAAGTCATGATTTCATGACTTCCAGGTTGGAACAGTGGCATTGGCAGCATGTCGACTCAGAGGTGAGCCTGAGGTCCCAGCACTGAGGGGAGTGCGAGGCAATGGCATAGCTACTGTGGCACAAGGGGGTGTAATTGAGCCCAGGCTCTGGGGCACCCTGTTTTTTGGGGGGGAGGGCTCTGCAGTTGGCTCATAGCACGGGGGCCACGAGACCAAGGAGCCCTGCTTGGAACGGGGTTGGGAGCCTGCAGCTGAATCCCCCAAAGGTTGCCCCCAGCTGGTCCCTTTTGTTTGTCAGCAGTTGCAAGACCACTCCACTCGGCTGGATCCAGTGTGCGTGAGACAGGAAGGGAGGAGGCAGAACTGCCGGGACTGGGGCAGGCTGGTCTGGGCTTTGCCGAAGGGGAGGTATGGTTGCTTTCCCAAACATTCACACACTCATGAGGGAGCTCCCCCTCCCTGCAAATCACAACAGTGACTCAAACGCCTGCCCCAGCAGCCACTGGGCCAGAGGGTCTGGCGTTCCCTTGGTCCCTCTCAGCCTATATGGGTGACTTGTCATAGATCTCAGACAGCTCCCAAACCCCCTGGTGACTCTTGCACAACAAACAGGAGACTCCAAAATCATGAGATCCCTTCCTTCACCCCAAAAGAAAATTTGGATTATTTTTCTCCTTCCAGGGGTTTGAACCCTTTTGGCTTTCAATGTAAGGAGACCTCTTTTCAAAGGAAAACTGAGCTTCAGAAGGCCAGGAACTGGGGAAATTCACTGAAGTGCACAATACTGCGATACACACATCTTACCCAAAGTGTGTGTGTGTGTCTATCATGGGTTGGATGTCCGCACCCCCACTTTACCGGGTTTGAGTGACTCCGTTTCCCTCACGTACAACCCACTTGAATCAGTTTTCTCTCTGGCCGATTCAAGCCTGCCTCAGGGTCATCCCCTTTGTCACCCAAGGGCCCGATCCTTCCCATTTACAGACTCTTTAATCTCTGGGTTCGCAAGAGCTTGAGAACTCTTGTTGCTCACTTGTGTTCCAATGTTAGACACAGACACTTCTTCATAAAGATAAGAAGTAAGTTTATTGATTACATAAGCAAGATTGTTGATACAGAGTAGTTACTAGAAATCAAAGGTAAATATAATACATTCCTAACCTATACTGGTTGAGATCCTAAAAAAGCATCTTACCCTAACAAGGTCCATAAGTTTTTCTCAGTCCTTCATGTAAGCGACTGGGTCTTCAGTCTTAAAGTTGCTAGAAATCAAAGTCCCCTCTCTCAGTTCATGGTTTCCAGCCTTGCTTGCTGGCAGGTTTTAGGATGCAGATGCAGTTGCTCAAAATGGCCAAGCAAGAGAGATTCTGAAGGTGGCTTAATGGCCTCCTTAAATACCTTTCATGGTCTCTTTGTTTTGGCTTTCCCACCTTGGAGAAATGTGAGTTCTGTCACGTAGGCAATGGCTACCTGCATTAGCATTTTTAATGTCTCTGGCTATCCGTCTGGGCAAATCCACAAAGTGTCTTTTCATTTCCTGGAGCTTGGTGATGTGTCACAGTCTTGATTTTAGTTTTACAGTTCTTAATTGTAACATTACATACATGTTGCACCTATTGCTTTATATATTTACTAGGCTTGTAGTCTACATGTAGGCCAATATCACATGCGTATGACCCTATGTTCCTCCGTGACAGTGTCCATCTCCATCCTGTGCTCACTTTGAGTTTGTGGACCATTTTGTCTATAAATGGGACCAGATTAATCCATTTTCAGCAGGGGTGTGAATATAATGCAGGTTCGGTTGTATGGATTTATTTATTTATTTATTTATTTTCAGTACTTCTATACTTAAGCTCCCTTGTCATCCACGGTGTGGTGGGTCCTGTTGGGTCCCCCCACACTGTGACTACATTGATTCACCACAATGTATGGTTCTCTCTAGATTAACCCATAAAAAGGAGGTACCACCAAACCACTTTGGAGATAATAGCTGTTATCATGCCATGCTCCATTTTGTGCCAGGCAGCCTAGAGCTAATTTATACAACCCCCAAGGTTGCGGGGAGGGTGGGCTACCAGCAGTGTGGGATGGGAGTTGTCATAAAGGGACCCTGTACCTTTTCTTCCATAATTTGAACACAGAGCAATATTTTCACTCAGAGATCTGGAAGGTGCTGCACTGGGGGAAAATAATCAAAGCAGAGATATTCAATGGCGGTGGTGTGGGAGACCCTGTAAAAGGCAAAGAAAAGAATGTGCAGTAAGTGGCCAGGGTTAACTCTTTCCCTGTATGATCCTTGCAGTTTTATAGCAGGATGATCTAACATCTATAAAGAGGGATGAGGAAAGGAAACAGAGATGGGGAAGGGGTGAATTTGCAGACTCTCCCTCTTCCTCATTGGCTGGAGAAGAAATATTAGCCCATTGAGAACCCTCTCTCACTTGCACATGCTCTCCCCTGCATAGCCCCTACTCCTGTCACCCTATTGGGAAGTTCCTTGGCTCTTGGTATCTGTGGAGTAGACAAATCAGAAAGGAAATATCTGAAAGTCTTAACTCTGCACTAGTTGCAGCAGGGTAGAGGTAGCAAGTGGGCAGAGAGTCCAGCCAGGGGTAGAGAAAGAGGACCCTGCCCGACACCTGCAGACCTCTCCTCTCTATCGATCGAAAGGAGACGTTTGGCATGGATTGGGAATGTCCAATGCCTGTCATGCAGAGCCTGAGCAGATCTGCCTCCCTTCCTCCAGTGGGCTGCTCCTGTTTAACATCCTCTCTTCTTTCATTGGTGTGCAACATAATCCTGACCCAAGAACCCCTCCCAAAGCCTTACAACCCAACCCTCACCATCAGAGCAGCTAAAGTAGCTACAGCTGAGCTGCTGCTCTGCTCAGGCTACATCTCTTTTGAGTCTCAGAGCAACAGGAAGAGGGGGAAGTGGGTTTGCAGAGAGAGAGAAGCCTTGGTTGGTTTCAGGCACTTTGACTGTGTTGTTACTTGCCTTCTAGTATCACAAGTGACAAGCCAGATGCGGTGGGAAACTTTATTTCTGCAAACTCTAAAACTGAAGCCCAGTTTCTTTCTCACATTAGTCTTAATTCCTTGGGAATCAGATAAACCAGGGATTATGGGAATGCCCTTATTTAGCACAGAGGAGTGGGCTCCCTCAGCAGGCCCATGCCACCACTTCACACAGGACCCCAGCTTCCCTAGGTCTTGCACTGTACAGTAAACAATAGGGATGGGACACTTGGTATTGCTGAGAACCGAAAGTACCAGATAATGGGCCTATCGGATTAATCCAATATCTCGGTTCGTTTCTCGGTGTCAGCAGTATCAGGGTTTTTTGCATTTTTAATCGGATTTTTAATATTCCGGTTTTCCCCATTGAAGTCAATGGGGAAAAAATGCAGTGTTAAAAACCCAATAC
The DNA here is from genome assembly GCA_003113815.1 of Sphenodon punctatus. NCBI lineage: Eukaryota > Metazoa > Chordata > Lepidosauria > Sphenodontia > Sphenodontidae > Sphenodon > Sphenodon punctatus. Next base: position 712,626 of record QEPC01007511.1, on the reverse strand, counting down.
CAAGAGAGCCGAGAAGAACCAAATAAATGAGAAGAACCAATAAATGAGAACTGAGAACCGGTATAACCGAGATTTTGCCCAGAGTTCCACCCCTGGTAAACAGGACTGAGATATTTGTAATGTGGTATGAAAGCCAATGTAATTGCAATCTATGTACACAAAGCATTCATATCCTAGGCTAGTGGGGTGGTAGTCACTGGGTGTCTTCAGACGTTACGAGATCACGGTGAACCACGGTGAATACCCACCTGTGGTCACCGTGTCTCGAACGTCTGTTTGCAGCGCGCCAGATGTTCGCCACGGTGAATCCCCACATGGGGTCCGTTTGAACCACGCTTCCTGGGCTAGCCGGGGGAAGGTCCCAGGAAGCGTGGTCAAACGGACCCCGGGACGAGACCAACGAAAAGTCACGTCTGGCCATGCGCCACGGCCCGTGATCCCCGGCGGGATCCCGGGCCACGGCGCTTCCAGCCCGACGCGGCGCCTGCAATGGCCCCGCCGCCTGCCCGTCTCCTCGGAGGGCGGGCGGCGGGGTGCGTGGAGGGGGCGGGGCCGTGTGGCCGCACGTTGCGCCGCGCGGCCCCGGCCCCTCCCACTTTCCCCGCCGCGATCCCCCCGGCACGTCTGTTGTGCCGTTACGGGGTGACCCCGGCGGGGAACGAAGCCGGTGCTTCCGGTACGGGGCCAAAGGGCCCCGTATCATCTGAAATCACCCTGAGGCCGCTTTTAGACGAGACAAATTTTCTCATGATTGGTGAAAAATACATGTGTGTTAATGCTTGTTTAAACACCTAAACCTTTTTTAATGAGCATTTGCCATGATCAAAACCGTTTTGAATGTGTTTTTGAAATAATGCACATTTTTTAAAACTGGTTTTGGCATCCCCAGATCATCAAAGGGGCTCAAAACCGGTTTTAAAAAATGCGCATTACTTAAAAAAACACATTCAAAACGGTTTTGGCTTTTACACGATCATGGCAAATGCTCATTTAAAACAGTTTAGGTGTTTAAACGAGCATTAAAACATGCGCATTTTTCACCAATCATGCTCAAATTTGTCTCATCTAAAAGCAGTCTGGGTCTCTTAATTCTTTAAATTACTGTGTGCCAGGATAAATCTGTTGCGTATTGGCTTGCTGCACAAAAAAGAAGTTGCCTCTTTAATAAGAGAAAGAAAGAAAGAACTTCAAACCTGGCTTGAGGGCCAGTGATGACACCAAGCTCAGTATATATACACATTTTAAAATATGTGTGTGTTTGAAAGATTTGGACACAAGGAAGTAGACTGAACCCTAGAGGGAAACTCTCTGGGAGTGATTATTTGCATATCACCGTTTTGGCTGCTGACTCTGGCTGATTCTTCTCCCAGCTCACCAATATTTACATATGATGATGCTGCTGCATCTCATCTTAACAATGATGAGCTTGATCCTCTGAGTGAATAGCAGCGGTGCTGACAGTGAATGCCAGCACAAGTCTCATTGAAGTGAATGGGTCCTGTCCTTTCGCTAACTGGTAGCATTGCCGATGCTATCTGTCTGCAGGATTCTGCTCTTTGTTGCCTCTCTGAACAAAATGGTGAGACAGTGACGCTGTACAACTCTTCATGTAATTTATAGATGTCTGTGTATGGTTTCTGCATTTCAGTAGCAGAAAGATGCTATCTAAATGTGGAGATTGCACAGTCAACAAGTATTTGTGAACTTTGTGCACTGAATCCCCAATCTTAAAAAATGATTACATGCATTTTAGCCCCCCATGAAAAAGTGGAAAGCAGAGTCATTTGCAACTTGAGTGGAATGAGGGTTTAGTAGCTTGCTCTGGTGAATAAACTTCAAGGCCAGTGAAACTCAGCTGAATGTTTGGGGACCTGGTCATGCACAAGTGTCTTCATATGCTAAAAGGGATTAGTGCATTGTCGCCGCACCCCCCAATAAGACACAGAGACCAAGTGCTGGATTAAATCACGCCGCACTCTTTATTCAACAAATTCAAAGACGGTGGGTGATTGCACGAGCAATATGGGTCCAGTATGATTAGCTAACTGATTCTTATAAACTCGGCGCTGGCCGGGATGTGCCTTCCCGTGCCAGTTCCAACAC
>QEPC01007511.1:689002-707347 GCA_003113815.1 Sphenodon punctatus | reverse complement strand
ACTGTACTGGAGAGACTGAGTCCACAGATAAGTTAATTGCCCAGGTAAAATTTTGCAGTAAATGGTGAGTTTTGTGATGCATTTGGGCTGTCTCTTATACACATCTCTACTCCTAGTAAACCTCCTCCCTCTCCTATCACCCCAGCTGTAGTCAATGTATGTGTGAGTGGCTAACTAATAGCTGGTACGTCTGTTCAAAAGACATTTGCCGGCACCGGCTTAGTTGGCTGTCAAAAAGTCTGTTAACACCCAGCGAGTTCTTCACTTGGTCTCTTTCTGCTCCTCAGAACACGGATACCCGCACACCTGTATGTAGGAGCGTAGCTATAATAGGTGCAGCAGTCCGATGTGGCTGCACCAGGAGCCCATAGGCTTGGGGGACCCATAAACACGTAGAATGTAGGTGCACACTGGAGTGGAGTGCCACAGCAGGTGGTCCATTCCATCTTCTGCACCAGGGCCTATTTCTACCTACCTGTGCTACCTAACTCCTTGAGTCCCCTCAGCTATGGTTTTCTGCTGATGCCTAGTCTGAGTGAGTCCCGCTGGCTCAGACCAGGCTGGGAGGCAGACTTTCAAGAACTATTTTATTTATTATTATTATTATTATTATTATTATTATTATTATTTTATTTTATTGTATTATACCAATTTTTGGCCCAAAAGTTGCCCTTCATTTAAAATGAGAAAATATATACTTTTTCTTTAAGTGAAACTTAGTGAAATTTGAAATGTTTAGACGTTTTCAATTTATCACGCCTCCCCCCCCTTTTCCTGTTTATTTTGTACTAGAGTGGGATTGTTTTTTGTGGGCAGATGTGGACTGGTGGTAAAATGGGGGAAGTAAGGGAAGGAACAAAAGAAACAGCTCTGCCACAGGGAAAAAAGAAACAGAGGTAGAAAAGGAGGATAAGAACATGGAACAAAAAATAGAAAATGCAAAGATCAATGGATTTTTAAAAAAAAATTAGAAAAAAAGTTCAATATATACTTATTTAATTTATTTATTTATTAGTTACACTTATTAGCTACCCCCTCATGCCCATGGCATCTAGGGCGACTTACAGCACAAAAATGGTAACAATTTAAAACAATCAACACAAAAATTTAATGAAACATCTAAAAATCTCCTAAAAAACCACCACTCCTCCCCCACAATTAACTCCCTCCTCCCCTCCTCCGAAGGCCTGGGAGAACAGCTAAGTCTTACAGGCCCGGCGGAAGGCCAACAGACTTGGAGCCAGATGGGCCCTTGATTTAATCTTCAAAGGAACCATATCTCATTCCTTTTCAAATCTACACAACAAATATTACTCAAAGATTTTCCATGAGAATATTCTCCACTGTTAAATAATAATAATAATAATAATAATAATAATAATAATAAATAATAATAAATAACTTTCATTATCACAAGCCATTCAAAAGTTTACCTTGTATTGTACATTAAATTACACCAACCATAACTCATGGAAAAATAATTTGTATCCACTCAGTAGGCTAACAAAACAAAAACATAAAATTAAGGTAATAAAAAGCCTATTTTGAAAAACTTCTCTTAAATTCACTTGACAATCTATAAAATAAAAACCTAATCATCCTTTAAAAAAATCCCATGTATATTAATTATTAATTATTTAATTAATGAAACAAATAAGCCAGTTGTCTTGCCTCCAAACCAGTACGCAGGCTAGAGGCTTAATATAACAGTTCCTCTAGCTTAACTGAAAAGTAAAATAAAACTTCAAGTATTCTCTTTAGAAAAACTAGTGCTGAAACTTGGTCCTCGGGAAACCCTGAGGAATGGTGCATTCAGCCTTGATTTTCTGAGTCTTGAAGTTCCAAGGAAGGGCCACAAAACTTCAGAACTTGGCTGAAGTTTCCACATGTCAACTAATAGGATGATTAACCCCTTCAAAGTTTACAAGTGTGACCAGTGCTTATAAACTTCAAAAGACTGACTTCCTCCCCAGCTTAACAGCAAATAGACAAAAGCCTCTGGAGCATCTCCCCTGCCTATCACAGGGAAGAGAAAGCCCCAGGGATGTTACCCCACCTTGCATGTGCAAAAGTAGTCCCCTGATTTTTTTCAGGTTTTAGAGGCATTGAAGCTTTGAGGAATTAACCTCATGTTTAGAGAGTGGTAGTGGGAAGAGCGAGGGAGGTGTCAGCCCCCCTGATTGGGGGGGTTCGTCCTCCTATAGCTCAGCAGGTTTGGAGTCTGGGGGTGGTATTGGATGCGGATCTCCGCCTGTAGCAGCAGGTGGAGGTAGTTGCAAGGGCCGCCTTTCGCTAGCTGTCTCTGGTGCTGAGGCTGCGCCCGTACGTCTCCGGCCCGGACCTGGCCTCCCTCATCCATGTCTTTGTCATCTCGAGGCTGGACTACTGCAACGTGCTCTACGTGGGGCTGCCCTTGTTCCTGGTTTGGAGGCTGCAGCGAGTGCAGAATGCGGCGGCTCGGCTCCTTTTGGAGACGGGCCGTCAGGATCACATAACACCAGTGCTCCGGACTCTGCACTGGCTGCCAGTAGCATGCTGAGCCCGGTTCAAGGTTTTAGTATTGATCTATAAGGCCCTTCACGGTCTGGGCCCCTCGTATCTCAGGGACCGCCTCGCCCTCTGCGCCCCAGAGCGACTCCTTCGGTCTGCCGGGGGTGCCTTCTCGGAAGTCCCCCATGTTAAGCGGGGGGCCACAATGGAGAGGGAATTCTCAGTGGCCGGGCCACACCTTTGGAACTCCCTCCCGGAGGAAGCTCGCCTGGCCCCAAGCCTTTTAACATTCTGGCGAAATTGTAAAACATGGCTGTTCGCCCAGGCCTTTGGGAAGGGGGGGAGGGGTTTTATCCCACTGCATCCTTATTTATTATTTTATTTTGTTGTTGTTCCCTAGTCCTGTTTCAATGGTTGAAACTTTTAAAGTGTTTTAATGTATTTTATAGATGGGTTTTATATTTGTGTTTTATTCTGATTGTAAGCCGCCTCGAGCTGTTTTAGGAGGGGCAGGGTAAAAATCCAATAAATAAATAAATAAATAAATAAATATAAGCTAGCTTTTCCTTCTCTAAAGCGACGAGTGGCTAAAAAGTAGGCTGGAGGTCACCATGTCCAACACCTTTTCATATCTTCAGGGGATATCTTCAGGCTGGAGAAGGGGTTTGGGAGGGCTGGCAGGCCTGATAAAAGTACTTGCCAGTGAGACTACCCAAAGGAGACTGGTATGAGGGGCTGAATCATTTGGAAGCTTGTGTGACTGTACTGGAGAGACTGAGTCCACAGATAAGTTAATTGCCCAGGTAAAATTTTGCAGTAAATGGTGAGTTTTGTGATGCATTTGGGAGTTGGCCAACTGAAATTTGGGTCATGGTGAGTGACCCAAATTTCAGTAACTCCGCCCCAGTAATTTGTTGTTGTCAGGGACCATTGCTGTCACAGGAAAACAAATTCTCTATTGTCCATGGAGACTGGAAATTGCCCCCTTTCGTCCCCAGGAATTTTTGTTGTGTAGATTTTGAGTAGGACTTTGTCATGTTGTGTAGATTTTGTTGTGTAGATTTTGAGAAGGAATGAGATATGGTTCCTTTGAATGTTTGAATCAAAATATATATTGAACCTTTTTTCTATTTTTAAAAAAAATCCATTTATCTTTGCATTTTCCATTTTTTGCTCCATGTTCTTACCTTCCTTTTTCATCTGTTTCTCTTGGCCCTTCCCTTACTTCCCCCCATTTTACCACCAACCCACTTCTCCCCACAAAAAAAATAATAAAAAACAAACAATCACACTCTTGTACAAAATAAAGAGGAAAAGGAGGTAAATGATAAATTGAAAAAGGCTAAAACTTTCAAATTTCACTAACTTTCACTAAAAGAAAAGTATATATTTCCCCCTTTTTTAATTAAGGTCAACTTTTGGGGCAAAAATTGGTTCATAAAATATTGGCCTCACTCTAGTCTTTAAGTATATGTAACTCATTACTTCCCCTCTTTGTGTGGCTCTTGTCATTCATAACTGTCTGAAGAAGAACTTCATGGAGCTCAAAAGCTTGAGCCATCTCACTAATAGAAGTTGCTCAAATAAGGAGTATTCTTTTATTTGCTTTCTCTTTTGTTAATTTCCCAAGTCTTCTTGATAACTACTTTAACAAGTTGGCTTCTTTGCTCCAGAAAGGAGGCCTATAATGTACATAATTTTTTACACTGCTAAAATATAAACCATCTCAAAGTAATTTACGAACAAATGAAACAAATCTCAAAGCTTTCCTATGAAGTAAGAAAGGAATAGTTCTTTATCAGTTATGCTGTTTCTAAACAAACACAATTATCCCAAGATTTGCTGTAATTCCAGGTGACATCCAGGGATAAGTGTCTACACAATCATTAATTTTCAGGGATACCGCACTATACCAGGATGGCACTATAGATGCGAATCCCAGTATAATAGTCAAAAGGAGGCATCAAGGTCTAATGTATGCCATGTCTCAAAACACCTGGGATTTACACAGCGCGGTTGTTTCTATTGGCGCCCGGGTGACTTCCGGTTCATGGAGGAGCGTCTAAAGCCCCTCATGTTTAAATTTTGGGAGAAATCCTGCTCCCCAGCACCGCATTTTTAAATTTTGGGAGAAATCCTGCTCATTTAAAACCGGTCTAAGGTTGCTTCTACATGAGGATTATCCCAGGATAAACTCCCCTAGCCATAGGAATCTAATTGTTAGTGTGGATAGATATCCTGGTATAAATAATTCCTGCTTTCTGGTTTTATCCCAGAATTGTAAAACCGGATTTTCCAGGTTTTATTTATTCCAGGATAAAATAATACTGGGATAGTGCTCGTGTAGATGCTTATCCCAGGATAAAGTCCCCTCCCCTGAACCATAGAGAACTTCAGGTAGAGTTTACTTCCCCTCTACCCAACGTCTCTATGGTATTCTGCAGTCTCAGATGTCATGGGTAGGGATTTACAACAGAGAAGGCTGTGACAAAACGCTACCCATGCCAAAGTTCTACCAGGTCCACTGTCTCCAAGGGCAATCCCCCGGAGGGGTTTCCCAGCCCCGCATGTTTAAACAGCGGGAGAAATCCCGCACATATAAAAACAGCCTTGGTGAGGGGTTTAACCTGGCCTGGGAGAGAGAGGCTGGCATCTAAGTACCTGCAGGTGGCTGAGGGCCCATGGGCCACACCTGAGTTCAGCTAGAAGGATTACCAGGATAGAAAGGGAGTATCAACTTGGATAAGAGAGAACAGGAGAGTATTGAGGGAGTTGGGGATATCTTCAGGCTGGAGAAGGGGTTTGGGAGGGCTGGCAGGCCTGATAAAAGTACTTGCCAGTGAGACTACCCAAAAGAGACTGGCATGAGGGGCTGAATCATTTGGAAGCATGTGTAACTGTACTGGAGAGACTGAGTCCACAGATAAGTTAATTGCCCAGGTAAAATTTTGCAGTAAATGGTGAGTTTTGTGATGCATTTGGGAGTTGGCCAGAATAAGATGACTTTGGGTACTTTCAGACATGACGCTAACCACCCTTTAACCACCCTTGGTGGTTATTTATGCATGTTGCAGGGCTGTATTGGTGCCCTATGCAGCCCTGCAACATGCATAAATGACCACCAAGGGTGATTAGCGTCATGTCTGTTTTCACCCTATGAAGTAGAAAAGGATTATAACAACTCTGTAGATCGAAAGTGTTGTGTAAATGGTTAATAAATCATCCCAATTCTCCATACATTTCATTGTTTTTCTATTCACCTCTGAATTGGAATCCTGTTTTTCAAAACTTTTTGAATCTAAACCAAATTCCTGTCTTCCTGTGTTTGTCACCTTCCTCACACTCTTTCTCTCCTCCTAACTTGCTGCCTTCTCCTCTCCCCTTTGTAAGTCTACTCTTTCACTTGTGCTTCATTATCCATTCTCCACCGAGTCTCTTTTTCTCTTTAAATCTCATCTTCCTACCTTCCTTTTTCTCCTTAGCTGACGTGCTTTAATATAGCATTTGTGATTCTGCATATTAGGGATGCTAGATACCAATTTAAATATATTTCATTGTCTAAAGGGTTACCTTGGCAACTGCTGGAACAAAATCTGTCTAATTGACAGCAAGGAGAGCATGAACTCTGCTGCAGCTTGTGTTTTGTTACTGTTCAAGACAAACATTTTACTGAGCTGCTGGAAATATTTCTTCAGAAATACACAGTGAAATGTGAGGAGGCATGCTATGCCAGTGTCTCATTTCTAGCACAAGAGAGGTTTCTCTGCAAAAAAGATGGCACTTGTATGTTTCCCATCCTTACCTGGCACCTCTGCCCTTGAACAGGAGTGTGAACAACTAGTAGGAAGTAACAAAGAGGTTCTTTGTAGACTGTTAACAAAGCAGTATGTACACAGGGCAGATAAGAGATCATGTGTGTCAAGAAATAAAATGCACCTGCTGTAAATTCATCCATAGTCGTCCTCCCTCTAACCTTCCGATCTCCATATCTTCCTTTCCACTTTTCTCTTTTCCACAAGAAGTTAAAAAGCCATTTCCTTGCTTTCTCCTTCCTTCTCTCTCAATGTATACAGGGGCTAAAGGCTGTCATTCATTTTCGGCTGCTTGCATAATCTGAAATGAATGAGCTCCTTTATGTACCCCAGAACCAACTCTCAAGAAGTGTCAAGGTGCTTCGCAAGCCTCTGACCTAACACCTACAAGATCCATCCCATCGACTTAAATGGCAGCTGGATCACATCCTTAATGCACGGCACATACTGGAATTTGACAAAAGTGTGTTCAGGAACAGAAAGTGAATCAGCTGGTTTCCTATGATTAAGATCCATGCCCCCAGAATATGTGACATATCTCACTGAAAGAATGCGGGATCTGGTCAATTGCAGTACAATATGAAACTATAAAACTTTTAATCTCTGCAGGTGCCCCTCCATGAAGTGTTGTGATGTCACTGCAACTGAAATACCAAGTTGGTCCTTGGTTGGTTGGTTATCCCGAATAACAGATCTGCCATCCATCCCTTCTGGCTTCACAATAGCAATTTTTTACAGGAGGTATTTATTTATTATATATTTTATACTACATTATAGTACAGAGGTCCCAAAGGCAAACTGGGCCTCATTGTACAAACACGCCACAGTAAGTGACAGCTACTGATGAAAAGAACCCAAGAAGGGTTGGGGAACCTTCTCCTTCCTGCAAGTCATTTTCAAAAAAGAGTACAAACTCCGCAGACTGGTGGGTAGGAGTTGTGGGTGGAGACAGGGAGGGGAGTAGTTAAGGTGTGGACTCAGAATGGGAGAAGGGAGGGTCCAGAATATAGATCCATCTCTTATCCTTGAGTGTGTGGCCTCAGCTCTGCTCCCTTCCCTCAAGCTCACTCATTCAGTACCTGAGGGGAGGGTCTGGATCCATAGGCCAGATCTAGAACTGGAAAGGGGGCAAATAAAACCAACAAACAGCCATGGGCTAGAGGTTTCTCGCTCCCAGCTTGAAAGTGTGAACCTCCATCCACTGAAGTCATTGACTTAGCTCTCACTAACTTTAATGATGGAGAATCACAGGTTATTTTTAAATGTGATGGCTCAGTGAGCCGCCACACCTAAACCCACCCCAGCGTGAGCCCGGCTGCCGAACAAACGTTGAGGTCACTGGGGCTGGGGAGGGGGATGTGCAGACATGAGTTCACACGGCCCCACCCTCCCTCCCCATGCTCCTCAGCGCAGCCCCATCTCCTCCCTAACGGGCGGGTGCAGCAGTCTATGAGGCCTCCGAACCCTCCCAGAACTGCTCCAGCCACGGGCCATGGTTAGGTGGAGCAGGACATCCAACATGATGGCCCACTCTACATCAGCCGGGACGCCTACCCCAGACCGTGGCAGGGTTTTTAACATGGTATGTGTGATGGTCAGGAGCCTAGTGCACATCCTGTGTTAGCTCTGCCACTGTCTGGGGTAACTTCTGCTCCCGCCCATGGAGAACATCTGGCGGGGTGGGAGCAAACGTAACACCCCAACCTGTGGTCATGCTGGGGTAAGTGTGGCCACGGGCCAGAGTGTCATGTTTGAAAATACCCAACCTCTTAGATTTTAATTAGAACAGGGAGATATGGGTGAAGGAATCCGTATAATCATCTCCTCTCTATGGGGTACAGCGTGATGTATACAGTCTCTGCCAAAAGCAGGGATAATGGTAATACTATTCAATCAGGTAAATGTCTAAACCTGGTTGGTCTGTGGCTGCGTGCAGTGAAATGTACATATAAATCTCACCATGAGAGTGCTCTGTAACGGAAGTTGTGAATTGGTGCAACATTCACATAACTTACCATGAAGAAGGAAATTCTGAAGGTTCCTAGGGCAGGTGCTGACTTCTGCTTAGAGTTGTATTTCCTGTGCAGTGAACTGAACTTTGTGTGCTCCGTGACTTTCTGAGACTCATGAAGGGAAGAAAAAAAATAAGCTAGAAAGCTCAGAAATGCAGGATGAGTAAATTAAAAACACACTTTAAACCCATAAACTCCCTGGATGCAAAATATAGCCTCAGGTTAGGTACCAGTGGGGAGCACTATTTCCTGAATTAATAAACTAGTTAAAATACTCTGCAAGGAATAGCAAGAGCCAAAATCTGGAAACTGGAATCCAGAGAGGACATCAGGTGAGAATATCTGGCCCATCACAGCATGGCTCATTCAGCTGGGAAATGAGTGAAAACACTGAAAATTTGGGGTTCATTTTGTGTCTTTTAGCCACTGGCCTGTACATGGGCAGTGAACTCCATCAGGAGGAATATCTTCATGGATGCAGAGTCCCTGCTGTAGGGATTGTTATGCAGGGCGAGTATTAGGACCACTGCCAGGGCCAAACTTCGGGGCAGGAAAACTAGGCACATTTGCCCAGGTTGACAGATTGGGGTGGGGAGTAGAACATTTTGTGCTGACCCCATGCCACCCCCTCCCTCCACCACCTTCAGTAGCAATGCACTACTGCCGCCTCACCTGGCCCCAATGCCGCCTTCTTGCCCAGCCCACACACTAGGGGTGGGAATTCCGGTTCTCCTGAGATCCGATATTGCCGGTATTTGGGTGTATCAGCTTAATCCGATAAATCATATATTTACCTGTACCGGCATACCAGATTTTTAACATTGGCCGCGGTACCACATTTTTTACATTGCGGCCATTGAAGTCAATAGCCGCAATGTTAAAAATCCGGTACTGCGGCCAATGTTAAAAATCCAGTATGCCAATACCGGTAAATCCGGTACCAGGGAGATTTGATACCGGTACATCCGGTATTCTCCCCAGTGTCCCACCCCTACCACACACTGTCTTCAGCCTGCGGGGGTGGGATGGACACGTCCTGGAGAATCCCTGGTCTTCTCGCCAGAGCCTAGCTGACCCCTGCAATGTGTGGGTACTGCCATTCCCTCAGCCAGTACTGGTGAGACAAAATGCATGTGCAATACAGCAGTTTGCTGCTTTGTGTGTGTGCACAGTATCGCCGCCATCTTTACTCTACTGGAGCATCGTGGAAAATGAAGTCCCACCAGCTGCAGTAAAGATGGCGGTGACAGTGTGTGCACACACAAAGCAGCAATGCAAATTTTCTCTGAAATTACAAGTTATATCCTGCTGTCTTGAAGCGGCAAAGCCAGTGAGTGCCCCCTACCCAACCCGCCACCCACTACCCGTTTCCCCCACCAAAACTGGGTCTCCTTCTTTAGCCCTCCACTCTCATCTTGCAGGAGCTAGACCCAAATGTGCCTCTAAATTTAGTTAGTTTTAATTTGAAAGAAAAACAAATGGTGTTCTGATAAGAATGAATTTTAGATACTGTGGAAGTCTTCACTTAATCCACATAACAAGTAAACTGGCAGCTGTAAAATAAACTTATCTTCAGCTGACAAGCCAATGTCCTGCAACCTTGGCCATGAGGATCGCCAGTGACTATGGTGACCATGGTTTCAAATTCCAGCAGGGACATTTCTATGGCAGTGGTATTTAGGGTTAAAAAGAAATAGTTAAATGACCTTCAGTCTGACTCCTATCTGATATACTTAGGCTGAAGTCCACCTCCTGCCCGTGATGTACTAGAATGGGCCACAACTGACTAAACTTGTAGTACATTGTCAGTAGCTAGCCTGGACTGTGATCCCAGAGGTCCACCAAAGCCCAAGCTAAGGTCTGCCCAATCAGGGCAAAGTTGGCCAGATTGTGTTTGTACGTCTGTTCCCATTGGCCCAGATCGGGGCTGCTATGGCAGCCATCATATTTCTTCATGGCTGCTCATCATGGTGGGGGGCGGGACACTGGGCAAAGCTCAGGGGTGGGGCCAGCTGGCCGTACATTTGTGCAGCTTCCTGCTGACCCTGCCACTGACACTCACGTTTGTTGTGCTTCCCGACCCGGTCCAGACCATGTCGTCAGCTTCCCATCCTGACCCAGGTCGTTGATGGTGGTGTGACACCATTACGTGTGGTTTTACACTCTGACTTCCCCCTGGATTCCTGATTCTGCCCATGGACGTCATTTGTTCATGAGCTGGTTTTGCCCCTGTTTGATCTGTTAGTTTTGGACTTTGTCTACCTGTGCCTGCCCGATCACACCTTGAACTGGTCCTTCTGCCCCTGATCTGAAACCAGTCTTTGTCCTCCTGTTCCCTCTGCCCTACTTCCTGGTCTGTGTGCTCATTCCTGACCATGATCCTGAATCTATTTGCTAGACCCCAATCCTTTACTGGCTTACCTGGGTGGTGAACCTGCCATGACTCCACCCTGGATTCTATGATCCTGACAATGGGCACTTGAGGGAAAAACGAGGACGGAACAGCAAAACAGGCCCAGATGGTATCCCTACCTCAGAGGCAAGAGGATATTTGTTCTCTTCCTGAAACTTAGTGGCGGACTGCTGAACTCTCCCACCCACCCACCCCTTTTTATGTGTGTATACCAGATGGAAAGCATACCTTAGCATTCTTTAGATGGGAATGCTAATTTGGATCTTCTTTGGCATAAGCTACTGTTGAACACTGGAACACTTTTTAAATTTATATCACCTGAAAAACTGGCTGCTATTTCTATCTTTATTTTGTTTAAAAAGAAAGAAAATACTTGGCCTTAAATTTTTCTTCCATAGGAGAAAAAAATATCTCCCCTACCCTCCAACCAAACAAAAAACCCATGTCCTGAACCCCAAAAAACAGTCAAAGGGAAATTTATTCTGAAATCTCCACAAGTCCTTATTTATATGGAGCCCAGTTCTCAATTCCCTTGCAGTTTTTTCTTTTCTTTTTGCAACCTATACAAAGGGAGTAAAGTGCAACTATGTAAGAATACTCTATTTCCATACACTGGAGCATCTTACCTTGCACTTACTTTACACTTAGGCCGCTTTTACACGTGCAGCTGGGATCAGGCGCGGGACCGGCAAAACAGCCGCGGCGCTGTTTTAGACGAACCGGAAGCGGAAGTTGTGCGCGTGATCCGGGGCCACGCATTCTTTGCCGACCGCGAGTGAACCGCCCTGGTCTCTCTGGGGTGACATACGTGGCCGGAAAATAATGCGCGGCGCCGGATAACACGCACAACTTCCGCTTTTGGTTCGTCTAAAACAGCGCTGCGGCTGTTTCGCCGCTTCCGCGCCTGATCCAGCTGCACGTCTAAAAGCGGCCTTAAAGTAAGTATAAGTCAGTGCTCTTAGCTGGAGACCTGATGGCAACTTTCAATTCTTGTAAATTCAAAGTTTTCCTAATTTCCAGTTGCTCAATAGGTTCTCAATTAAAGATCCAGGCTTAGGGATGTATGCTGACTATGGGTAAAAACAGATGTGCAGCCAGCAGGACTGCTCCCTGGGCCACCCTGGGATGGAAAATTGCAGGCAGGGGCACTGAACTGATGTGCCCATGGCTGGGGAGCCATCCCGCAGGCTGCACAGACCGGGTAAGGCTGGGAGCACTATAAATGTGTGGCCAGCCCCACCTGTGCAGTGCTCCCACCACCACGCACCTCTTCACCATGACTGGCAGGCATGGCAGCCAATGAGGCACAGCCACGGCTGACAGCCATAATGGCCCTGGCCAGGTTGGCATCATGGGAAAAGACATGTTAGTCTGCTGTGGCCTGCTTTGGTCCATTGTGTACGGGGGGGGGGCTTAGCCTGGGCTGTGATCTCAGAATATCGCCAAGGTCACAACCTCAGAATATCTTTGAGATCACAGCCAGGGATAGCTACCAACATGGCCCAGGACAATCCCAGGTCAACATCTGGTGGCACCTGTACACACATGTAGGTGGATTCTGGGCTAGGGAGGGTCAAAGTGGGCCAAGGTCACATCTGTTTTTTACCCTATGTGCTTGAATCCATACAGAAATACAAAGTAAAATATGAGATCTGCCCCACGCTGTTTACAGTTTCAGAAGAGGAGCTCAGATTAATAGTTCGAGGTCATGTCAGGGGTTTACAATGGTTCACCAGAGTGCTCTGTGTTAAATGTTGCAAACTTGGTGCAACACAGGAAATTATTGCTAAACCTCAAACAGAAAGCTCATAAAATACTTTGAACCAGTCTCCTCTCATACTCGTCTCCCATACTTGGTGATGTGTGAAACGCTCTGGCAATGAATGAATTATCAAACATATTTATTTATTTATTTATTTATTTATTTATAAATATTTGTTAGCCGCCCCCTCATGCTTATGGCATCTCGGGGCAGCTTACAGCATAAAAACACACAATAAAATTCATTGAAACAATGTTTTTAAAATACAATCCCCCCTTATCCCACCCTCCCCTCCAAAGGCCTGGGCGAACAGCCAGGTCTTGCAAGCTCGCCGAAACGCCAACAGGCCTGGGGCCAGACGGGCTTCCTCCGGGAGGGAATTCCAGAGCCTCGGCCCGGCCACCGAGAACGCCCTCTCCATNAA
Source organism: Sphenodon punctatus (assembly GCA_003113815.1). Taxonomy (NCBI): domain Eukaryota; kingdom Metazoa; phylum Chordata; class Lepidosauria; order Sphenodontia; family Sphenodontidae; genus Sphenodon; species Sphenodon punctatus. Next base: position 694,434 of record QEPC01007511.1, on the reverse strand, counting down.
GGCCTGGGCGAACAGCCAGGTCTTGCAAGCTCGCCGAAACGCCAACAGGCCTGGGGCCAGACGGGCTTCCTCCAGGAGGGAATGCCAGAGCCTCGGCCCGGCCACCGAGAACGCCCTCTCCATTGCGGCCCCCCACTTTACACGGGGGACCTCCAAAAAGGCGGCCCCAGTGGACTGCAGCAGCCAGTGCAGAGTATGGAGCACAGGTGTTATGTGCTCCCACCTTCCCGTCCCCATAAGGAGACGGACTGCCGCATTCTGCATCAGCTGCAGTCTCTGAACCAGAAACAAGGGAAGCCCCACGTACAGCGCATATACTGTCAGAGGTTTCTCGGAGCTTTTCAATGAAGAATTTCCTGATGGATTAGGTTGATTTTCTAACTTTTGCCTGGGTGACCCACTTTTTAAGACTTAAACTTAATCCCAGGACTCAAAACAGCAAAAAAGCATGTTTTCAGATGAGATGCTACCCTGAACACTAAGGAGCCACAGAATCGACTACCCGTCTGAAAGTGTCAGTGGAGCGGCCAGATGTGCATGCTTGTGAGCCTCAGAACAACCTCTCATGACACGCACAGAGCACTGCTGGGAAATCTGGAGTGCTCCGTGCAGGGCAAGCCAAATAGTTCCATGACAATGTGTGGCCACAGACCCCCTGCCCGTATGAAAGGCAGGGAGATAGCCACACCAACCAGCAGTTCTGCCACTCATAGGCACTGGGGATGGGAGAAGCAGCCATTGCCGGGAGCGCTAGGGAGCTGGGTGCCCCAGTAGTCATGCTGGGAATATGTCACTTGCAAAGGCCAGCCTGATGTGTTCCCCTTCCCCCTTGGTCCGTGTATGGGGGCTAGCTACCACTATAGCTGTGGTGCCCCACGCGCTCCCCCTGCATGGGTGCTCTGCTGCAGAACCATGCTGTGGTGACAGACTCCCATTCCTTTGCCTTGCTAATTTTAAAATGCCCAAAGACAAGTAAAGTGGGGTTGAATAAGCTCTGGCCCTGCCTGCCTGCATATTTGTTGTGCTCCCGGCTGTGCCCTGGCCATGCAGCTGGCGGGATGACTCTCTGGTCATGGTCACGTCAGGTTGGTGCCCCGACCTGACCTGGACAGTATTGCCTGGGATTTTCTGCACCGCAGCGGCTCACTGCCCAGGGAGCAGTCCTGTAGTTGCATGTCTGTGACTGACACCCTAAATAAATTGACCTATTTTCTACTATGTACTGCATCTGTTCCACAGCCGTTAAGGAAGGCTATGGGTCTAAGACAAGAGAAGGAAGCTTTTATCCTCCTGTGAGCTACTCTGAAAATTAATACACACTCAGCAGGCTGGATCGAAGTTGGAAGCGGGAGTGCTTAAGGAATGTGCTCAGAATGGAAGAATGAAAAGGAAGGCCCAAATCAAAGGCTTGTTCCATGGCAAAGATCCATAATTTTGAATGTGTGCCCTCATCTCCACTACCTTCCCCTCAACTCACTCTTTCAACACTTGAAAGTAGGGACTGGATCCATGGGTCAGATTCAGGAACTGGAATGGGTACAATTCTAAAACAGTCACAGACCACAGGTTCCCCACAATTGATCTATGATATGAATTAAGTCTATGTTTTAATAAAGTACTTGATTAGTATTTTTATGTTAACTTTCTCTTGTACAATGAATTCATGACTTTACAATGTGATCCTTCTGGCTGTTTAGTGGTGGGAATTTTTTATTTTTTTTGATAGAAAATGTCCCAAAACGGCCATTTTGGTTTTAAAACTGAAAAACCAGAATTCAAGTTTAATTTCAGATCCAGTGTTACAGGGTTTTTTACATTGATTTTTCCCCCCAGTTTGTTTTCATTGATTTCAATGGGAAAAATCAATGAGAGGGGGAAAAAAATCAATCCAAGCCCCCCCCCCGTCATGGGTTTGAGGGTCCAACACCCAACTTTCCTGGGTTGGGTGACTCAATTTCCCTCACTGGTCCAGTTCTGCAAAGGGGATAATCCTTTTGCCACCCAAACTGCCAGGGAGTCTCTCGTTTACACACACTCGCGCTCTCTCTGAGTTCGAAAGAGCTTGAAAACTCAAGGTACTCACTTGTGTTCCCAAAGTAGACCACAGAACCCTTCTTGTCAAAGAAGAAAGTTTATTGATTACATAAGCCAATATAGTTTGATACAGAGTGGCTAATAAAATGAAAAGTAATATAACGTATTTGTATTCTATACTGGGTAAGTCCCTATATAAGATCTTACCCTACAAAAAGTCCATAAACTTGCGTCCTTTCTCAGTCAGTGATGTAAGTGACTGGGCACAGATTTTTAGGTTGGTTAGGATTAAAGTCCTTCCTCTCAACACATCTTCTGGCAAGCAGGCTCATCCGAAGCTCAGTTATTCAGAGGTTACATTCCATTCCTAATTGTTCTTCCAGCAAAAGTCTTTGCCCTTTTATATGTTTTCCAGTTTCTTTGTTTAAGTTTCCCTCCAAGAAAAGCTTAGAGGGCTGTGGTCGCGTAGGCAAAGGAAGAGCGTAATTTGGACTCAAATGTTTCTGTCTGACTCTTGTGGGGAATACGCATTAGCCTGGCTTTTGTCTCTCTCCCTTGCATTAATTGAGTTTCCTGTTCCCAGTTTACATGACATGAATACATGAAGCGAGTTTTCAGTTCTTATCTTTAACATTACATACATGTGTAAGTTTCAGTTTTACATATTTGCTAGACCTATAGTCCCATATCTCTCCTGTGTGGCCTTATGTTCCTTTTAAAACTGGAAAACCAGAATTCCAGTTTAATTTCAGTTCTGGTGTTTAGTTTTGTTTACCTTTTTTTTTTTTTTTCCTTCCAGTTTGTTCTCATTGATTTCAATGGGAAAAATCAAAGAGAAAAAAAAATCAATCCACCCCTCCCCCCCAAAAAAAACCCTCAAACTGAAATTAGATGTGAAATCCACGAAGAACAGTACACAGATTGTCTGTGTCCCTTTGACCAACAGACTACAGAATCCACCCATCATATATTATTTGAGTGCCATCTTTATGACTCTCTCAGAACTACTTATATTTTCTTTTTGATTGATAAATTCCCAGGTAGAGACCCTGTTGCTCTTCTGAGGATAGCCCTGAGTGATACTAACAATATGGTCACCAAGTTGCAAAATTCTTGAGACTAGGTTTTGCATTTCGACTTGTTTTTTTGGACTCAAAACCAATAAGCAGTTGTGGTGTAGAATCATAACATATATGCTTTGAAAGACTTTTTATTATATTGCTCATTGCTGTTAGTTATGACTAGGTTAAATTTGAATGAAAATTTTAATAATGTTCAGATTTTATTTCTTTACTTGTTTACTTAATTTGAGCTTTGTCTCATTTATGTCTTTATTATTATTGTTGTTTAATTATAATTATTTTGTTTCTTTCTTATTTTTATTAATTTAGATAATTTTATTAAGGATATGACTTTATTTATGCAATGGCCACGCAAATAAACATTAATTGAAGACGTTGTGGGGGAGGGTGCTTAGCGGGTGTTCTCAGGAAAGGATGGTCCAGATCATGAAGAACTGAAACTGAACAAAATGAATTTCCCCCTGGAGTCCCATCCCTCATGTTGGTGCCAGCAGAAGTCCCACTGAAGGAAATTGGATCTGAATTGATGCACAGCTGCTAAACAGCCATAAGGATCTTACTGTTAATTCCTTGGTCTCACTCACTTTTTATATCAGATGTCAAAATTCCATGAGCAGCTTGGGTTGATACAGAAGATTCATTTCCAGTTTAAATTGATAGTGCAATTCATGGACTTTGTCTGTCATTCTGGTTCCAAGAAAATAGAGTGCTCAGTGCATGGGGTATTTTCTTAATGAATCTGCAAAAATTTCACAGACTTGGCTTGGAACTGTTCCCGATTGGTGGAGTTAGAATTAAAATCACTGGGTGCATGAAACGTTAAAAAAAATAATTCTTGAAAATAAAATGAACCCAATAAATTATTTTCAGGATGCAGCCATGTTGAATTCTCATATAAAACAAACTTTCCCTAAAGTGCCAGTGCTTTCCAATATAAGCTAATGACGTAGAAAACCCAACAAGGCAATAATAATCTAGCAGAGAGCTAAACTCTCGCCGCTATAGTTAAGCCTCATTGTCAGCAGGGGTTATTTAATGAGCATAGGATTTAATTCTTTCTACCATGGCTTCCTGTTCTCTCCCCTGCATGCTATGGACCACACCTTTAAAAGACACTTTTTATTACTACTAACTTATTACAACTGAACAAAAAGACAAAAGGTGCATTGTGTGTCCAGGGCTGGATTACATTTGAAAGTGACCTATGGCTGTTAATGTCTGAGGGGCTCCTCTTTGGATACTCATCAGCACCAGCTCCAGTACCAACTCTGGAGAGATTGGAGCTGTGAGTGGAGGGAAAGGCTACTGCAAATTATTTACTTTCGTCATTAAACAGCTAATTAGCAGCAGCATCTAGGGATGAGTGAACGCGGTTCGGAAGTTCGGAGTTCGGCCCGAACTTGGCCTGTTCGGACGACCGAACCTGAACTCAAATCCGAACACGAACTGACCAAACCGAACTCAATTCCGAACGTCGAAATGACCGAATAGTTCAGTCAGTTCGGATCGCGTTCGGGTGAGTTCAGGTGGCAAAAAAGGTCACTGGAAGGTCAAACGTGACAGGGAGGGGTAGTCAGCTGAGGAGCAGACTTCCAGGCACCAGAGGTGGAGAGGCTTGCAAGAAACGAAACAATCTGCCTCCCCCACTTCCCAACACCTTCTGAGCTAGTCACTCTTTCTGAACAGCAGGCGTTTCAGAGGCTCCCTCTCCCAGCATTTCCCAGCTCCCCAATCCATTGCAATCCTCCTCCCATTTCACCCATCCAACCCATCTACCACCATATTCTTATTCATTTATTTAGCTTAGCTTAGATAGATTTAGTGGTTATTTTTTGTTTTTACCCATCCTTGTGTTCCCTGTGTTCAATCTTCCTTCCTCCCTAGGGTTGTGTGAACAGAATCAGGTTTGGATGTTTGGTCGTTTGGTGGTTCAGGTCGAATGTTAAGTTCAGATTCAGTATTCAGTTCTGCTGGCATCAGTTCGGTATTTAGTAGGGATGGGAATTCCGGATCTACCGGTATCCGATAATGCCGGTATCGGGCGTACCGGCATTACCGGATTCGGCCCGGTAATCCGGCCCCCGGTACCGGATTTCAGTGTGCCGGTTTTTTTGCATTGCAGCCATTTTTAAATGGCTGCAATGTCAAAAAAATTAAAGCCCCAGCCAAACTGTTTAAAAGAAAAAAAAACCTCCCCGAGTCCAGGCTGCGCGGGTGGAAGGGGGGACACCCCCCACCCACCCTGCCCAGCCTGGCTTTTTGTTGTAAAAAAGATAGAACAGCAACAGAGTGAGACCCCGAGGCGAGCCCCCCCCC
>QEPC01007511.1:674934-687728 GCA_003113815.1 Sphenodon punctatus | reverse complement strand
GTAGGAGGAAGGATGTGGAGCAACCCCAAAGACTGACAGACACATTCAATGGCCAAACACATTACTGCAAGCTTCTAGCTTTACAGGACCAATTGGTAGTGGCTTCGAGGTGGGCATAGGGGGCCCTGAGGCGGGCATAATCAACATAACTTAGACTTCTGAGATAGCATCCCAGCAGTCAGGAGACATAGGTTAAACACACCCAGGCTGGCCAATTATCATCACAATCACATCCTGCAGCACTGAGACAGAGGACATAAGAGAATCTCTATTGACTCTTTCCTAAACAGATTCTTCTGACTTCCCAGAAATAAGTGGGGGAGTTATGTTGGGATGGCCCCAGCACAGAATTAGGATATTTGGTTGACATTTCTGTTGGCCAATTCGCATCACAAACCGATCTTATACCACAGTGACATCAGAGAATCCCAGCCATAGGCCCCTTTTCTACATATGTTTTACAGGCATATAAAATTGAGAACCTTTCTAAAAACTTTCTTATATTTGGGAGAAATGATCATGAAAGTGTAATATATAGCCCTGCCAAATTTCATGTACACTGGTTGGACTACAAAGATGTTATAGTCAGACATACATTTATATATTAATTGCCTATACCACCATGACCCTTTTTCTAATCCTTCTGAAATTTGTCAAAGATACTAAATATGGGAAGGGATATAAACTGGACAAGTTTTACATACATTAGATGTGAGGTAAAGAAGTCACAGCTAAGAATGTATATGTAAAACATTGCAAAATACAATAATTCAACTGCTTCTAAAATCTGATTCCTTTATCCAGTCATTTTGAAATTTGGTACACATAATGATGTATATTGGAGGTATAGACTCCCTAAGTTTCAGCCACATAACATAAAAAAAACACGTTACAGCCAATAATGTGTTTTCCATTGAAACCAATGGAAATTAATTCCGAACTCACCGAACACATCTGAATTGAACATTCGAATTCGAGTTTGTTTCACACGTTTGGTTTGGTTGACCAAACTATTTGATTTTGGTTCAAACTCTGAACTTTCGAACCTCCGAACCGCGTTCGCCCATCCCTATTCCTCCCTCCCCCCTCCATTGAATCCTTTCTCTCTTCCATATATTCCATCCCAGATTCTGTTCCCTTCCCCTGTTTTTTCATTTAGAGTAGGATTATTAGATTGCTTTAAGTTTCATTTCAATTTTGTACTGAAATGAAGTTTAAACCTTAAACTCAAACCTTGTGTTGTTTGTGATTCCCCCCATCATATATATATATATATTAGAGATGGTAGAGAGTTGTAGGAGGTAGCTTAGTGTTAGAGATAGCGTTAGTGATTTAGTTTTAGTGTTTGTAGGAGTAAGCCTATGTACTTATTAGATAATCCATTTAGTTCAAAGCATTTAGAATAGTTAATAGCAGTTAGATTTAGTGTAGATAGATAGATATAATGTTAGATAAAAAAATTAAATAAAAAAACCCATATAAAAACAAAAAAAAACAAATAAAAAACCAAAAAGCCCTATAAAACCAAATAAAAAACCAAAAAAAACATATAAAAACAAAACAAAAAAACCCATAACAAAACATTTCCCGAACGGATGAACCCGAACCGAACAGCCAAACTGAACGGCTGAACCTGGCAAACTAACCCAATGGATGAACCGAACGCATCTGAACTGTACGGCCGAACCCGAACCGCGATCTGTTCGCCCATCCCTAGCAGCATCCAAACAGGTCCTGTCCTAGCCAGGGGGAGATTTGGGACTGTGTTAATTTTGAGGGCCCCTCAAACTTCAAGGCCAAAGACTTCAGTTCCTAAAGCCTTGCAAAAATCCAGCCTTGTGTAGGGGATGGGATGGATGTGGTGTATAGAAAATCTAGGCATTGCAATGCGGACGCATAATACATTATTTAGTGCATAGGAACCCTGCATGTTGTATACCAGAAAAGCTTTTTGGAAACGGCTATTAGGAGAGGTTTATTGGGTGATGCAGCAAATCAGTAGAAGCACAAATGTTTGTCTGATGACATCCCCGGATCTGCACATTTTGGATTTGTTGTGGATTTGCATGTGGCTAGCATTACATTTGATGACATCTCTAGTGTTTAAAGAATGTGTGTCTTGATGAATCCTTCACAAAGACAAAAGATGTTGGAATGCATATGCAGGAATTTCTTTCCAATGCACTAAGCATCCATGATCTTTTCCAAAAGTTTCAGGAATAAATTGAATGGGAAAAGGCTTGTTGTTGTTAGATATTTAATACTGTAAAATTCTCCAGTGGACCATGATGACTGAGGATTGCACCCTCTGAAGTACACACACATATAGATATGGCAATAAATTAGATGACTTGCACTGAGGGAAAGCTAAATTGGACGTGAAAAGATTTAGTTTTCACAATCTGCATTTTCTGGCTCATCTTTAGATAATTTGTATCTCACAAAAGAATTGCCTATACCACCAAGACCCTTTTTCTAATCCTTCTGAAATTTGTCAAAGATACTAATTTTGTATCTCACAAAAGAATGAATTGTAAAATGATGGCTGGTTAAGGGTTTCACACCAGCTTTAATATCTTGGGTGAAATTTGTGAATTTTGCCAAGGAGAGACATCTGTATGGTCCCTCTCTAGGTTAGAGGAAAATCAAACTGTAGGGTCACAATATGACTTCCTTCCTTCCTCATTTTTATATTGCATTTACTCTGCAAAACTCCTATGGAAGACGTTTGACTTAAAATAATCTCAGAATATGGCCCACAGAGATGTGTTGCATTTTGTCATTTACACATTTCTTAACCAACCCAGGACAAAGAATCCATTAACTGGATTGAAAAGAAAATATGTGATTAGTATTGTGGTTTATGCTTGTGTAATGCAGAGACTGTGTTTAGAATAGTCAGAGACCCCAGACTTCAGCTCCTGTCAGAGCCTATCAGTGCTGGAGAGAGAAACTCATGATGCTGGACCACATCTCCCAGCAGGCAAGTGGGAGAAGAGGAACAATGAGAAAAGGGGAAACTCCATTTTGTTTGGCTGGGAGAATGCAGAGTGTCTTTGCTTCAGGGAGAGAGCTGGAGTCAGCTGTGCAGACTGGATCCCAGCTGAATCAGCCTTTCAGCCAGAGCCAGTGACAAGAGAGACAGAGACTGCAGCTGGACTTGAGAGCAGCAGTATGGTGCTGGAGCAGTAGTTTCCAGCCAGATCCAAGACACCGCTTCACACCCTGCATTGAGGAGTGAGCAGGCGCATCTGGGCCCTGTCCCTATAACTGTTTCAACTGGCTGCTTAGGCCAGGAGAAAATGAAAATCCTGGTCTCCATCTGGAGCAGATAGGTGAGGCTGCGAGACCCTGGTGAAGCACCAGCCTTTAGAGGGCCAGATTGAGGAGTTGTACGGATTCTTGCTTGAGACAGCACAAGGGTTGATATTCTGGGATAAATAGTGTGTGTTGTACCTGTCCTGGGGCTGTGTATGTTTGTATGCAATTGTCATTTTATATCTTATTTCCCTCTTTTTTTGAGCACCATTTCCGTAAGTGCTCTAAATGCATGCTGTACATGTATCTCCCATGTTAATGTAGCTCAAAACCATGGAATTGTCTTGTTCTTCCCCTCCTCTCATTGGAATGAAAGCCCTAGTTTATCCCTGCAGAGCTACAGCTGTCTGAGTACTAGCATTACCAACCTTTAAAAAGGGTGGCTAATATGGCACATGTCTTTATGATTGACAGAAGGAAGGAAGAATGTAAAACCTGGATCTACACAGATCCTCATTTCACCGTCCTACTACACAACACATCACCGCGCATCTGACTAGCACCAAAATTCCAGAATCTGACAAGCCTTTCCGCCGCAGAGGTGAAAAAACCTGTATTCGACGCATGGCTCCTCATGGATCCAATAGATTTCTTCACTCGATCCCAAATATTACACCATCCTGCTACACTTATTTTTTATTTTTTATTTTATTTTAGGTGCTGGTTTCCACCATGGCCAGAAGGAGAAAAAGGAGAAAAAGTACAAAAAGTATCCATAAAATACAGTAACATCAAGTGATACAAGGAGTTCCAAATACAAATAAAATAAGATTCAAATTATGAAACTAAAATATCCAATACTTCCTATAACAAAAGAGGAAGGTCCCAACTTTAAGCACCACTCACGCCCCCAAGAGCAATCAACTAAACTTACATTCAACAGTTAAGGGACTGGGCATGTATAGCCTTCTGTCTCTTTGAAGCTAATAGTAAGAAGGATGTGACAGCAGTTAGGTCATTCCAGACAGATAGGGTACACAGGTAAGAAAACATTTCGGAGGGGCTGCCCCTCTCCCAGAAAGGAGGGAAGCTAACCAAACTTCTCTCAAGGAGGCATAGTATGGACATACCAAGAGGAAATGTTCAAGGGTTTCAACCTCCTGCAATGAGCATAGACATCTCCTATCATCATAGGGTACAATGCGGAGCCTGCCCTCTAATACTGAAGTCTGGATTTGATGAAAACGCATAAGGGTATAAAATTGTCTCAAAAATTTATTTTCCAAAATGTCCAAATAGGGTTCCCTATTGAAACAAGTTTTACTCAAACTCAACCCAGGAGCCACCCTCAAAGTTTTCAGAGTTGCCAAATCATCCTGGATGGCACATCTCTAGATCTAGATTCTAGTTTTCGCTTAATAACCAAAACCGATTTCCCACAAAAATATTGGAAAGAAAAGTCCAGTCAATTTAAAATAATTGACAGATGGGCCAGCCATGGATAAGCCCTAGGGCAAGCTCCTCAACCAGACAAAGGGACTGTAGTGAATCCTGTGGAGAAGATACCATTCTTAGCCAAAACCTAAGTAGTGCCATCCTTGCATAATGTTCCATAGGAAGCATGTTGGTTTCAGCTCGAATAATCGCCCCTGGGATACTAGTGCCCACCCTGAGTACCCTGCGTAGAAAATAATTTTGCACACGCTCTATGATTATATAGTCCGGGAATGGGATTAACTCCATGCCAAAAGTTAGCATAGGATACACCTTAGTTTGAAAGACTTTCAAAATACTATTAACCGCTATGCCATAAGAGACATTTTGAGCTTTCATAAGAGCTCATGTAGTATTCTGGGACAAACAGGCCCTCCTTTTGAGATGAGGCACCCAGAACCTCTTGCTGCAAAAAGGATACCCAAGTATGGGAATTCATCCACTATCTCCAGGGACAGATGAGAAATAGCCCATTTACAGGCACGTAGTTTATTATTATTATTATTATTATTACTATTATTATTTATTATTTATTTTATTTATTATTTCTACTATAAACATTTATATAGCACCAGTCGTGAGACCTGGTGCTGTACAGAACATAGAAATAGAAACGGTCCCTGCCTGTGGCTCACAATCTAAAAGACAAGGAGGGGGAGACAGGGAGAGGGGACAGTGGGAGAGACAGGGGAGAAGACCGACAAACATTCAAGCGAATGTGAAGACTCAGGTGCGTGTGTTTGGCTTGGTTACAGTCAGGTTGGTTGCAGCAGTCTGCAGAGGAGGGCAGACAGTAGGTATATGGGAACATCTAGCAGGCATTGGGAAAGGCGGCGAGGAAAAGGTGGGTCTTGAGGAGGGATTTGAAGGAGCGGAGGGAGGGGGCAAGGCAGATGTGGGCAGGGAGGGAGTTCCAGGCATGGGGGGAAGCGAGGGAGAAGGGTTGAAGGTGATTAGGTGAGCAGGAGAAACGAGGGAGAGTGAGGGAGGGGACAGAGGAAGAGCGGAGAGCGTGTGCAGGAGTGCGTAGGGAGATTAGGTCTGAGAGGTCCATTGATAACAAGGTCATTCTAAGAGCAATATTCCATAAGGGCCAAAATAACCAACTTGAGCCCTTTTTCAGTTTGGGACAGCAATATGAGATCGTCAGCACACTGCAAAATGTGGAGATGGTAACTGCCAATCTTAGGAGGATGAGGATTTCTGTCCTTAACAAAAGGCATCATGTCTGCCACAATATGGATTAAAAAGCAGGGGGGCCAAGACACAACCCTGCCGCACACCTCTATCTATATGAATTGGTGCACCAAGGGTACTATAGGGACAGCTCTTCACCCTAGCTGTATTATTTGTATGGATTGCTATTAATACAGCTAGCAGATTATCATTAAGACCCATTGTTCTCAATTTTCCCCAGAGCTTGCTGCGTGAAATGGAATCAAACGCTTTAGAAAAATCAGTGAAGTCTATGAAGAGCTTCCCTTTTCTAATTTTGGTATATTTGGAGATTAAATGGGCCAGGATAAACGCACAATCCATAGTCGACCTATTTGCTCGGAACCCAAATTGTTCAATTGGAATAAGGTTCCTTTGCTCTACCCATTCTTGGAGGTGACGTAGGATGGCTGATGAAAAAAGCTTACCTACCACAGGCAAGAGACTAATCGGCCTATAGCTGCTGGGATCTCTGCAAGGCTCTTTTTGAAAATAGGAATTATCCAGCTCGTACCCCATGACTGAGGGAGGTGCCCTCCTCTCAATATGACTTTGAAAAGCTTGCAGAGAATCAAAGTCCAGCATTGTGGAGCAGCTTGCAAAACTTCAGCGCTTACACAGTCCGTGCCAGGGGCCTTTTGGGCTTTAGGGCCATAATCATGGATTCAATGTCCAATACCCCCGGAGCAAGGGCCAAACAAAGGGGCCCAACCAGAGAATCAGCCATCTCTCCGTGTTCAGGACCAACAAAGGGAAGAGCCTTCTTGGCCTCATATAAGGACCCAAAGAATTGCTCCCAAGAAGAATTTGGGACATCCGCAGATCCTGCCATATGCGGAGCCTGAAACAGAGAATTTAAATGATTCCCAAAAATTTTCCCATTCCCTAAACGGGCAGCAATCTCTAATTCCACCCATTTACTATTAAAGTGTCGAGCCTTCTTGGCTCAAAGAAGATCTTTATATATCTTTTTCAAATCCTGGATCCTACTACACAACACATCACCCCACATCTAACTAACCCCAAATTCAAGAACCTGACATGTCTTTCCACCGCAGGGGTGAAAAAATCCATATCCGAGGCATGGATCCTCAAGGATCCAAGTGATTTCTTCACCCGGTCATGAATATTTCACAGTCCCACCATGCAGCACATCCCCCCGCATCTAACTAACCACCAAATTCAAGAATCTGGCACGTCTTCCCACCGCAGGGGTGAAAAAACCCATATCTGAGGCATGGATTCCCATAGATACAACAGATTTCTTCACGCGATCCCCAAAATTTCACCTTTCTGCTTCACAGGAGTGAAAAATGCCAGATACGAAACATGAATACTCATGGATCCAGCAGATTCCTTCACCCGTTCCCAAAAATTTCACCTTCCCAGAACACAACACATCACCCCACATCAAATGAATCCCCAAATTCTGGAATCCAGTGCAACTTGGCCCCGCAGGTGCGAATAAACCTGTATCCGATGCATGGATTCTCATGGATCCAAGTGATATCTACACCTGTTCCCAAAAATTTCACCTTCCCACAACACAACACATCACCCACATCAAATGAATCCCCAAATTCTGGAATCCAGTGCACCTTAGTGCCGCAGGGGCAAAAAAAACCCCATATCCGAGGCATGGATTCCCATAGATCCAACAGATTTCTTCACGCGATCCCCAAAATTTCACCTTTCTCCTACACAGGAGTGAAAAATGCCAGATACGAAGCATGGATCCTCATGGATCCAGCAGATTTCTACACCTGATCTCCAAAATTTCACTTTCCCACTACACAACACATCACCCCACATCAAATGAATCCAAAATCCAGCACACCTTGGCAATAAAGGAGTGAAAATCCCGATACCGGAGGCATGGATCTTCATGGATCCAACAAATTTCTACACCATATTTCACATTCCCACTACACAGCACATCACTCCACATCAAGTGAACCCCAAAATTCTGGAATCCAGTGCACATATGTGCTGGAGGGGCAAAAAAAACCCATATTTGAGGCATGTATCGTATAGATTTCTTCACCCGATCTTGAAAATTTCACCTTTCCAGTACACAACACATCACCCTGCATCAAAAGAATCCCCATGGTTCCAACAGATTTCTTCACTTGATCCCCCAAATGTTACCTTCCCACTAAGTAAGTAGTAAGTAATATTTATTGTTAACCAAAAGGTTGTACAATCCAAATAATACATCCATTCATAACGATACAATACGTTACACAATACATGAATGATATAATTATATATATAAAATACACAATTAGGTAATTTACACCACAAAACTTGAGACCCAGAACCCAAAATCCAGAAGCCAACCGTCCTCCAGACCGCCCTGCTAACAAAACTTCCTCCTCAGGGGTCTAACCCTATAACTCCTGGCACAATGTTAACCTACATGGTCAGATAACCCAGCCCTTACTATACAGACTTACTGGATCTCAGACGTAGATAGACTTGGCAGTATCTAGCCACCACCTTCGTGAGGGTCAGATCCACCCCTTCCAGCAGCTGCCGCTTTAACCTCGCTAAATCCGGGGCACCTTGTATGTATTTCCCCAACAGAACTTGTCTAGGCCCCGCTAAAGCAGTGCATTTGAAGAAAATGTGTTCACAGGAGTCAACCTCCTGTGAATCACATAATCCACAGCTCCTTTCCATCCAGGGGATGCCCCCATAGCGACCTTCCAGCATAGCCGAGGAGAATGTGTTAAAACGAAAGCGGGTAAAGACCATGCGCAGGTTATAGTCTAGGCTAGAATAAAGATAACAATTACCCCACCCCAGGGGTCTAGCCGTGGGATAATTGGGAGCCACTCGTTGATTTGCAAGCAGGGCTCCCTCATCCTGAATCTCCTGATCCAGAATCCTTTTTTTTAGGAGGACCATAGCTCTTTTGGGACCAAGGGGTTCCAACACCTCTCTCGAAAATCCCAAGGATCTAACCTCTTTTTCCACGCAGCCACCCCACAGACTGAAAAGCCCTGCTTTCCCAGCCAGGGCTAACAGAGATCCATCCTGGGGAGGGAAAAGGGAAACTTTGATCCAAAACCTCATTAGTGTCTGCAAGGCACAGGATCTAACAGTATGACATGCGGTCTCTTGTCTAAGTAACACCTGCAGGATACCCTGCGGGGCCCCCAAGATGGAACCAAGGGCCTGATTTTGTATGCTCTCCATTTTAGACAAGAAGGATAAGCCCCAAGCCGTAAAGGCATAGAGACTTTGGGCTAGAACTTTAGACCTGAACAGCCTCAGAGCAGGCAACACTAGTCTCCCCCCCTGGGTGAAATAAAACCCCAAGATCGCTTTTAGGGAATTCCTTGATTGGAGCAACATGGCCTTATAGTGGGGTTTCCAACTCAGTGATGAGGAGAAAATAACTCCAAGATACTTAAATTCCCTTACTTGGGAAATAGGGTTACTCCCAATCCTCCACTGATGTATTTCCTTATACCCATGACTCCTCATCACCATAACCTTGGATTTAGAAAAATTGATCTTAAGACCCTCCCTGCCACAGGATTCTCCGAGTCCTTGGAGAGCTCTCCTCAGCCCTACCAGCGTCTGGGACATCAAAACCATATCATCTGCATATAAGAGGGCCGGCACTTTCCTGGAACCGATCCTAGGGGGGTGCACTACAAGCTCATTCAAAAATGGGATCATATCGTTAACAAAGAGGTTAAACAGGATCGGGGCCAACAGGCACCCTTGTCTGACCCCTCTGGAGACCCTCACCTTTCTTGAAAGCTGACCAGCCGGAACAGGGCGAATAGAAATTTGATTGCCGGCATGGATTTGGGTCAATAAAAAAAGTAGCCGCCTGTCGATGGAAGTAGCGCCTAATTTGACCCACAACCTTTCCCTGCTAATTGAATCAAATGCCATGGAAAGGTCAGCAAAACATAAGAAAAATTTACCCTGTTTGGAGATGTAATAATTAGAAAGGCTGGCAAGAACTAGGATCTGGTCTAGAGTGGCCTTCCCGCTCTGAAACCCCACCTGTTCCATTACAATGATGTCATTCTCATCCACCCACTTTATCAATTTGTCCAACAAAAAGCGGGTATATAACTTCCCAACCACGCTTAGAAGACAAATCGGGCGGTAATTCCCTGGTTGGGAGGCATCGCCCTTTTTGTATAGCGGGACCACTATCCCAGAGCGCCAAGCTTTAGGGATTTCACCTGATGAGTTGATTGCAGTGAAAAGAGGTGCCAAAAAGCTAGCCCACCAATCAGGATTGGCTTTCAGTACTTCAGGGGATACAAGATCCCCCCCTGGAGCCTTCCCTGATTTTAACTTACTAATAAAGACAACCACGTCATCCTTAGTGACTGGAGGCCACTCCGGAAGACACTCAGTAGGTGACAAAAAGGTCCTCCACTCTACAGGGGAAAAAAAAATTCCAGCATAGAACTCCTCCCATTGGGCAAGCGGGATTACTGAGGTTAGATTCCTGCGCCCGCTAGGGCGAACCAGGCTCCAGAAGGACCTCTGGTCTTTTCTCTGGGCAGCCTCCAAAAGCTGAGCCCATCTCAGTTTCTGTGCCTCTAATTTTTTTAGTGCGATTAGCCAGCGATAATGCCTCCGGGAGGCCAAAAACTCCAATCTACGGGACTGGCTAGGATTACTCTTAATTCCCCTGACTAGTCTCCTTACTTCCCTCCTCAATTTCCTACAGTCACTATCGAACCAGGGGGGGAACTTCCTCAACCCGAAGTCCGTAGTTTTAGTGCGTGTCAAAAGGGGACGTAGCAGGGTCATTAGTTTATCAAACGTTAGTAATTGATTACCCTCAGTCTCTATTATCTTATACACCACTTCTACAACCACAGGCTGACCCGTAAAGTCCATGAAGGCAGTCCTCACATCGTCAGACCACCTCACTCGTACCAATCCTTCCCCTTCCCCCATAGCTCCAGGCCTACCCCTACCCTCTGCCACCCGGTGGGAGAAGGGGTCCAGAAGACGTAAGGACAGTGGAAAATGGTCAGACTCATGTCTGGGGGTAACACAAAATTCTGCAACGTTCTGGGAGAAGTTCTCTGATAGTAAAAAGTAATCGATGACGCTGGACCCCTTCATAGAATAATACGTAAAGGCCCCCTCATTATCACCACAAAAGCATCCATTCAGGATCATTAAACCAAACGTCACCATAAAGTCACAAAGCTGGCCTGCTCCCGGGCTAACAATATGATCTTTAGAAGCCCGAGCGTAGGGACAGTATGCCGAGTCATCGAGCCTAAGAGGCTCTATACGAAAAGCAGGATTCCCCATTCTTGTGTTGAAGTCCCCACCCATTAATACGGGGACACTCGGATAAAGACTACAAGCTCCCTGCAATATTTTATAGATCCCAGGCCATAGCTCGGCTGAGAAGGAAGGGGAAGAAGTAGGGGGCAGATATAAATTTCCCACCAGTAGTTCCAATCCAGAAGGAAACTGACAGTAGTATAAGAAGAAGTAGGACCCCAGGGAATCGCATAGCTGGTTTTTTGCCCTCAGATCCCGTGAGATCAATAAGGCTAGTCCACCACTAGCCCTCCCAGGACCCTTCGGAGGGACTGCGGCCAATGAAAAGGCCGAGAACCCTTCACACTCGATATCCTGCAAGGCCCAAGTCTCTTGTAACAGAACAATATCATAGTTGGCCAGGAAAGGGAAAAAATCAGGATCTGATAGGCGCTTCCTCCACCCTGCGATGTTCCAACTAAGGAGTTTAAGGACACCTAGATCCATCTGTGTATGTCATTTGTCCGACTGCTGGGTCTCCCCTAACTGCAGACCCTGAACAGCCAAGCAGTCATTGCCCGAAGGCTGGAATGGAGGGTCTACTAGCCCCAAACTATGGGATGCCGGGCCTACTACCAAAAATACCACAGCCTCCAGCTCCTCCCCCCCACCACCACCTCACACTCCCCGGGATCCAAAGAAAGGGAAAGGGCCCGTGCACCACATAGGGCGGGAACCGCAACACACAACCCCCGCCCCTCATCGAGTCCTACCCTCGTACTCTCCCCCTCTTCCATCCCATTGAGGGAGGAGGAAGTTGGTGGACAGAAAGGTGAAACGCGGGCCCTAAAGATCTCTCCCTGGGCCCCCTCCCGCCCAGGTGAACCACCCAACAGAGATTTACGAGTTTTAAACATGCCTAGCTGTCTTGACAAGGACCCAAGTTTGTCCAGGAGCCCCCTCTGATGGACCTGAACCATGGATGAAGGGGGGTTTAAATTGGCAGACTCCAATCTGGGGTCTACAGCATGATGTGAAAAGCCTAATATCTGGTCTATTTCCATACTCCCCCCTCCACTGCTATCTCCCTCCCTCCGAGATAGTTGCCTAGAGTAAGCTCCCTCCTCCTGCTGTTTCAAAGCAAGAGGACATTCCCCTGAAACAGGGTGTGAGATCATAGACCTACAAGGGCCACTAGAGCCCCCCCTACCATGACCAGATTGAGCAGGACATACACGTTGACCCTCCCCCTTCCTCCGAGCCAATTCCTCATTACCTAATGCTCCCCCAACCTGACCCGAAGAGGGGGACATTTGGGGATTCCCATAAACAAAAAAAGTACTATTTCCCAGAGGATGGGGCCTTGCCCATACTCTCTGAAAACAATCAGTTCCAGCGGAGGCCACCCTTGAGACATAAACTGCATTGGCTTTAAGCCAAGCTTCTCTCTCTAGAATTATGGTTATCCAAATAGGGTCATCGAAGAGGATTTTTACCATATAGCATCCCCGGGTATTAGTAATAATAGTAACAGTGAGAATATTATGCCTGGTGTAAGGTTTGTT
>QEPC01007511.1:662711-673592 GCA_003113815.1 Sphenodon punctatus | reverse complement strand
GCTCTGTAAACAGCCCGTTCACCAGCACGGCTCAGCAACAGCCCGTTCTCCCACAGCTCTGCCGTAGGCATGCCTCCCCTTTTATCAGCAGCCCACTTGGCTGCACAGGTGTCCCCGCTCCACCGGCACTCAGGGTCTCACTCGGCAGCAGCTCTGTAAACAGCCCATTCACCAGCACGGCTCAGCAACAGCCCGTTCTCCCACCACCTTCCCACTATACAACACATCTCCACGCATGAAATGACCTCCAAATGTCTGGAATCAGGCAAACCATGCCGTCGCAGGAACTAAAAGACCCAGGATCCTCATGGATCCATCAGATTTCTTCACTCAATCCCAAATATTTAACCTTCCCACTACACAACACATCATCCTGCATCAAAGGAACCCCAAAATTCCAGAATCCAGTGCACCTTGGTGTCTCTTGACTGAAAAAATCCATACATGGATCAAACACATTTCTTCACCTGATCCACAAAATTTCAGCTTCCCACTACAAGACCCATCACGCCATCCAGCAGCTCCACTCATCATCTACCACCATCATCATATCGCAAATGACCCCAAAAGTCCCAGCATCCAAAACATCTTTACACCACAGGGGTGAAAAAAGTCCCCTTCGTCGCTGTAATGGTGGCGACAGGGTGTTTGTCTAGCCCCCCTCCGGGGATTTGAGGCATGGAGGGGGCCACAGCAGATGAGACCACTGGGAGGGGTCTCGTTAGCAAGAGCCCTGTTGCTGGGCAGAAAGGCAAAGGGGCGTGCGGGAGAGGCGCGCAGCCTTAACGTGAACCCGCCCCTTGTAGGCGGGACGGTTCATGTGCTACCCATGCAGCGGGATTCATTCGGTGGCTAGACCGGAGGAAGTCAGCAGCAAGCAGAGGTTGCTGCTGACTGACTGATACACGTGGCGTCCTTTGTCAAAGGATGGGGCGTAGCAAGAAGAAAATGGCGAGGAGTGGGGAAGGAGCCGGTCAAACTGTGGGATGGCTGTCCCGCATGCAGTTGGCGGAGCAGCTAGCCGCATGTGAAGCCCTAATGAGGGCCCAGGGCTTTCCCCTGCCGGGTGAGATCGGGCCCGAGCAGGAGAATAGCGCTCGGGGCGAAGAAGGAGGGATGGGCCCGGAGGGTAGTGAAGAGGCCCAGGGGAGTGGGAACCCCCTTCCCTCCGGGAGCACTCCCCCACGACAAGACCTGGGAAGGGGGCGTAGGGCCATTAATCCCCCCATCCATTTTAGGGACAGTGCTGCTAGTTGCACTGGGGGGGGGAGGGATGAGTACACCCAGCCCATGGACTCAGATGAAGGACAGGGACAGCAGGTCGCAAAGGAGGGAAGGCATGGGGATCCCTGAGGTATCTACCCCCCCCGGGGCTTGGCAACCATATGGGGAAGGGGCTGGCCTCCTCCAGGCCAATGAGGCTACAAGGGGATTACCAGTGTGGAAATGGCCTTGGGGACCAAGGACAGACCTCCCAACAGCACAATACATCATGGATGCCCGGGGAGGCAACAGTGATTGATCCAATTGGGATACCGGGCTGGGGATTTTACCAGACCAGTAGAGAGCAAGAAGCTGGGCCCAGCCGAGGCTACTCGCCTCTGCCCCTGGGTTCAGAGGGCCAGAGGACGGCACATGGGCAAGGTAATCCCACCACAGTATCTATCCCTGCAGGTGATGGGGAGCCAGCGGCCACGAGGCGACGGTGTGAAGGGGCAACAGGCCGAGAACAACCAGGCGAATGTGAACTCCTCTGTAGGATAGAGGTGCTCTAGAGGGAGGCACAACAAAGATGGAGACAAACCACTCGCGAGCCAGAATCCTCTGGACGCGGGGGTGGACACCTGAGTGCAGGTACAAATTCAGGGGTCACACTTGCCACAAGAGATAGGGACACCGAATGTGATACTCAAGGGGTAAATCTCGAACCTCGGGGTGGAGGCCCCACGGGGCACAGGGAGATAGGCCCATCCCCCAACCTAGGGCTTTTAGATGAGCAGGCCCCTGTAAGTAGTACCACTCAGCTGCAAAGAGATACAAACCCACAGTTGAAGATGGTAGAGGGTGAATGGATGTGGGTTATGCTGGCCGTCCCCCCGAATATGGGGTCAAGGAACCAGGACCCCCGCAGTAAACCAGCAGAAGAGGGGGGACGTGATTCCCCTTACCATGGCAGTAGGGGCAGGGCCAAGTGGGCTGTATACCCAACTGGATGTAAACTCACTCGGTGAAAGGGTGGTCCGTCCACCTGGGGGAGCGATTCTGGAAGTGGCAGCCCCGTTTGGGTCACACTTGACACAGGCCACAAAAGAAAAGATTTGGAAGGGTGAATACATTGATTTATTTGCCCTGCTTTTTAGTGATCCAATTGTGGATCACTCTGAGCAGAATGAGGGGAGAGACAAAGAGAAGTTTTGTCGACCTAAGTCTGACCGAAACTGGGATAATTGGACATCAGCATATGCTGTCTATATGAGGGTAATTATGCAAAAGGACCCGGGCTGTGGTTTAGAACTCCACAAGTACGCAGATATTGTGCGCAGGGCACATGGGACTGGACCCCCAGGAGCATGGCTTCAATATGATGAAGCTTTCTGCCATAGGGTGGCAAATGTTCCTGGGATGCAATGGGATAAGCATGCTGCCGACCTGTGGCTCGAAAGTATGATAGATGCCACATGTGCACCGCGGGCAGACAGTGGTCACCCGTTAGTAAAGGGTGGGGTTGCCCCTGCAAACGAGCCATTTTGCAGCAAGGCGCAAAAATGGGGACAAGTTACTCCAGGGCCTTGTTGGGAATATAACAAAGGCGGGCGTTGCACAAGAGTCCCTTGCCGATTTTGGCACTCGGGCTCTAACTGCTGGGGGACACATCCAGCAACCGCTTGCCCCCATCCCCGTCAGAGGGGGAATCGGGGCAGATATGGACAAGGGGTAGGAACCCAGCAATCAAAACAAAATAACACGGGGGCCACCCGGTCTCAGAAGGGGACCGACGCCAATTCAAACTGAGCACCTTGAACAGGCATTGGCCATGCACCCTGACAGAACTGAAGTAGATTATGTAGCAGGGGGTTTTAGATTTGGTTTCATTATCCCTGCTAGCCCAGTACAACAAACCAAAGTAGCTAGAAATTTAAAATCGGTGGAAGGAAGGGAGGAGTTAGTCTAAATAAAAATTAGGAAGGAAGTTGACGAAGGTAGGGTGGCAGGCCCTTACAATGCCCCTCCCCTGGCTGACTTAGTGGTCTCCCCCCTGGGAATGGTCCCAAAGAAAACGCAAGGGGAATTTCTCTTGATCCACCATTTATCCTATCCACTGGGTGGATCAGTTAACGACACGATACCTAAGGAACTGACATCTATTTGATACGCGTCGTTTGATGAGGCAGTGGAAAAGGTTAGGGCCATGGGAAAAGGGGCAATTCTCATTAAATGCGACATAAAATCGGCATTTCGCCTGTTGCCTGTGCATCCTAGCAGTTTTCACCTCTTAGGTTTCTGTTTTGAAGGAGCATATTATTATGACAGGGCCATGCCCATGGCGTGCTCCATATCCTGTTCTGCATTTGAGCGATTTAGCTCACTTGTAGAATGGATTTTCTGGCAGCGTGTGAAAACGGTTGAGATGACCAAATATTTGGATGAATTTTTAATAATTGGCCCACCGAACGGACCTGAATGTGCTCAAGCACTACGGTCCTTCCAAGAGATAGCAAAAGAATTGGGGATCCCTTTGGCCCCTGAGAAAACGGAGGGACCTGGTACAATTATCACATATTTGGGCATTGAACTCGACACAAATTTAAAGTTGTCACGACTTCCGGTTCAAAAGTTGGAGGATATAATTAGTAAAGTGAAGGAGACTATAGCAACAAAGAAAATAACAGTAAACGCCCTTCAATCAGTAATCGGTAGTCTCAACTTTGCTTGCCGGGTGATAGCAAGAGGAAGAGCTTTCCTCTCCAGACTTTATGGTAAACTGAGAGGTGAACTCCAACCACACTATAGGGTGAGGGTAACCAAGGAGATGAGAGAAGACTTAAATACTTGGCTCCAATTTTTTCAGGAATATAACGGGATCAGTTTTTGGAGGGAGCAGTTGATATTGAGAACTGATTTACAAGTACACTCAGACGCAGCAGGGAGTGCGGGATTCGGGATATATTTCCAAACACATTGGTGCACAGCACCATGGCCACAAGAATGGCAAGAGATGGGAATTACCATGGATCTGACCTTTTTGGAATTTTTTCCAATTGTGGTGGAGGTAAAAATGTGGACACGACACTTCACAAATCGAACGGTGAGGTTCTGGTGTGACAACATGGCAGTTGTACATGTGGTCAACACCCTGTCATCCCGTTCAATACGGGTAATGAACCTGGTTCGGGAATTCGTGAGGATGCGTTTGATTAATAACATACTCTTCTCGGCTCGCCATGTACCTGGGATTGACAACAGCATAGCCGACGCCCTTTCTCGGTTTCAGATGAGCCGATTCCGGGAATTGACGCCAGGGGCCCAGGAGTGTGCAGATCCACGCCCACCAGGTACATGGAACATTGGGAAGTAAAGATGCAAAACATCATTCAGGGATCCCTTGCTCCCAGAACTCAGTCTGCATACAGGAGGGCCTATGGGGAGTTCCAGAAATTCAGAGCATGGCAGGGAATGGGAACCGATCTCCCCATAAAAGAGCACGAGGTAATACAGTTCGTGATCACACTACATGAGAAAGGTCTAGTAGTAGGTACAATTAAAGGTAAGGTAGCTGCATTAGTCTTTATGAACCGGGTCAACAGATTTCCTTCCCCGGACAACGGATTCTTCCTCAAGCGTATGTTTGAGAACTGGGCAAGGTTATCCGTGGTGACCCCACTAACCAGATCCCCTATAACCACGCTTGTGTTGATACAGCTGATGGGCCTTCTCCCCTCAGTCTGCACAGATCATTCGAAACACAGCTTTTTACCACGGTTTACTTAGTGACATATTTTGGGGGGTTCTGGATCAGTGAGGTCGTACCCACATCACGTGGGGACCCTTCCGGTCATGCTCTGGCTTGGCAGGACCTCAATTGGAATGACCAGGGCATCGAACTGCATCTCAGACAATCAAAAACTGATCAAAAAAAGAGGGGAAAAACGATACAATTATACAAATGTGCCAACAAATGTATATGCCCTGTAGAGCAGCTGAGGAAGTACTGCGCCATTCGCCCACCGGTGATGAGGGATTTGTTTGTCCATCAAAGTGGATTGGCACTGACATGTTTCCAATTCAGTGCGGTGCTGAAAAGTGCACTGTGCAAGTTAGGCTTTCAACCTCAGGACTTCGGATCCCATTCATTTAGAATAGGGGTGGCCACTACAGCAGCTGCCGCTGGGTTACCTGTTGATGCAATTAAGTCAATAGGCAGATGGAAATCAAAGGCGTACAAAAAATACATACGTCCATACCAGAGTCAGTAATAACATTTTCTCTCTTTCCTAGGACCTGCAGGTAACAGAACAACAAGAAGGGTGATCTGGATTATTGGGCACAGTATGGTGCACTGGGCCGAGAGAGTGGCCTGTACAAGCCATTGGGGGTCTCAATTGGGTATGCACGACAGATATTTGATTAGATGGTTGGGAAAGAGGGGGATGATGTGGACACAGTTATTAAAAACCTTGGGGGCAATGAGGGATAATCCCAGGCCCCACGTCATAGTAATACATCTTGGGGAAAACGACCTCCCTTTACGAAAAGGGATTAATTTGCTAATACGGGTCAAGCAGGATTTACTCATAATTAAGCGATGGTTTCAAGGGGTTCTCATTGTGTGGTCAAGTTTATTGCCAAGGATTCGATGGAGGGGAGCGGTAAAACCTGGGAAAGTTGATCGAGCCAGGCAAAATGTGAGTAGGGAAATAGGCAAGTGGGTACACGAGATTGGGGGTACAGTCATTAAACATACTTGGATAGTCCGACAAAGGGAGGAATTGTTCAGAGATGATGGTGTGCATCTATCGGAGTTAGGAAACGATATTTACCTTCGGGCGTTAGCCCAACATTTGGAAGCATTGGACTAAGAGGCAGTGGGAGGCGAGGGAATGACAGATTGTCTCCCCCCTTAGTGGCAGGGGTCCAGTATGCAATTGTAGGATAAATAGGAATTAGGTAGTATAGAAAGAGACATTTCCTTAAGAGATGGGGAAGTGAGACCCAGCGCGAGGCGGGGCACAGCCCGTGCTGGGGTCATGACCGCAGGAGGGGTGCGTTTGATGCCTGTAAAGGACATGCACTGTCCGCTGGGCAGAAACCACTTACCTCCTGGCTCGCGCCCAGAGTTGGGCTTGTTCCCCCATTTTGGCCAGAGCCTGGTGTTGTCGAAGGGGATAGTTTATTGAGAACGGCACTGACGCTGGAGGGCACATCCACGTCAGTGACCAAGTTAATAAGGTTATTGTTATTAGCTGAGCATACTGGACCCAGAATTGCCAGGCAATTTCCCACCGACCTCTTGAAGGTTTTAATTCAATAAAGAATGCGGCCAGCAATTAACCAGCATATGACTCCGTGTCTCATTGGGGTGCGCCGACAAACAATTTCCAAGGCATGGATCCTCGTGGATCAAACTGGTTTTTTCACTTGATCCCCAACATTTCACCTTCCCACTACACAAAGTCAAAGTTTTATTGTTTAGCCAAAGGCCTTAACAAATTTAACAAATACAAATACTCCAAGTAAAACATAAGGTATACAGCAGAGTAAACCGTTACCAGAACTATACAAAGTTTAAAATAAAACAAGTTTTAAGTTTAAAAAGGCCGCCAAATGGTCATCAAAATACTCCCACTCCTCCCACCAGGGTACCCCTCACTTCACCATAACATAATCCAATATTACTGGTCACAATAATTTAGGGTATAACCATAGGTGTTAACCCACGGTTTCCTGCGGTAATTGCGCCAATATAAATTCTATTTACTCCTAACAAGATTTGAATAATCGCATTACACACAATACAAATAAATTATTATTATTATTATTATTATTATTATTATTAACAAACATTTATATAGCGCCAGCAGTGTACCTGGCACTTTACAAAGTAATAAAATAGACAGGGTCCCTGCCCCTAGGGCTTACAATCTGAGAGACAGGAGCTGGGGGAGAGACTTAGGAAGGGGAACAGAGGGAGAGACAAGGGGTCTAACATTCATGAAGATGCGAGGTCTCAAGTGCACGTACTTGGCTTGGTTACGATGAGAATGACAGCAGGCAGGTCCATGTTGCAAGGATAAGGGTAAACCGATCGTAGGTATAGGAATAGTGGCTCAGCAGGATAAAGAGTCAGACAGAGCAGAGCGAAAGAGGTGAGTTTTAAGGAGAGATTTGAAGGTATGAAGGGAGGGGGCAAGGCGGATGTGGACAGGGAGGGAGTTCCAGGCATGGGGGGCAGCAAGTGAGAAGGGACGAAGGCGCTTAGGGGAGCAGGGAAGGCGTGGAAGGGTGAGAGAAGGGACAGAGGAGGAGCGAAGTGCACGGGCTGGAGTATGGAGGGCGATAAGTGCAGAGAGGTAGGGGGGAGCAAGGTTGTGAAGAGCTTTATAGGTGAAGACTAGGAGCTTGTGCAGGATTCGTTCAGGAAGGGGAAGCCAGTGAAGCGAAGAGAGGAGGGGCTGCACATGGTCGAAGCGACTGGCGAGGTAGATGACCCTGGCAGCAGAGTTTTGGACAGAGATGAGGGGAGAAAGGTGAGACCGGGGAAGGCCAGTGAGAAGGAGGTTACAGTAATCGAGGCGAGAGATGACCAGAGCATGAACAAGAGTTTTGGCAGACGAGACAGAGAGAAAAGGGCGAATCTTAGCAATGTTATGGAGGGAGAAGCGACAGGATTTAGCAACAGAGTCAATGTAGGGTTTAAAAGAAAGGGCTGAGTCAAAGATGAAGCCTAGGCTACGGGCTTGGGGGACAGGCAGGATGGTGACTCCATCAATAGTTATTGACAGTGAGGAAGGAGAGGAAGGATGAGGGGGGAAGATAAGGAGTTCAGTTTTAGCCATGTTGAGTTTGAGTTGACGTTGAGACATCCAGGTAGAGATGTCAGAGAGACAGTTGATGAGACGAGCTTGAACAGAGGGAGAGAGAGAGGGAGTAGAGAGATAGAGTTGAGTGTCATCAGCATAGAGGTGGTATTGGAAGCCATGGGAGGCAATGAGTTTGCCTAAGGATGAGGTATAGATCGAGAAGAGGAGAGGGCCAAGAACAGAGCCTTGAGGAACACCAACTGAGAGGGGGAAGGAGGAGGAGGCGGAGTTGGAGAGAGACACATTAAAGGAGCGGTCAGAGAGGTAGGAGGAGAACCAGTTATGGACAAAGCCACAAAAGCCAAGGGAGTGAAGGGAATCCAGCAAGAGTGAAGGGAATCCAGCAAAAATAAATGTAAGAATAACGTATGGAAAGTAACATACCTAACCCTTCCCTAGGACTTGGTCCAGATCGAGGTGCTTAGTGATTACCAGATCTTAGATTGCAAAAAATATAATGAGCCAAGACCCAAGCTTACCAAGCAGCCGGCCAAAAGCGTTCATTCATAGATTGAGCACCCGGCGAATGCGTAAAATAGTCAGAGCAAAGCTAGCTACTTCCCTGGCCAGGTCCGAGTCCACCGGACTAAGTAATCTTCAGATTACCTGACCAGCTGCATCCACACCCCCGGCACATCCCCCAAGATATCGAAGTCTGGGGCCGACAAAAAGGGGGCATCTGAGAAGGATGTGGTCAAATGAGTCCACCTCACCCAAGTGGCACAGCGGGCACACCCTCTGAGCCCAGGGAATCCCCTTATATCGGCCCTCCACAAGTGCCGAGGGAAATTAATTTGACCACATCTTAAAGAAGGCCACCCGTTTTTCAGCATCCGGACAGGTAAAAAGATAGTAATCACCAAAATCTGAGAGCTTGAAAGGAGCATATACTAGCGCAACCCTAATAATGCGCCCTCCATTTGCACTGTCTGGTCCCTTACCATCCTTTTGACCAGACTCTTAGCCGCCACCAGGCCCACCAACTTCAGGCACTCGGCAGAGAACCCCAGTCGGTGGACCTCCTTCTCCACCGCCTGGTTCCAAGCAGCCCCAAGCCCTCCGTTAATCGCCACAGAAAAAAGAGAACTCTTACCGGGAGGGAATAAAACTGTTTTGGACCAAAAAATTTCCAGCGACTGAAGGGCATAGGCTCGAAGCGGGAAGCACAGTGCCTCTGTTCTCAAGATAACCTAGGGCAATCCCCGGGGAGCGCCCAGGATGGCCCATAGAAATCTATTCTGAATACTTTCAAATTGGAACATAAAGGACAGCCCCCAGATTGGCGAGGCATAAAGTAGCTGGCTGATAACTTTCGCCCTAAAAAGATGGAGGGCTGGTAAAACCAGTTTGCCTCCCTGCCCAAAATAGAATTTAGTAATTGCCAGTGATGTTTTCTTGGCTAATTTTACTACTGCCTCGTAATGAACCTTCAATCCTGGATGGGAAGAAAAAAACACCCCCAGATACTTGAACCACCTAACCTGCTCTATAAGATTATTGCCAATTCCCACTGCACAACATATCACGCAAAGTGAAAATCTGATTTCCTGCATTGAGCAGGGGGTTGGACTACATGAGCTCTGAGGTCACTTCTAACTGTATAATTCTACAAAGATCTTAAGTTTTTTTCTGTGTTTGTTATGTTTTTTTCTGTGTTTGTTATGTATTTTACTTTCAATACTTTACATTATTATTTTTATTATTATATAATTTTATTTATTTATTTATTTATTTATTCAAATTTATATCCCGCCCGTCCTGCGAACAGTTCGGGGCGGCTTTCAACAATAAAATATACATAAAAACAAATATAAAACAATTTAAAATTCATCAAAAATACAGGGCCCCGGGATGCATTAAAACAATAGACAATAAACAGGGTAGGGGAGATAAAAACCCTAACCCACTCCCCCCCCAAAGGCCTGGGCGAACAGCCAGGTTTTACAACACCGCCGGAATATCAACAGGCTTGGGGCCAGGCGAGCTTCCTCCGGAAGGGAGTTCCAAAGGCGCGGCCCAGCCACCGAGAATGCCCTCTCCATTGTGGTCTCCCGCTTTACGCGGGGAACCTCCAAGAAGGCACCCCCGGCTGACCGAAGGAGCCACTCTAGGGCGCGGAGAGCGAGGCGGTCCCCGAGGTATGAGGGGCCCAGATCATAAAGGGCCTTATAGATCAATGTCAAAACTTTGAACCTAGCTCGGCACGCTATTGGCAACCAGTGCAGAGCACAGGTGTAATGTGCTCCCAACAACCCATCCCTGTAAGGAGACGGGCCTCCGCATTCTGCAGTAGCTGCAGCCTCTGAACCAGGAACAAGGGAAGCCCCACGTAGAGAGCATTGCAGTAGTCCAGCCTCGAGGTGACAAAGGCATGGATGAGGGAGGCCAGGTCCGGGCTGGAGACAAATGGACTCAGTCTTCACACCAGATGCAACTGGTGGAAGCCAGCCTTAGCGACTGCCTCCACCTGCCGCTCCAGGTGGAGGTCTGCATCCAATATCATCCCCCAGACTCCGGACCTGCTGATCTATAGGAGGGTGAACCCCCCCAATCAGGGGGGGAGCCGACACCTCCTTCGCTTTCCCCACCAACATCACCCTAATCTTATCAGGGTTGAGCTTCAGTCTGCTTTGCCGCATCCATTCTGCCACGGCCTCCAAACACTGGGATAGCATGAGACAGCTGGGTCTAGGTCAGTTGAAAAGGAGAGGTACAGCTGAGTATCATCAGCATATTGGTGACACCGCCCCCCGAACCCTCTCACGACCTCCCCCAAGGGCTGCATATAGATGTTAAATAATAA
>QEPC01007511.1:634735-660553 GCA_003113815.1 Sphenodon punctatus | reverse complement strand
GGCCGGTAGGGGCCATATCCCCCCACCCGATGCCTTCTCTCACTGGGTATGGGCTCCTCCCCCCTCCCACCAATACTCCCCCCAGTTCTTTCTCTGCTGCCACCAGGGTCAGTCACTGGGACCCTCCCACCCCTTCCCTCTAACCACCCCTCCTACACCCCCACCCCTCCTCCCTAGCTCTGGACAAAAAGCACCCCACAAAAAGTGTCCCCTGCGGCCCCCGAAGTGCCCCACGTTGCCATGCCCTTTAAAGCCGTGGCTACTTCTGGATGGGGGAGGGGACAACGTAGCCCTCACATCCAGATTCTGCATTCCCCCCCCAACCCGACAACTCACACAGGTCTCTTTTGCCCCCCACAGGTGGAGCACAGCGGAGCGAGGCAGCAGCAACAGCAGGGACCCCCTCCTCCTCGGCAGCAGAGATGGACACAGCGCAGTGAGGCAAGCAGGTAGGTGGATGATCCTTGAGGGCGTCAGGGCAGGAAGAAAACTCTAGTCTCATCTTGAAGTACAGAAGGTTCGGCTTTGCCCAGAGGGATGGGGCCTGGATGTTCTTGGGATGCAGGTTGCCAGGTCAAGGACAGTGTAAAATAATGCAGCTCCAAGAAAGAATCTGGCACATCCAACTTTCCACGATCCCAAGGCCTGAGCTGGGTCAGAGGAACCAGTTTGCTTTTAAAGGAGCCATCTGCTGAATGAAATTTAAAGCCAAAGCCCTGAGCATTTGGGGCCAATAAAGATCTTGTGGCTTTTTAGGATTCTGCTGATCAGCAAGACCACAGGTCAGCTGTGTACCTGGCGCTTTACAGAACAATGAGATAGACGCGGTCCCTGCCTACAGCTTGTTCATATATTTTTTATTAATATTCCTATTAATAACGTATTTCATATTTTAATAAATTGTATTCATTTACTCAATTATAGTGGCTCAGTTTCACCTTTCAGTAAAGAATTAAAACTTTGTATCTTGAGATCGCCATACGTATTTCTGGAATGGCAGAAAGACACCCTACCTAAAATCTACCCCGAATGGCAACTTTAATCAAACAGTTGATTTTTTAATTTTATTTTCCCCACCAGATCCACCTACATTCTATTTCTAACCAAATATCACTCACTTCCCTGGCACTGAGTACATCCCAAAATTCAAGCGTCTGATGACGCCCTATACTGGGGGTGGGCAAAATTTCCTAATTCTGAGAGCCGCATCTATTTACCACAGTAGGGCAAAAGAGTCGCATGGGACTCTAGAGCCATGGTTTGGCCATGTCTGCCATAGATCAATGATGATGCAACAAAAAAACACAGATCAGTGGACTGGATCATAGAGATTTTTCTCACCTTTCCCCCTAAATTACACTGTCAAACCACAGATCCCAACCAAATAAAAAGAGGGAATACATATTATTCAACAACCACAATGGCAAAAAAAAGGATTGAAAGCATGGATCCTCATAGAGTCTTAACAATAATTATTCACCTCCCTCTTGTGAAATGTCAACACCTAATTAAAGATTGCATCCCTACACATTGAGTACATACCAAAACACTGAATTCTGAAGCATCCTGGCTATTTAATAGGACAAAAAAGATCCAAGTTACAGATCATCATTGAGGACCTCATGCACGTTACAGGGAAACTATCGAAAACAGTTTGTTTGGGGGGGGTTTGGACATTTTTCGTGGTTCCACAAATCACCTTTTCTACCCCCTTCATGTTCCACCTCGTATCTTCAACTTCACTTCTGCAGTCACCCTCTGCAAACTGATAATAGTCAATATTAATCTGAACTGGTAACCTAGAATTTGGTTTCACGCTCTTAGTGCTGTACATCATTGCCGTGCCATTATCATATGACATTCCATCATTATCAATTATACATCACGATTATTGGCATAGAACTTGTTGTGTGTTAGGGCTTGTCCAGAAGAAAGGAAGGATAAGGTCAACGCAACAATCACTTTACATTATGTATGTATGTATGTATGTATGTATGTATGTATGCCTAGAAATCTGTAAATCACAGATCTAGAAGTAGGACCAGAGACCAAGCTCGGAAATTTATTTATTTTAAAAATTTCTATCCCACTTTCATCCCACCACTGGTGGCTCAAAGCGGCTAACAACATAAAAATATAAAACTACAATATAAAACAGATTCAAGCTATTTAAAAACATAAAACAGCATAAGGGAACCCCCCCTCCCCTACCCCTCTCCCTCATCAAATGCCTGACAGAACAGCCAGATCTTACAACTCCTACGGAACGCTGGGAGGTCAGGGACCAGATGGGTCCCCACCGGGAGTGAATTCCAGAGGCGCGGTGTGGCCACCGAGAATGCCCTATTCTGTGTGGCCCCCCAAGCAACCCAGGGGACCTCCAACACGGAGCCCGTGGAAGACCGCAGGGGCCGATCCAGAACCCGTGGAATGAGGCAGTCTCACAGATAGGCAGGGCCCAGGCCGTGTAAGGCTTTATAGGTTAGAATCAACACTTTTAATTGGGCCCAGAAGACTATTGGCAGCCAGTGCAGAGAACGGAGCCCAGGTGTAATGTGCTCCTGGTGGCCCAGCCCCACCAAGAACCAGGCCGCCGCATTCTGCACCAGCTGCAGCTTCTGAGCCATCACCATAGGTAGCCCCATGTAAAACGCGTTGCAATAGTCTAACCGAGAGGTAATAATAGCATGGATGATCGTGGCCAGGTCCAGAACTGAAACCAGTGTCCGAAGCTGCCGCACCAGATGAAGCTGGCGGAAGGCACTCCTCGCTACAGCCTCCACCTGGAGATCCAGGCAGAGCTGTGCATCGAGAAGCACCCCAGTTTTCGCACCTGGGATGTCAGTGGAGGTCACACTCCATCGATCGATGGAGCTGTCAACTCCACTGACCTACCCACTAACATCACCTCCATCTTGTCAGGATTTAGTCGCAGTCAGTTAACCCTCATCCAGTTCCCCACAGCTGCCAGACACCGGGTAAGTACCAAGACAGCCGAGCCTGGATCGGTTGAAAATGAGAGATACAGTTCGGTCTCATCCACGTACTGATGACACCTCACCCTGAACTCTCTGATCACTTCGCTGAGCAGATGCATGTTTCCTGGGCCCTGTTTTAATACCTTGAATTGTATTTTTGATGTGTTTTAAATGGTTTTATATATATTTTATATGTACTTTTATTGTTGGAAGCTGCCCCGAGCTGTTCTCAGGAGGGGCGGTGTAAAAATCTAGAAAATAAATAAAATAAATAAATATACATGTTGAACAGGAGAGGGGACAGAACCGAACACTGCGGGACCCCACATGGGAGGTCTTGGTAAGATGAACAATAATCACCAAGTTCCACCCACTGAGTACTTCCAGTCAGAGCGGAACCATTCAAGAACGATCCCACCCACCCCCACACTGTCCTGCAGGCACGTCACCAACTTCTCGTGGTCAACGGTATCAAATGCTGCCAAAAGATCTAAAAGGACTAATAGGG
Organism: Sphenodon punctatus; assembly: GCA_003113815.1. Lineage (NCBI taxonomy): Eukaryota > Metazoa > Chordata > Lepidosauria > Sphenodontia > Sphenodontidae > Sphenodon > Sphenodon punctatus. The sequence goes on along the minus strand of QEPC01007511.1, from coordinate 657,067 downwards.
TCAATCGACCCGGATCCTTTTCTCAGCGAAGGTCATCCATCAAGGCCACAAGTGCTGTCTCAGTGCCATGCCCCGAACGAAAGCCAGATTGCGAAGGGTCCAGATAACCAATGTGGTCAAGATGCCCCTGGAGCTGCTGAGCCACAACATGTTCAATAACCTTCCCTAAAAAGGGAAGATTAGAGACAGGTCGATAGCTGGCAGGGGAGTCAGCGTCAAGCGATGGTTTCTTGAGCAGAGGTCGCACCATCGCCTCTTTGAGACAGCTCAGCACTCTGCCCTCCCACAGGGAGGCGTTGACCACCCCAGCCAGCAATGACCCCATTGTCTCCCGGCAGCTCTTAACCAGTCAGGACGGGCATGGATCTAACTCACAAGAGGTGGCTCGAACAGCCCCCAGCACCCCCACATCAATGGGTGTCACCGACTAAAAGTGATTCCATAAAATTGGACAATTCGGGGCTTCTACAGCCTCTACCTCCTCCACTGTGTCAAGTGCAGCATCGAGATCTTGGTGAATACGAGCGATTTTCTCCGCAAAATAATCTGCAAAAAGGTCACAGTGGGTGGAAGATGATTCAACCCCCAGATTGAGGGAGGCCGGACTTACCAGACCCCATAAAACCTGGAACAGCTACGCCAGACAGGATTTTGTGGACACTATGAGGGCAGCAAAGAATTCCCTCTTTGCTGTCCGCATAGCCACAGCATAGGCTCATTAACTAGCTCTATGTCGCAATCCGTCAGCTTCAGCTCGAGATCGACACCACCATCGCTCCAACCATCACCCCTCTTGCTTCAGGACACGCAGCTCCTCAGAGAACCAAGAGGCCTGTGGTGCCTCAGCCTGGGCAATGGACGTCTGGGTGCCGTCCGATCAATGACCTCCATCAGCAAGTTGTTTCATAGCTTGATGAGGTCATCGATGAGCCGGTCATCTAGGTCAGAGAGTAATTCCCCCAGAGTACCTAGAAACCACACTGGGTCCATCAGCCTCCAGGGACGAGCCATCCTAATAGGCTCTGCACCCTTCCGGGGGCAGACATGTGCTAGAAGGGAAGTGTGTAGGAGGTAATGATCCATCCATGACAAGGGCACAGTTGATATCTCCCCCATTAACGGATAGGGATGTGCGAACAGAACCAAGTTCGGAAATTTGGTTCAGTTTGAAAGTTCAGTTCGGTTGACCGAACTATTCGAGTTCGGTCGAATTCTGAACTTCCAAACCGAGTTCATACATTCAAAACCAGGTTTTTTGGCCTTCCGAATTGGTTTGGATTTGACCAAACAGTTTGGTTGAATTTGAGTTTGGTTCGAAAGTTCGGTTCAATTGACTGAACTATTTGAGTTCGATCCGAACTCTGAACTTCCGAACTGCATTCTCACATCCCTATTAACGGAGCACCGGCCTCAAGGCCAGTGCAAAACATGAGGTCCAAGGTATGCCCTCCAAGATGTGTTGGGCCAATGACCCTCTGGGACAGGCCCATGGTTGCCATGGTGGCCATGAACTCTTGCCTGGATCCCCTGAGCACTCCGTGGGCATGAATGTTGAAGTCCCCCAGGACTATCGTCCTGCAGGACGGCAACACCACCTACAACACAGCCTCTGTCAGAGCAAGCAGGGAGGTTACTGTACTGTTAGGTGCACGGTATACTAGCAACACTCCCCAACTGTCCCCTGCCAAATCAAACATAAGATGGAGACCTTCAATGCCTACCATGGACTGCACTGGATGCCTTCTCACAGACCACCCCTCCTTAAAAATAATAGCTACCCCCCGCACCCCGTCCCTCCAACCATGGCTGGTGCTGCACGGAATACCCAGCCGGAACAAGATCAGCCAAGATAGGCCCCAATTCAGTGTCCAGCCAGGTTTCCGTGATACACGCAAGATCAGCGGCACAGTCCAGGATTACCTCCTGGACTGTAGTTGCTTTATTAGCCACTGATCTTGCCTTTTACAGCACCAAAACCGGACCAGGGGCCCCCTGACCCAAATCCTCTTGCTGAACTGCTGGGGAAGGGATAAGCGAGACATGCACTAAGCATCTGTCCCACCTCAACACCCCCACTCTTCCCCCCCCGAGACCATATTTCTCCCAACCCGTTACGACCCCAATAGCCATGCCTCCCCCCTGAGCAACCCGCTGGCTCCCATTCCACGTCCATCCTGGCAGGATGGCAAGGGAGATCTCTTCCCCACCTCCCCAGGTCTCCCTCTCTCACAGGGAATCCACCTACTCCATTCCTCTGGCCGAGCCCCCCCGTCTGACCGGATGCTGAGCCTGTCCCCCTTCCTTCCCCCCCCGGCCCTCCCCTGCCACCAGAGGACCAAATCCCACCCCCCTTGGGCTCACCCCCTCTCTCACAACAAGGGAGGTTGCTCTACCCTTCCTATCCCATTCCCTCTCCCCCCCACTCCGCCCTTAACCACATATCCCCAGCCCCTCTCTGCCACCAAGGGGCACCCCCCAACCACCCCCATAACCTCCAACCCCCTCACTTCCTCCCTCCTCCCTCCTTGTCCAAACAACACAATTCCATCTCCCATCTCCTCACTTATACACCCTCTCCACCAGTGTTCCCCGCCCCACCATCCTGATCTCTGCCAAGGGCCACATCTAAGGGTCCTTGGGTGCGGCGCGCACCTGCAGCACTGCCAGGTCGGAAGTGAACTCCCGAGTGCCAGTTCTGCCCCCTCCTCCAACCGGGGGAAGGGGAAATGACAGCAGGGGTCGACCACTCACTGTCTCACCAGTCCGGTGGGGGGGGCCCTCGGCCTCCACCGCTACTGCCTCACTGCTCCGCCGCTGTTGCTGCCACTGCTGCTGCTGCTACCTCACCACCACTGGTCAGTGTCGGGAGGGAAGATGGTGTGTTCCCCCTGCTGCTTGTGGCTCAGCCAGGCCGCCAGCTACCTTTGGCCCTTCTGGGCCAGAAGTGGACTCCCGAGTGTCAGCCCCACCCCCTCCTCCAACCGGGGGAGGGGGAGATGACAGCAGGGGCTGGCCACTCACTGTATTGATGGTCTGGTGGGGGGGACCCTCGGCCGACCACGTTGCTGCCTCGCTGCTCTGCCACTGCTGCTGGTGCCTCACCACCACTGGTCAGTGACGGGGGGGGGGGGAGATGGTGAGTGTCCCCCGCTGCTTCCATTTGATTCCATGTTGATTCAATTTGGCATGCTCAAAGCTAGAAGATGAGAATCAACCATGGGTACTACCATCCACGGGTTCTGGAGATGCAGCTTATCACGCAATTACTGCAAGACTGAATACTCTGGGGTATTGATTCTGTGAACAGTTTAGTTTGGGACATTATGTCCATCAATGTCCTGCACTAATATTGAATAAGTTATTACATTTTCTGTTGAAATACATTGTTCAGACGCCTAAGATATAAACATCACTCGTATACAAACTACAACAGTTTTTCAGAAAATATATTTAAAATATTTAATTCACTTTCTATTTTATTTAACGGTAAAGCACCGAATACAACTGCAAACAATGTTTCAATATTTATTACATTTAACATTCTAGCTCGTAATGCACCTAGAAACAGCCAACTCAATTTTGTTATATTTTTTCCCTTAGAACATGTACGTTTTAAAAATAAGGAACTCAAACAACATTGTTACTATTATTTTTTAAAGTTTGGTTTTAATAAACAGTTAAGCCATCTTTCCTTTCAAACAACCTTCAAAACATGGAGAAATTACTGATTTCTCTTAGTTTGGGACATGATTTCCATAATTTCCATCCATGTCCTACACTAATATTGAAAGTGAGTTCACTTTGGTGTAGAGCACAATGTCATTCAGTATAGATGCAGTGAAGAAGGCAAGACTAGAGACTCATGTTTTTCTCGCTTCATTTTCTTTATTTCAATAGCAAGCAAAGTAATTGAATGCTGATGTCCATGGTTGTGGAAGGGGGGACAGGAGCTGACTCACTGTTCCTTTTTTAGGTTATCTGTATTCCTGTATAAATGATTAGGAAACAAAAATGTTTAAAGGCAGATCAAGAGAACGTCTAGCTAGGTGTCTTAACTGTCATCAACAGACGTTCCTGCTCTGTACCCTCCAACATTTGACAGCAAAAAGTAGGTACACTTCATTACACCCTTAATTTCTTGGGACTTTTGGACTTTTAAAATAAATTTATTTGGAATAATATTCTTTCCTTAGGGATGTTTTAATAGAGACTAGGGACAGTTCACGGAGATTAGACTTTAATACAGGGTGCAGATCTTGTCCATGTCTGTGGCCCGAGAAGGGCTAGGACAGACCCTTGTTCTAGGGGATCGATCGATTGTCCAGTGATCCAGGAAATATAATGTCCCTGGGTAGTCTTTGTTTTATATTTTTACTTATCTGTTTGTCTGTTTGTCTCAACCTTTGTATTAACCCCTTTAGTGGGTAACATCTCTGCGTATTTTATCGTATAGTTCATTCAGTATGGTCCTTACATGAATGGCGAGTATTCACCTGGGTATCCCGCCTATATTTCCTAAAGCTGTTACGGCTGGCTCAGATAAGAACCAGCTGAAAATAACAAAATTTGTTAGTAGGACAAATAGAACGACCCCACTGAAGAGTGTGAACCAGATTCCTGGGGTAGCACAGAGTATGGTTCATGTTAAAGGGCACTGGGATATGAGAGCTGCAGATAGGGAGGGTGATAGGTTATTTAAGGGGACAAGAGAGATACATGATCTGAACCTGGTAAGAAAAGATCTATGGGGGCAGAATGTCAACCCTCTGACCCAAGTTCAAGGAGCATTTAATGAATTACCCTTAAACTGAATAGGTGACTCCTCATTAGAACCAATAAGAGAGGTCTCGATCATGGATGATGTTACAAAGAAAAGTAGAAAAGACATTGAGAGGTTTTGTTGGTTGGATAAGTCTGATTCTCAAGAGGGGAAAAGGGCAATAAGAAAGCTACATTAACAAGTTAAATGACTATGCTATTGTTTTGTGATCTCAACCTTCCAAAAATGTATTTCAAGACCTTAAGGATTAGTTAACATCCTTTTAAAAGCTGAGCACAGTTAAGCGTGAGATGGCCGAGAAAGCGAGAGATGTAAAATGACCTCCTACTATAAAGGATAAGAGGGTGGTGAGGAGAGCGACTCAGACAGGAAAGAAAACTAAGAATATGAAAGGATTATCTGCAAGGAGAAAGAAGGATAGGAAATTTAACTTTAACCATTTTTTTAGGTTATTAAAGATAGGACAAATGGCTGAAAGTCCTCTTAAACATAAGAAGATGTTCCATGCTTGGACGAGATCATCAGCTGAGCAGCCATCAAGGTCCAAGGACATCTCCTCGCTGAGGTTCCATCAGTTTCTGAGGGTGGACCATTCTAATAGGTCCCACTCCTTTCCGAGGGTTATTGTGTGCCAGGAGTCTGGCCTGCAGGAGGTAATGATCCGACCATGACAAGGGCATAGAAATACCTCAACCACTACCAGATCACCCGCCTCAAGGCCAGAGCAGAATACCAGATTGAGCATATGCCCCCCCCTCGTGTTGGGCCGTTGGCCATTTGGGACATGCCCATGGCTGCCATGGTGGCCATGAACTCACGCTTCACCCCTGCAAGGCTGGTGCTGGCATGGATGTTGAGATCCCCTGGACCAAGGCCCTCGGGGAGCGCAACACCACCTCTGACACCGGTTCCGCTAGAGTGGAGAGGGATGCCACTGGGCATGAAGGAGCCCGGTACACCAGCAGCACCCCAGTTTTGTCCCCTGCCAAATCATAAACCATGTGGAGAGCCTCAATTCCTGGAACAGACTGTACTGGATACTTCCTAGCAGTCCAAGACTCCTTAAAAACCATAGCTACGCTGCCCCCCGGGCCCTCAAGTTAAGGCTGGTGCTGCACGGAGTATCCTGCCGGAACGAGGTCTGCCAAAATTGGGCCTGCCTCCCTGTCCAGCCAGGTCTCTGTGAAGCATGCAAAGTCTGCGGCCCAATCCAGGATCAAGTCCCAGATCATAGGTGCTTTATTAGCTGCAGACCTCACGTTTAACAGCAGCAACCCTGAACAGAGGCACCTCAGACCTTGATCCATTCTCCTATCTGAGGGGGGCAGGTTCTGGGAATAGGCACCAAGCACCTTGATCCCCAGGCCAATCGTACCATTCGTCCCCCATGACCATACCTCCCCCAGCCCGGAACGATTCTGATGGCTGCTTTATACTCCCCCTCCACTCTAACCCAACACCAACTGCTGACTGCCCCACCCAGGCCTCAGGGAAACACCGCCCTTAACCCCCACTAAAACTACCCTCCAGTCCCCACCACCTGCTGCCACCAAGTGGTCCCCTCCAAAGTTTGCTCCCCCCTTCACACCAGGGTGCCCCACCACAGAACCTCCCCCTCCCTAACCCAATTTCCCCTCTCCCCCACTGGAGTTGAGGACCCAATCCCTATTACTATTTATATCCCTCAGTTTTAACTATCCCCAGCTGGCCCTCATCCCCGCTCCCATACAAATTTTAAATTATCCTGACCTTTGTGCTCTGTCTGTCTCTTATACACATCTAGATGTGTATAAGAGACAGCATTGTGACCAGCGCCCTTCAAACAAGGAAGTTAATATGTTGGAGCAAAATGAGAGTGTATCCTCAGAGTCATTTGGACATGAGCAGGAAACTGAAATGCTTTTAATTTCTTTCTTTTTTGTAGGAAGAACAGAAAATTCCCAAGGAATGTATTTTTCTTTCTTTCCTAAATATGTTTTCCCATTGTATTTGATAATTTCTCTGGCAATCCAGTTTCTAATATTAGCCATATTAGTTTGAGTGTACTTTATGTGTTTGGCTGTTGCAATTATATGTGCAATAGCACATAGGAACACACCACAATCGTTTGAGTTTTGTTGTTCAGGTATGTCAGTAAGAGCGAAAAATGACCAATCTTGAAAATTAAATGTTTGTTTAGTGTCCATCTCAAAAAGACTCCGTAAGAAGGATGTTATGTCATACACCAAATCCATGTTCAGTCCATAGTTGGAGTCTAAGTAAAATCACAGTCCTTTTCTTAATAATTACAACTATCAGTATCCAGTGGACTCCTCAGTCATTGACAAGAATAAGTAAGATATATTTTTGTAGGACACCATGTTTCAGGCAGTCTTTCATGGTTTGTCTTGACAATTTTTGGACCATCAAAGCCTGTATGAAGTCGCAGGTGAGTGGGTAAATTCTACCATCATGACCAAGTTCCTTTGAAGGAAGGACTGCTCGTGACTCTATAAAGGCATCTATGGCACAATCATTTAGCCAGTTTGAGCCTTGTAGTGTTTCCATATCATAGTCATAAATGTGTATATTAGCCACAGAAGAAACAAGTCCCATTTTCTGTGGCAAAAGAGTTGGGAGTGTATTGTTATCCCATGGGGCTGATGTACAAGGGTATCCAGTGTTGTATTCCAGACTTTCTACAGATAATTCAGGTATAGTCTCAAAATCTGGTATGTTGCCTTTTGCGCATATTTCTTTGCATCTCGGTGAAGAAGTCATCAATGGTTGTGTGTCTTCAGTGTCTTTCATTATAAGCTGCTGATCTGGCTCCAAACTCTCAAAGTCTTCAAGTACTTGGATTGAATCAGATGCAGCTGAAACTATTATCTTTTCCTGTTTTCAGGGAAACTTACATCCAGATCTGTTTTTTTGACTCCTGTTTCTTTTGAGCTGTTTAAGCTGGAGTCGTGAGGCTTATCAGGCATTGCTGACATCCGAACAGATTTTCTTGTTGCCATAATATGGTAGCAAGTCCTAGTGGATGGACAGGAACAGCTCTCCTTTGGGAAAAGGAGAACAACGTAATGATTATTCTTCCTGCCATGCAACACAAAGATCCCTAACTATGGGCACAGAACAGTTAAGTTGTTTTCTATAGTTAAATCTGCAAGCACTTCTTGACAAACAGATGGAGATTTCTCATACGTTTCCTCTTTTCTGGGCCGTGGCAGTTCTCCCCTTTGCCGGCGCACCCCCCAAATGAAGACGAGGACATGCTCAATGGGATCAAACAGCCGCACTCTTTATTTAATATTAACAAATGGAAGGGGGGGATGGGGGCACACCTCCCACCTCCCCCCCTTCCTGAACTGGGGTCCTTATCTCTAATAACCCTACTAACTGCTAATTAACAACCCCCTTTTAGGAGGTCCCCTCTCCTCTCAGTCCCCGCACTCTGTGCGTATCTCTTTCCCATTTTCCATTAATTGAGAGGGTAACCTCTTGTTCCTTCTTTACTATTAACTTATGCCCTGCCTCGTCCCCCGGGTTTCCCCAGGCCGGGCGGGTTGTTCGTGCCTGCCCCATCTCTGGGGTTAATTTCAGCAAGGGTTGAGAACACTGTTACCCGCTGTTTGGCAGATGCTCCTTCCAGCAGGTTTGGCCGTCCGTCTCTCCCTTCGGGTTGGCCATACAGTGGGCCGCACTGTGGCGACTATGCCATGGACCTTCCCATCTCTGAAGGAGATGCTGCTACCCATGCTATTCTAACTTATAACTTCAGACCTTGTAACTTCAAACCTTGGGCTTACCTCTGCCCATCGCCACCAAAACCGCCAGCTTCGCTTGACTGGTTTGCCGCCACACCAGAAACCCCGATTATCATCCTCAATTGTTGCTTCAGGACCCCAAGGTACAACTCACATCCCACGTCTGATAGGTGAACCCCATCACCTCTAAAGAGTTCGTCCCTATTGTACTGAATATCCACATGCTTAATCCCCTGACCCCCCCTTTGCCATATCCAATTCCCGATTTCGGTGTTGGCTCTCCATCTGGCCCGGTAGACCCGACCTGGGCGCTCCGCTGTGGCCCATACCCTCCTAGGAAGCATATCCGACCAGAAAATCGTGCATGCCGGGAATCTGTCCTGAACTACCTTCAGGTCCAGCTTTACCTGTTTTGTCAGGCCCAGCCCCGTTGCTCTGGGGAGGTTGTTTTCCCCAAGGTGAAAAACCAGCGCCTCGGGCACCGGGAAGGTTTCCCGTGCCCCTGTTAACGTCAGGAGGAGTTGCTCCCATAGCATCCCCCTCCTACCGACCCAGAAAATATTAGCTCGATCACTTAGGCCCAGCTGGGTACCCCACCCACTGCGTGTGGCCGTCTTCCCTGCCCAGTGGATGATGCTGTGTATGATGATCCACACAATGCATCGTTCTTGTCTCACTGGTGCTTCTGCAAAAGATATAACATAGGTCAATAACTCGCCGCGGTTGCTAAGCCAGGTCAACTGACACATGGTCTGGTTTCCTTATATAATATCGGTAGGTAGACGATCTCCATCTCCCTATTGCCTGGATCCTTTTACCCGATAAATCCATGTCTGCTGCCACTGATGCCACCCCTATCCTGAACGAATAAGCACTGTAGCTCCCCTGGTCAAGCCCTGTCAACCTCACACATCTGCTCAGGACAGCCCCAAACTGGTACCGTGTCAGCGGGGAACCGTCATTGTGTAAGAAAAGTGAACCCGCAACCCTTGGGCGGGGCCCCAGATATTTCCTCATTGCCCCAACGGGGCAGATATGGTGGTCCCCAGCTGGGTGCAATCTAACCCACCGTCCTCTTCCCCTCTGAATAGTCTTGGACCTTCTCAGATGTAGGATGAGGGTATCTCCATGCCACGATACGTCCCTTAACTGTAACGCTCGACCTGACCTGTCTCTTTGAGAGTCGGCTACCATCTCACCAATACAAAAGGCTCCGAACAAAGCAACGCGGAAAACCGTGGTAAAAAGGTCACATTCCCTACTGGAAAAACTGACCTTTCCCAGTGCCTCAGTCAGGGCCAACAATATTGGCGGCGTGATTGGAACCCATGTATCCTGACTGGGGGGAACTTGGCGGGCCCAACTCTCCTTCAAACGGTTCATGAAGAAACCGTTATCAGGGGAGGGGTGTCCGGCCAGATGGCTCGTAAAAGTGATGGCAGATATTCTCCCCGCAATTGTGCCCAGGGCCAGTCCATTCGCCCGCAACTGCATGGCGTACTGTAATATGCAACCCTCTGCTATGGGGAAACCTATGTCCCACCCTTTTTGACACCTAAATTCCTGGAATTCGCTGAATGCCTTCTCATACACCCACCTGGTTCTGGACGCGAGGGATCCCTGCACTGCCTGGTAAAGTTCTACAATCCAAGGCTCCACATGTCCCTCGGGAATGGGTTGGGTTTCTCGTTGGCCTCGGGGGCCAGCTGGTGGAAGCGGTCTGCCTGAAATTGAGAAAGGGCATCGGCGATGCCATTGCCAATCCCCGGCACGTGCTTGGTGATGAATAAGATATTTGCTCTCAAATACTTGAGGACAAATGCCCGCACCATTTCGACCGCTGAGTCAAATGAAGCATACCGCACTGAACAAAGTTCAAAGGGTATTGCATCATTCACCAACTCGCCCTTGGGATAGGACAAGTGGTGAATCATGCGGAAATCCCCCCGGGGTCTTTTTTGGTATGATTCCCAGGGGGGATATCCGCAGGGTTGGCATAGGCAAGGATTCGAAGGGGCCCTGGATTCTACCCTTGTTCACCTCCTTGGCAATTTTTTGTTGCACGATATCCTCTTTTCCAACAACGGATTTCAAATTCCTTGCCCCCAGGTGATACCGTGGGCCCACTGTTGGGATCCTGAAACCCCGTTCGAATCCCTCCACAACATATTCTGCAGTTACTCTATCAGGGTAATCTTGGATGGCGGCCTCCAATGCCTTATGATGAACTGGGGTTGGGGACCTTGCCCACCACCGCTGAGGGCCCACCTTGTTCTGAGGCACGCTGTCTGGTGTTTGCCCGCCCTCATGTTCTGTTTCCATATTGGCGGAAATGGGAGCATGCTGAGGCGGAATGATCCCCGCCGCACTGAGTGCATGCGTGTTTAAACCTGCACTGGGCATGAAAACACCGCCCTCCATCATTAAAATCCCAGCATGTCAGTCCCACTGGGGACTGTCATGCTCGACCGGCCGGCGCCCCCCCTTTCATGTTCACCGGTCTGGTGAGGACATGCCCGCTATCAGACCGTGGTGTATACCTAGTGCAACTGATGCACTCTAACCAAATATCTGGGGCGTGAACGTCCCACCTTATTCTGGGGTTGTTGGCTGCCCTACGACAAAATGACTAGTCGTAGCGCAGCCACGCACCGGGCCCCCCGGTGTCAAATGCCCTTCGCACTATATCGGAGTACTTAAGCATCTCCAGGCCATGGTCTGGGAATTTAATCAATGTTACTCCCATATAGATTGTGTAGGCCACCGTCCAGTTGAACCACGACCTCTCGGCTTTTGGTCTCTTAAACCTTTCTTTTTCCTTCTTTTCCTCCTTGTCATTAGGGTCCGGGATTGGGTCGCTGAAAAGGAGGGCGAATATGTCTATGTATTCGCCACTCCAGACCTTCTCCTTGGTAGCCTGGAGGAGATGCTCCCCTAGGGGGGCAGACACATCTGCGTGCCCTCCCGACAGGGGGCACGCCTCCCCCTTACTCGCACAGCAGTGGGTCACTGCACATCCACAGCACTGGGGGCCCCCCCAAAAGTGAGCTGTCGCCGTGTAACCCCGGTCTGTGCTGCCCGAGCACCCCCCCAGTGGGTTTGGTGCGATTGCCCGAATGCAGATGGGTTGCCACCCACTCCCTGTCATGTCTGGCCCCAGCACCCCCATTCCTGAGTGCCCCTATCGACAGTGGAGTCTAGTGGGGGGGGTCTATAACACTCCGTGTTCCACTGCCCAGTCCCTTCTTCTCCCCATGGGTCACCCCATTCCTCACCTGCCCGCAGTTCCGGGTCCCCCCTGAACCGCTGGTTGCCAGTGTAGCTTCCAGGACCACCGTGTGTGTGGTGCACCCCTTCTGGCCTGTCCTCTGCCACTTGCCTTCCTTCCCACGGGGAATCACCCCAAGCTAGGGGTATGGGCGACGAGTCCTCTCTCCTCCTACTGGGTCCTGGTTCATCATCCCTGTAACGAGATGGAACCACGCAGCGCCTCCCGAGGCGGATAGTTCCCCTCACCACCATAGAACCATTACCCCTCCCCCCCCACGGAGTCTCCCAATTCCGCATTGGCCTTGGTGTAATACTCAGTTGTTCCCCTTCTTTCTTGTGCATTCTCCAGCTCCTCTATGCACAACTGGTACCCTGCCAACTGTTCCTGCATTGCTCGCAGGACTTCGGCCTGCTGAGCCCCATCTCCTCCTTTGCCCCTCTGGCCTGTTCCCTTTTGCACAGGCCCCCCCTTTTTCTTTGCCAGGGGGGGTCTTCTTTGCCCCTCGTTTCTTGGGTGGCATTACTCTCAACTATCCCCCACTGTTATTAAACTATAAAAAGGGGGAGGGAGGACCCAAAACCAGGAATAATAGAGTAGCGTTAAGGGGGGGGCGAACCAAAGCCTGTGTGGCCTGAGTGGCCAAGGCGAAACTGTTTCATGTCCTGTTCCTCACCAGGCATACACCTTCACCCTTCAGTAGGCACTGGCCCTGTTGGGCCTTTCAACCATGCCGCTGGGCCCTTCCCCCACCACCAACCCCTGGTACTTTCAAGCCACAGGCCCAGTTGTGCCAGGCTGGACCCTGTTGGGCCTTGTCCCCAGCCACTAGGCCAGCTGGGCCTCACCCCTAGCCACTAGGCCCTGTTAGGCCTTGCCCAGTCACTTAGCCCTATTGTGCCTTGCATGGGCAGACAAACACCCGGCCCGAAGAATCCTGTTGGGCCTCAAACCCTGTGGAGAGGTCTCGACCAAGACCCTTTGGGGCCTCACACCAGGCCCTGTGGGTGTTCCCACACCAGGCCTATGGGGGGGGGGAGGGCCTACACCAGACCTCATGCCCCAACAAGCCCTTGGGGGGAGGGGGTCACGCCAGACCCGGCTGGGCCTGTTCAGTGGCCACAGGCCCCATTGAGTCTTTACACCACCCCCTCAGGCCCACGGGGGGGGCTTTGCCCTGCCTAGGCCCCAACGGACCTACCCGTTTTCACCCCACCCAAGAGGGGGGGGCTGTCGGGCCTCAAATCTCTATGGCCCCCCTTTCTTTTGATGGCCCTCTTCCCCCACTCAATCCTCGGTCCTGCACACGAGCCCCGTGGCCTGACTCAGGTCACCCACTTGTGCAGCATGTCTTTCTCCCCCGCTCTAGCCGCGCGAATGCGGCGCCAGAGCAGGGGATCTAAAATGGTTCCCGGGATCTTGCTGGTCTCGCGAGACTCCCGGGCATGTTTGTTTCTGCCCCCATTGCTCTGCAACGGGGGCTCCTCCTCCCTGCCGGCCTGTGCGGCCGAGACACCAGAGCAGTGTCCCCATCCTTCCCCGCTCAGGGGAGTGGGGGGGGCGGGCAGCGCCAAACCCCTGCCACGGCTAATGCGGAGGAGGGATTTTACATGCTTCAAAATGTACACAAGATCACAGGCAATCTGTGGAAATTTTGTTATCTCAAGAGGTTTTGCATATTTGATTAATTTCGGGCGTAAATGGAAATTCTCCACATTGCAGAATCCATGTAACACCTCTATCCAGTAAAAGTTGGCCGTTAGGCATGGGCGAACAGATCGCGGTTCGTGTTCGGCCGTTCGGTTCGGCCGCGATCGGTTCGTGTGTTCGCATTCGGCCGTTCGGTTCGGCCGCGTTCGGTTCGTGTGTTCATGTTCGGTCGTTTGGTCGTACCTCGCGTTCGTGTTCGCCCATTCGGTTCGGCCGTTCGTGTGTCGGCCGTTCGTGTTTGGTTGTTCGGGCAGGTCGTACGTTCGTGTTCGGCCGTTCGGTTCGTTCGCCATCGGGTTGTGCGTTCGTGTTCGGTCGTTCGGTGTTCGGGTGGTTCGCGCGTTTGCGTTCGGCCGCTCGGCCCGAAAAAAACAATGTTTTTTAATATATAATTTTTAAAAAAAAATTTATTGAATTTTTTTATCAAATATTTATATCTCTATATCTACACTAATAACTAACTAACTAATAAATGTATTCTAAATTTCTAAATGCTATGAATAACTCCAACAAACCCTAAAGCTGAATCACAGTAAACTCACTCTATCAGTAACCTTAAACTAAACTACTCAAACAAAAATGTATCGACCTAATCCTATCTATCTCTACCTATGAATTGAATATATGGGATGGGGGCTAGGGGGGCTCACAAACAAGACAAGGAGGGGTACAAAACTGAAATGAAACCTAAATCAATCTATAAATTAATAATATATACTACTACTCTAATGAATCAAAAAAACAGGGGAAGGGAATGGGGAGGGAATATTCAATGGAGGGGGGAGGGAAGGAGGAAGATTGAAGATTGAACACAGGGAGGGATAAAAACAAAAAATAACAACTAAATCTATCAAAGCTAATGTAAATAAATGAGAATATGGGGGTAGATGGGTTGGATGGGTGAAATAGGAGGAGGATGGCAATGGATTGGGGAGCTGGAAAATGCTGGGTGAGGGAGCCTTCTGAAACGCCTGCTGCTCAGGAACAGTGACTAGCTCAGAAGGTATTGGGAAGGGGGGAGGCAGACAGTTTTGTTTCTTGCTGCGCCCGCCTCAAATCAGCCCCATTGGCTCCGTGCAGCCTAGCCCGTGGCCAATCATAGACTGCCAAGCCAGTGGTCTGAGGCGAAAAGAGATGGTGATTCATCAGGCTGGCTGCTACTCCAAGCCACTCTCCACCCTCCACCCCTGGTGCCTGGAAGTCTGCTCCTAGCTGAGTCAAATGACTTCCCCCTCCCTGCTACATTTGGCCTTCCAGTGACCTGACAGAAGACCATGTTTTAGCCACCCGAACACAACCGAACGCGATTCGAATTGAACGAACTGTTCGGCCATTTCGTAGTTCGGTGTTCGGTTCCGTTCGGTGTGTTCGGCCATTTCGTAGTTCGGTGTTCAGTTCCGTTCGGTGTGTTCGCCATTTCGGTGTTCGGTGTTCGGTCCGTTCGGTCCGTTCGTGTTCGTGTTCGGTTGTCCGAACAGGCCGAGTTCGGGCTGAACACCGAACTACCGAACCACGTTCGCCCATCCCTATTGGCCGTGCTATATAGTGACAGGATCATTCATTCCATTCATATTTCATTCCACTCTGACAGCCTTTTTAAAGCTTCATGGAAGCTTTCTGAAATATTAGTTGTAATTCCACTATTGGCATTGAAAATATTCAGTTTCTTTAGAATCCAACCAGGAGCATGGTAAATAATTGTGTGGTTCAGCTCATTATTAAAATAATCAAGGAAGGCTTTGCTCCACTTCCTATTCATTTCCTCCAGCTTTCTAACATACTCCTGTTTTGAGAATGACTGTAGGAGACGTGAAATGTCTGTAAGGTAAACCATAGTCTCTTCTGAATTGGCACCATGTTTTTTTAGCCAGAACTTAATATCTTGTCTGATATGGTTCCAGCATACTATTCAATTGCTACTGGGTAGGAGAGAACTGAGAGCATTTTCGATTCCCTTTTCCCGATCTGACACTATAATAATTCTGTCTGTATTCAAGAAAGGGCAATGTTTTTAGATACACTCAAGGAATCTTTTGTGATTTTTTTCCTTTATACTGTCATGCAATAGAAAAGCTAGCGGTATTATAGGAGATTCATTGAAAAGTACATTTTTTAATAGCAGAGTAGAGAGGTAAAAGTCACCAAGTTGAAAAGTGGTTTCATATGAGAAAAGAAGTGGTAAATCAGTTTTTAAGGCAATAATTGTCTTCATTTCTGAAAAAATACCCTTTAGTCCCGTGACAACAAAGAGATTAGGATACAATGAAAATTCTGAAATAAATCCTTCTAAAAAATCAGTGAGTTCATAGACACTATATAAGTTATTGTGACTTCTTCTGGTTTTCTGCCTCTCCAACTTAACTTTGTTTCTCACCTGTTCCAAGTCTCGTGGCTGTGCTACAGGTATATGACCTGGACTTGGTACACGTTCATTGCACAACTGTTGGTAGAATTTTGCAGGTTTACCTGTTTTCTCTATCATTTTTTTAAAGTACCGAAGGTATTGTCCGTGAATGGGTTCTTCGTAAATATTTCCTCCTTTTTCCATGTGGACATGGATGGAACTCTTTCTCATCTCCCAGATAGTGCAGAAGAACCATTTCACATTGTGATTCAGCCAAAGTGTAAGCATGTCTTGCAAACATTCCTATAACTAGCTTGCTCTTGATCCTGTGATAAAGGGTGATTTCAGACATGCCGCGGCAGCTCCTTGCCATGGCACGGAATCACCTTTTAACCCCCCTCCAGAATCCAGCCAGCTTGTCAACAGACATTCCGTCCAGATTCCAGAGGGGGATCGGGGAGGGGGCGGGGCTACGCGGTGCAATGTGCGTTGGAACAGCCCCGCCCTCCCACGCTCCCCCGGCCGGCCAGCCTATTGGAGACAGGTGGGCACAGAGGCCAATCTGGCTGCCTCCTGGGGTCTGGACCATGGCCGTAAATCAGCGGTGGTAACAAACATTACCACCCGCCGATTCTTGGCCGTGGTCCAGCTAACCATGCTTCCTGAGCTCCGGGTGGTTGGAGAGCAGGAAGCATGGTTAAAGAGATTCCCGCCAGTAATTCACTGGGATGAACATCTTGCGGGATTCTCTTTTGGGGCCAACAGACGTTACAGTACCACAGTCACCATGGGTGGTTCACCATGGTTCACCATGGTAATGTAACGTCTGAAAATACCCAAAATTTCTTCACCACAGGATCCTTTTAGGCCAAAGACAGACCCCACAATTAACCCAGGAATACTGGTCACAGTGCCAGTCATTTTCCTTCTCGGGTCACCCTCTGTAAGAATAGAGGAATGCCTCTCCACCACATGGTTTGCATGGTGGTTCACTCCGAGCTTTCTGTTCATCAGGGTTGATCAATATATTGTAGGCCTCTTCCACTGTGAAAGGAGTGAGTCTCTTGCAGTACAGTGTCATTGGAGATCCGGGGATGTCTTCAGATTCCCTTATATACCTGTCACAATGGTACTAGCACTTCTGTTTCTTATGTATTCAGCTCTTCTCACAATCAGCGTGAAAACAACATAGTCAGCCACACTCATATACATTAACAATGCGTTTTCTGGTGGGTTTATTACGAGACTGTAATAGGGGCCCAATCTTATGGGGTTCCAAGAGGCTCTCCTGTAGATTAGTAAAGACTAAATAGAGCCACTCTACTCACTAGGGCCTAGTCCTCAGTTTGAGGATCCCATTAAGCATCTCTCTGATGGTTTTACTTTCATTTCTCAAAATGAGGATTTGTGTTTGTAGAGATAACATCCTTGTTAAGAGCAACAGAGATGACAAATGACAGACTTAATTACCTGACCCCCCATCCCTATTGTCTCTCTGCAAGTTTGTGTCAAACTTGTCAAACCATTACCTCTCTTTAAAGTGTGAAATGTCAAGAATGAGTTGAATGAATAGAAGATTGTTGGGGGTGGAGTGGATCTGGTCAAGGAGAAAGAGTCTGGAGATACATGTAAAGGATGGGCAGTAGAAACGAAAGAGAAACATTTTGAACAGAATATTCCAGAAGTCTTTGAGGGATAAGTGTTATGGATGGCTTTGTGGTAGGCTTTATTGCACCTTTAAAAACCAAAAAGACAACAACAACAAAAAACAGATGATGAACACCTGGGGTTTTTAAAGTAATGCATAAGAATAAATGGCTTAATATAAAGTATAACATTATAAAATATATTCAAGTTGGAAAACTGATTCCGGTTGGGTTCCAGCTTGACAGAGGAAAAAGAGAGTCCTGGTCACAAGATGCAGACCTCTGCACCGCGTGGTGAAAATCATGCTAAAATACAAACTGGCTCCTGCCCTCCCACACATGAACAGAGCCTTCAGATATCACTCCTAATGTGTTCTCCAATTCCAGAAGTCCCCACCCACCCCCACGCATGCTCATCAGCAAAGGACATAAATTCATGTACTCATGTGAACTTGTATTTATTTTCCTCCTGGTCCCTCCTCTAATCTGGAGTTGGTTTCTTCAGCCTCTTCGGCCAAACAAACATTTCAGCAGCCGGGTTTAAGAGAAAGGGGGGGAGGCGCACAGGTGTGCATCTGAATGTTCCCGCTCCTGTGCTGCGTACAGTGCCCCACCCCCCAGACTGATGGGTGGTTATGGTGGAAAATTATGTCTGCCATGGCACCCAGCCCCTACCGCCATTCCAGATCAAGGTGAGTAAAGTGGACTATCAGTCGTGATAGCCCTCTTTACTTTGGGTCCATCAGCTGTTTCCCAACCATGGTGGAGCTTAGGCCAGGCAGTGACTTAGGGATTTTCCTGAGTCGCAGCCTGGGCTAAGCTTCGTCATGGTCAGAAACTACACCATGGTAACATCTGGCGGCTTCTTTCAAACATGATGGTGGCACCCAGTTTAATGCGCGCTAAAGCAGATTAATGCTTGCCACTGTTGTATCTGAAAACACCCTGAGTCCTCACCGTTTATGGTACTGGATGCTGTAAGGAGGAACCTGGCTGTCCCCTGACACAGCCTTGTGATTCCACAGTACATGTACAACCCCAGAGGCAGTTTCCCTCAGGTACCCATTGAAACCGGGCAACCTTCCTCTGCCTTCACTGCAGTCCACCACACATGCATTTCTTAGAGAGTTCCCAGTCCCTCTCCTTCTCTCTCTCTCTCACCCCTGGTTCCCCAGCAGTTCCAAGTGCTCCCCTTCTTTTCAAAACCTTCAGGATTCCATTCCAGACACAGCATCAACCAGCCTTTCCCTTGCCCATGCAGCCTGTTCCAAAGAGACCCCATCACAATTAGTTACTGAGTATAGTCTCTTCCATTGACTTGTAATCTAGTGACGGAACAGTAGAATGGAAAAACCTACTATGGCATCAGTATGGGACCTACTATGGGACTGTCAGAGGTGTGCACCAGGGACCCATGTCATTATTTTTTTCATTTTTTGCTTTTATTAGTTAAGTCTTTTGTTTTCATAAATATCGAAAGTTGTTTTCATTTCTGCTTTCGTTTTTTATTTCCATAGGTTTCAATGGAAAACACATTTTCCATTGCAACTCTGATTTTTCATTATATTTGAATGAAATATGGAGGGGGTGTACCTCCAATGGCAGGCATTATGTGTACCTAATTACAGAAAGATTGGATAAAGGAATATGATTTTATAAGCAGTTGAATTATGTTATTTTGTAAACTTCTGCATACACATTCTGGGCTGTAACTTCTTTGTATCCCATTTAATGTGGATGAAACTTGGGAGGTTCATACCCCTCCACAAGTTTACTATCTATACCAGAAGGATTAGATAAAGGGTCCTGGCAGTATAAGCAATTAACTTATAAATGTATGTCTGACTGTACCATCTTTGTAATCCAACCAGTCTACATGATGTTTTGCAGGGCTGTATCTCACACCTTCAGAATCACCTCTGCCAAATATCAGAAAGTTGTGATAAAGTGTCCGAATTTTATATGCCTGCACCGCCTATGAAGAGAATGAGTCTATGCCAGGAATTCTCTTACATGTCACTCTGGTATAAGATCAGTTTGTGATGCCAATTGGTCAGCATAAATGTCAACCAAACACCCTCATTCTGTGCTGTGACCACCCCAACTTCTTTCCCTCTCTTGTAACTGGGAAGTTGGAAGCATCTGCTTAGGAAAAAGCCAATAGAGATTGTCTTATGTCCTCTGTCACAGTGCTGCAGGATGTGATTGTGAATGTGATGATAATTGGCCAGCCTGGATGTGTAAACCATGTCTCCTGATTGCTGGAATGCTTTCCCCAAAGTCCCAGTTATGTCCCTTCTATGCCCGCCTCAGGGCCACCACCTATACCCGCCCCGAAGCCACCACCAATTGGTCCTGTAAAGCTGGAAGCATACAGTAATTGGGCAGTGAATGTGTCTTTCTGTTGGGTTGCTCCTCATCCTCCTTCCTACAACCTCCCTCCCTCTGCCCTGCCAGGTGACTGCCTCTGACTAGCATGCATGCGCTGCTATTTATCTGAATAATGGGCTTCAAGGGGACAACTTCAATTGCTTATAAAATTGGAGTCCTTTATCAAATTGTCCTGTAGTTTTGTAGATATGACAGGGATACATTCCTGCCAAATGTCTTGTAAACAGGATGAAATATAAAAATGTTACTCCAAGAAATGCATTTTCAAGTTAATGACTTGCAACATCAGGACACTTTGTCCAATATTTCTGAAATATGGCAGGATTGGTCATCTTGGGGAGAAACATAATCTTCCCAGGTTTCATGCATATTAAACGGAAGATAAAAAAAGTTGTAGCCAGGAATGTGTATACATCTTTTCTTAAAATAATAACATTCAATTGCATATAAAATTGGTTCTCTTTAGCCAGTCTTTCCAAAATATGGTATACATAGTGCACTCCATTGGTTGTACAATCTCACCAAGTTTCATCAGAATTGAAAAAGAAACAAAAAAGATATAGCCAGAAATACATTTTTCAGTGTTTTCCCATGAATGAGTGAGCAAAAATTTGTTTTTGTTTTCATTAATTATTATTATTCATTTTTGTTATTAAAATAATGAAAATGAAAATTTTCACTTTTGTTATCATAATAACGAATACAAATTGCACACTCCTAGAGACTATTTAAGGTAATCCCTGTACCTCTGGTTAAGACAAGCATGTGTGCAAAACCATGCAACAAAGAAATGTGAGGCCTGGTTGCCTGAATGAAACATCATCATGAGAAGTGCTCCTCTTCAGGAGGAACCTTCCTTTAAGATGACAAATGGAACCTGTCAGAACAATGTTTGCAACGAGACTTCCTGACCTGTGATTTCAATCATGATTTAAGTTGTCTTGATTTAAATCAAATGCACCCTGATTTCCGCAAGCTTCTAAACCTATAATCAGGGTGTCAAGAAGGAACATGATGTCACACAGGAGAGATACGGGACTATAGGTCTAACAGATATGGAAAGCTAAAGGTTAAACATGTACGTAACATTAAAACTGAGAACTACAAACTCAATTAATGTAATCATGTAGTGTAAACTGACAGTTGGGAAAACTCCAGGAAATGCAGAGAGATAAAGAATGTTGTTTCAGAAAGAGACACCAGACAGAAACCAATTCAGATGCAAATTAAGTGCCTATGTGCCTACCTGCTGGCTTTGCCTATGTGCTGACAGGCATGATCTCTCGAGCTTTTCCCCAAGGCAGGTAGGGAAACAAAGGTTCTGAAATTCTATTTAAGTCAACAGACAAGACAAAGAGGGGGCCATTCAGCCATCTTCTGCATCTTGCCTACCAGCAAGGAGACTCATCTGCATCTTGCCTACCAGCAAGGAGACTGCTGGAACTATGGACTGAGAGGAAAGTCTTTGCTTTCTACCAACTAAGAGATCAGTGCCCAGTCATTCTACATCACAGACTGAGAATGTGCTCTTTGTAGGGTAAGATCTTATATAGGGAATTACCCAGTATAGAATAGGAATGTGTTATGTTACTTTTCCTTTGATTAGCCACTCTGTATCAACTGTTCTAGCTTATGTAATAAATAAACTTTCTTCTTCTTATATTTATTAAGAAGTCTCTGTGGTCTGACGTTGGGAACACAAGCGAGCCACTTGAGATTTTAAAGCTCTTGCGAACCCAGAGAGAAAGAGTCTGTGAATGGGAAGCTTGCTGGGAGTTGGGGGTGGCAAAAGGATTCTCCCCTTTGCAGGACTGGACCAGCCAGAGAGAAAAATGGTTCAGGTGGGCTGCAAGTGAGGGAAATTGAGTCACCCAACCCAGGAAAGTGGGGGTGTTGGACTTCAAACCCGTGACACAGGGGACCTCCACTAGATGTTTCTAGCAGTCTAAAGACACAATCCATTTTAATGTATATTTTAAAATATCCTTATAATCTAATTACCAGACAACTATGTAAAATACTTTTATATATAGGATATATGCATAATATGTCTGTTCTCTCTGCTGGTAGAAAATACTACTAAACCTTATCAAGTTGATAATCTATCAAACAACCCTCTCCATGTCATAAAGAAGAGAGAGAGAAAAAAAATAAAAAGCAGGAAGAGGTAGCAGGGGAGGGGGGGGACAACAAATGTAATCAGAAATGTAATTAAAATCCTATTTCTGAGTACACAATTATTATATGTTCCATCTCACTCAATGAGCTTCCCAAACAGTAGGCAGTAGTGGTGGGACCCCGGGCCCATTACCGGTTACCGGATTTACCGGTTACCGGTTCTACAAAAACCGGATTCCCGGATTAAATCCGGTATACCGGTACCGGATTTATTTCATTGAGTTCAATGGGGCGCTGTGTCCCCATTGAACTCAATGAAATAAATG
>QEPC01007511.1:611726-634117 GCA_003113815.1 Sphenodon punctatus | reverse complement strand
GGGTGGCCTGGCCTCGCCTCTCAGTCTGTTTTTATTTAAACAAAAATCCAGGCTGGGCAGGGTGGGTGGGGGGTGTCCCCCCTTCCACCCGCGCAGCCTGGACTCGGGGAGGTTTTTTTTTTCCCTTAACTTGGGGCTTTAAGTTTTACATTGCAGCCATTTTTAAATGGCTGCAATGTAAAAAATCCGGTACCCGGAATCCGGTACCCCGGACCGGATTACCGGGTCAAATCCGATAATGCCGGTACGCCCGGTACCGGCATTATTGGATACCGGATTTTACAGGTTTCCCGCCCCTAGTAGGCAGTACTGAATAGGTTCATTTAAAAAGAAAAACCAAGAACAAAATAATAGAAATATGTTTCCTGCCATGCAAAAAGGGTGCTGCAATCCTGAATTGCAGAACATGCAAAATTAGGGCGGTAGGCTTGGAGTTGCAAAGCACAGTGTTCAGATGTCATTTTTTTATTATTATTATTTTTATTTGATTATAAAGACATAAATGTACATACACAAACATGTAAAGAGTTGCCATTGGCCTTATTTCATATCTATTCCTTATTACATTTTTGAGAGGCCCATTCTACATTTAACCATAACCACATTAAATCACATTGTTCTCAGTAGTTACATCAGTCAAAAGGAATCACAACTTGTTTGCTTTGGGAACACTCACTAAAGTCACTGCTCAAACAATTTTATGTACTCTCCTTGGTTCATCTTGTTACTTTCCAGAGCCTGGACAACGGGAGCCCAGGTTTTCTCGAATTCAGCACATTTGTTTTGCAAACTAGCATGCAGCTTCTCCATTGTAAATATGAACCAAATCTTCTTAATCCATCATACTTCAGACAAGTCCTCCGTCTCTTTCCAATGTCTCGCTATTATGCTTAAAGCCATTAAGAAAAGAATCTTACAAGATTTTTGACACTCCGAAAATGTTTTCGTTTCAGGAAATAGGCCCAACAGGGCAATCTCAGGTTTGAAAGGAATTACCTCTCCCGCTACCACATTTGCTAGTTTCCAGACTTTACCCCAGAAAACTTGCACCTTGCTGCATTCCCACCAACAATGTTTATAATCTCCAGCCCTCCCCCCCTGCATCCATTCCAGCAATGGCCTTTTTCTTTGGGGTTATAGTGCTTAAGCCTCGTTGGTGTAAGATAATATCTAGTGACTACTTTAATTTGAATTTCTTTTACCTCTAGTGAGGAGGCACAGTTGGCCATATGGTGCAGATCTTCTTTGCTTCCTTGTCTCCAGATTGATTTTTAAGTCTTTGCTCCAATTCTCTAAATATGTAATGGGCTTATCATATGATACATTTTTCAGTTCTTTGTAAATTCTGCCTAATCTGCTGGTTTACTACCATTAAATAGTATTTTTTCTAGTTTAAAGGGATCTCTACTGAACCCCTCCTTGTTCTGCTTGCAATTGCCCAAATGTCTTATTTGTAGATATTGAAAGGTATCAACCTCCTCTTGCACCAGTTCCTCCATTTTCTGGTGGGTTAAAAAACTCCCTTGCAAGAACAATTGCTGCATTCTCATTATACCGTTTTTTTAATTTGAAATCCGCATTCAGCAATGATATAGGGCGGTAGCTACCACATTGGACCGCATCTCCCTCCAGTTTTTGCAATAGTGTTATTGATGCTTCATAGAAATTCTGTGGCATTTCTCCTGTTTCTAAAATGTTATTAAACACTGCTGTAAGATGAGAAACTAATATTGCTGAATACATTTTATAACATTTGTTAGGGAAACCATCTGGACCCCCTACCTTGTTGTTTTTGGAGGTCAGAATAGCTTCCTGTACTTCTAGATCTGTGATTGGGGCATTTAAAAAGTTGATCTTAGGCATTTGGATTTTGTCCAGGAAGGCCTGGATCTCAGTCCGCTCAGGTTCTCTAGATCTATATATATCCTTATAAAAGTTCAGGAAGGCTTCCTGTATGTGAGGGGCATCTGTACACCTCTTCCCATCCTTGTTGTGAATTATAGAAATGTATGCCTTCCTTTG
The DNA here is from genome assembly GCA_003113815.1 of Sphenodon punctatus. Classification (NCBI taxonomy): domain Eukaryota; kingdom Metazoa; phylum Chordata; class Lepidosauria; order Sphenodontia; family Sphenodontidae; genus Sphenodon; species Sphenodon punctatus. The sequence goes on along the minus strand of QEPC01007511.1, from coordinate 632,095 downwards.
CCTGATCTTAACTAGCCTTGCCGGCATTTTTCCAGTTTTATTGCTGTTTTCATAGAAGTGGCACCTGATTTTTTGGAGTTGGCTCTTAGTCTTCTCTATTTCTAGGATATTAATGGTTTCTTTATTTTTGATTATTTCTTGTTTTAAAAGAGTGGATGGTGCTATTTTATTTTGTGCTTGTAGTCTTTGTAATGTTGCATAGGTATCTTTGGTCTGCTTTCTCTTTTGTTTTAATACCCTGGCTTGGAGTGCAATTATTTTGCCCCTGACTACTGCCTTTGCTGCTTCCCAAAGAATTGCTGGCGAACTAACCAAGTTTATGTTTAGCTCAAAATACTCCCTTAGGTCTTCCCTGACTTTTTCCCTGCTGCATTTATTGTTGATCAGATTCTTATTCAGCTGCCAATTAAGCTGGTGCCTTTTCCTTAAACTATCATCTTTAAAAATAGAAATTACTGTGTTGTGGTCAGACAGAACCAGCAGTAGAATATAGCTTTTGTGACATTTATGGGCTTCAATTTTTGCTGTCAGAACATGGTCTATCTTTGTGTAACTGTTATGTATTATTGAGAAATAAGTATGGTCCCTCTGACCTCCATTTAGGTGTCTCCAAACATCTATCCAACCATAGGATTCCAAAAGTTAAGCTATTTATTTTTTTTGCTCACTACTAAGATCCCCTTGCCTAGAGTGATCCAGTTTGGATAAGGTAGTATTGAAATCCCCTTGAATAGTTATCCATCCCTTAATATTTTCTGCCACTTTTAAAAAATATGTTTTGAAATATGATAGCTTCCCCTCATTAGGGGCACATATATTTACCAGTCACCTATTATCCTCAATTTCCCCAACAACACACAGAAACCTGCCCTCTTGATCCTTGATAATTTTTTCCAGACAGAAATCTGTAGAATTACTAAATGCTATTAGGACCCCTGCTTTTTTCTTTTTTGCACATGAAGCAAATTCTTTTTTGTGGGGAGTTTAGCCCTTTGACAGTGTAATGGTTTTAATTCCTGCCATCATCAGCTATCAAGTACTTTGGACTTTGGTTACTATATGTCCAGAACCCCCAAATCCATCTTCCTCCCTCATACTTGTCTGTAGCACCCCTGGCTTGTTGGATTCCTTTCTTGTCTATCTTACATTGCTGCTCTGCTACTATGGTCCCCCTTGTTTTATTACTCTTTCCCATTTTTAGAGGATCTGCTGGGTGGATTTTTCATCTCTTTGTGGGACACCTCCTTGTGTCCAACTCCACCCGCCCCATAACCTTTATAATATCTGAACTCATAACACTTCAAGCCAGCAATTTAACCTTTGACATCTTAACTAACAGTATCGATAAAGGGTTTACCATCGCGGGGACCTTAAAAGAGGGGTCCCCCCTTATCCATCACTTTTCCAGTCCTTAAGAATTACTATACTTTATCTCTTCTGAGCTGGGATTGCTCCCCTGCTCACCATTACTCAACCTCTTCTTGCAGGGCATGTGAGACCGCTGGTAAGGACACCAAAAAAGACTCCAAGTCCTCTGTACAGTCAAAGAGCTTTTTATTGCCTCTCCATACAATCATAATTCTTGCAGGGAACAGTAGCCTTGGCTTCATATTTCTCTCTATAAGTGTTCCAAAAAATGTGTTCCACTTCATTCTCTTTCTTACAGTCTCTGCAGCATAATCAGGGAATATCTTCATAGGTTGCTGTTTAAATGTTATCTTTCTTTTAATTCTAGCCTTCTTCAGTATCTCTTCTTTTATCTGGTAGCTTGTAAATTTAACCAAGATTAGGCGAGGAAATTCAGCTCCCCCCTGCCTGGGGCACCCTGTTCTGTGGGCTCTGTCTATTCCTGTCTGATGGAACTAAGAATCCTCAGGAAAGTTCTTCTTCAATAGAGCTCAGATTAGCGCTTTGACTTCCTCCGCCCTCGCTGCCTCTCTCACTCCATTAAAGCGCAAATTACCTCTTTGCGAGCAGTTTTCTAAAACTTCATATTTGTTTTGTAGTGAAACTGCCTCACCCCTCAAGAGATTTAGTTGCTCTTTCACAGTAAGGGTCTGGTCTTCTAGCACTGCTATTCTCCCTTCAGCAACATCCATTGTCGACGCAAACCCCAAAGAACAAGACAGGACTCAGTGTATGGAATTAACATGGTCGCACCCTTTATTGAATCCAATTAATCAAATTTAATAGGTGAGGGGGTGACATCGCCTATTGCGATTCAGGGTCCAGTATCCAACAATAAACATGAACTATTAAACCACAGGGGAGGTCTCAATATACCCTTGATAACCTTCCCCTAAATAAAACGTCTCCCCACAGTCAGTGCTTATTGCGCAGGCAATGGGAACTGAGTCCTTTCTGACATGAGTAAGGATTAAGGTGCCTCATTGGTGGTGGGCCATACAATGCCCTCCCATCGTTTCAAGTCACCCCTTCCCAGGGAAAACAGCGCCACGCATGCCATACCCTGAAATCACGTGAAGCATGTCTTCCCTATCTCTTACGGAGATGACTCATTTTTCTACTTACCCTAACAGAACCGATACTGGACCCCCGGCAGGGTGCGACAATTATAACACTCAAACTTGTAATAATAACCATCTTGCAAGCACCACACCAGTCTACCGGCCATCCAAATTGCCCATACTGTAAGGAAGGCGAAAACAAGCAAGACGGTCCTCTGACCAATTTTTCTTTGCCAAAAATTCCTTCCTGGCCCAAATAATGCAACCAGTAGAAACCACAGTATAAGGGAGGGAGGGTGGGTGCTGCTCCATTCCCCGCTTGTCCTGGACTGAGCGGGCAACATGAAACTCTGCTGCTAGCCACTCACGTGGCTCCAAGCAGCCAATCAGGGCTTCCCTTTTTTCGCGCGGTCGGGAGGGTTACCAGGGCAACCCTCGCTGACCACTACCAGTGGCGTGTGCTAGCAGGCACTGCACTTTGCAGCGCCTGCTGATTCATTCTGTCCCGCTCATCTTCTAGAAGCGGGGGCACGACAATCACCCCGCCGCCGCTTAATATGGCGGAGGGCAGTTCTCCTCACCACACTCTCCAGCTTCTTGTTCCCTTCTTCTATTGAGGAGTGAATTTTTTTCATTTCTGTTTTAAACTCCTTTTTCATTTGCAACAGGAGCCTATGCAGTATCTGCATCCCTTCCTCCCGGTCAGTTTCCTGGTCAGTTTCAGATGAGGCCTGTTCTTCCTCTGTTTTGCCCCCTTCAGGCACCATTTCCCCTCCGATGTCAGTTTCTCTTTGTTTTATGCGATTTCCAGCTTGTTTCTAGAGTGGGGAGAGCGGAGCACAGACGAGACCCAGCTACTTGTGCTGACGTATGTGCAGATCCTCCCAAGATGCCATTTTGTATGGCGAGGCACTGTGTATACTGTAATCAAGGTGACAAGACACATGGCTCTAAAACAAGAAATAAATAAAAATAAACCGGGAATAACAATTTACCTGGAGCTAAAACAAGACCCCATAAAATAGAATTATCCTCCATGGGAATTGCGGTACTGGATCTAACCCCAGAACATCAGGTACTAATTAGTACCATCCCAATTACTTCCCAATGGGTTACTCAAGTCACCAAGTAACTGACTTTAGTTACCAATTTCCATTACTGAGTAACCAATTCAAAATTATGTTACTAAACTGATCGTTTTACCAATTCCGATTTCCATTACTATAATTCCTGTCTGAGCAATCCCTACCATCTTGCAGTTTGTGTAATCTTGTGCATGTTCACTCTGCACATCTTTCCTGTGACTCTAGCTTTTCCATCTTTCTTTATACTGTGCTTTCATGTCTCTATGGCTTTGGCATCTTTCCTCCTATCCCTTTGCAAGCATGGTGGGTGGCTTGGATTGGCTTGCCAAGGCTTGCGCCTCACTTTCTCATGTTTTTCTAATGCCACCCCAGCTACAGTATGTGCCCCGCACTGCCCCACCTACCACCATCCCCATTTTGCTTGGCACTCTGCAAGCAGTGGGGTGGCTTGTCTTGCCTTCCCAAGCTGTTTGCCTTACTTTGTCCTGAGGTTTTTTTTTTATTATTGCTGCCAGCCAGAAGTAGGGGTGGGTTGTGGCTCAGGCAGTAGAGTGGATGCTTTGCATGTATGAGGTCCGATGTTCAATCCCCAACATTTCCAATTCAAGGTGAGGCCTCTGCTGCTGGGGATCCTGGAGGGTCTTGAGCACCGTGCCTGTGTGAGGCCTCTGTCGGAGAGCCAGATTTGAAACCCTGCTGCTGTGTCAGGTTGTGACAATACTGGGCTAAGATGAACCATTGGTAGCTCCTTATAGTAGTATGATCCCAGTGTTACTGCTACCCCCTTCTCCTTTATCAATTGTGCTTGGCTCTCAAGCAGTCTGCAATGGACTTTGGCTCAGTCCATTGGCTATGGGGGGGTTTGGCTCAGTTTACAAAGCTGTGGGCCTCAATTTCCCTTGTTTTTGCGATTTGTCTCATGCAGGGAGATGTGACATGTAGTGTGACGATGAATTTTTTGGAGTCTGATTAAGAAATCAGTTGGATGCATGAGGATTCATGGCTCGGATATGCTTTTCACCCCTGCACCACCAAGGTGGGTCAGATTCTGGAATTATGGGACTGCTTTCATGGGGAGTGATAGGTTGTGTTAGTGTGCAGGTGATATGTTTTGGATCAGGTGAAGAAATCAATTGGATCCATGAGGATCCATGCCTCAGATATGGATTCTTTCCCTCCCCTGCTTTTTTTGCACTTGCGGTAGCAAGGTACACCGGAATCCAGACTTTTATAATTCATTTTATGCGTGGTGATGTGTTGTGTAGTAAGATGGTGACAGTTTGGGGGATCTGGTGAAGAAATCTACTGGATCCATGAGGATACTGTTGTTTTCACCCCTGCACCGGCAAGGAGGGCCATATTCTGGAGGTTTGGGGGTCGTTTGATGCGGGGTGAAGTATTGTGTTGTGGGAAGGTGACATTTTGGGGATTGGGTGAGGGAATCTGTTGGATCCATGAGGATCCATGCCTCGAATATGGGTTTTTTCACCCCTGCGACGGGAAGACATGCGAGATTCTTGAATTTTGGGGTTATTTAGATGCAAGGTGATGTGTTGCATAGTAGAACAGTGAAATATTTGGGATCAAGTGAAGAAATCTGTTGGATCCATGAGGATCCATGCCTCGTATATGGGTTTTTTCACCGCTGCGGCGGGAAGACGAGCCAGATTCTGGAATTTTGGGCTTAGTTAGATGCAGGGTGATGTGTTGCGTAGTGCAACAGTGAAATATTTGGGATCGGGTGAAGAAATCTGTTGGATCCATGAGAATTCATGCCTCGGATATGGGGTTTTCATCCCTGCGGCGGGAAAACGTGCCAGATTCTTGAATTTTGGGGTTAGTTAGATGTGGGGTGATGTGTTGTGTAGTAGCTGGTGAAATTTTTTGGATCAGGTGAAGGACTCTATTGGATTGATGTGTATCCACACCTTTGATATGGGTTTTTTCACCCCTGTGGCAGGAAGACGTGTCAGATTTTTGAATTTTGTGGTTAGTTAGATGTAGGGTGATGTGTTGCATAGTGGGACGGTGAAATATTTGGGATTAGATGAAGGAATCTGTTGGATCCATGAGAATCCATACCTCAGATATGGGTTTTTTCACCCCTGTGATGGAAAAGCGTGTCAGATTCTTGAATTTTGGGGTTAGTTAGATATGGGGTGATGTGTTGTGTAGTGGGACAGTGACATTTTTGGGATCAGGTGAAGAAATCTATTGGATCCATATGTATCCATGCCTCGGATATGGGGTTTTTCACCCCTGCGGCGGGAAGACATTCCAGATTAAGGAATTTGGGGCTTAGTTAGATGCGGGGTGATTTTATTTATTTATTTTTATTTAATATATTTATATCCCGCCCCTCCTGCAAGCAGCTCGGGGTGGCTGTGTAGTAGGATTTGATGTGTTGTGTAGTAGGATGGTGAAATATTTGTGATTGTGTGACGGAATCTGTTGTATCCATGAGAATCCATACCTCAGATACGGGTTTTTTCACCCCTGCGGCAGGAATATGTGTCAAATTCTTGAATTTTGGGCTTAATAGATGCAGGGTGATGTGTTGTGTAGTAGGATGGTGAAATATTTGGATTCAGGTGAAGAAATCTGTTGGCTCTATGAGGCTCCTTGCCTCTGATATGTTTGTTTTTTTTACCTCTGGGGTGGAAAGGCATGTCAGATTCTTGAATTTTGGGGTTAGTTAGATGGAGGGTGATGTGTTCTGTAGTAGGACGGTGAAATTTTTGCGATCGGGTGAAGAAATCTTTGCACCTGCAGGGCCGAGGTGTACTGGATTCTGGAATTTTGGGATTCATTTGATGTGGGGTGATGTGTTGTGTAGTAAGATGGTGAAATTTTTGGGAATGGGTGAAGGAATTTGTTGGATCCATGAGGATCCATGCCTCAGATATGGGTTTTTTCACCCCTGCAGTGGGAAGACATGTCAGATTCTTGAATTTGGTAGATAGTTAGATGAGAGGTGATGTGTTGCGTAGTGGGACTGTGAAATATTTGTGATCGGGTGAAGGAATCTGTTGGATTCATGAGGATATATGCCTCAGATATGGGGTTTTTCACACCTGCAGGGCCAAGGTGTACTGGATTCCAGAATTTTGGGGTTCAGTTGATGCAGGGCTATGTATTGTGTAGTGGGAAGGTGAAATATTTGGGAACGGGTGAAGAAATCACTTGGATCCATGAGGATCCATGCTTCGGTTAGGAGTTTTTTCGCACCTGCGGCAGCAAGGTGCATCAGATTCTGCACTTTTGGGTTTAATTTGATACATGGTGATATGTTGTATTGTGGGAAGGTGAAATCTTTTGGAACTGGTGAAGAAATCACGTGGATCCATGAGGATCCATGCCTCGGATATGAGTTTTTTCGCAACAGCGGCGCCGAGTCATACCAGATTCTGAAAATTTTGCATGGAATCAATGTGTGGGGGGGCTTGGTCTTTGATTTGATAATGAAATTTGTCAGTTTTGGTGGGGAAAAAATGAGGATCCATGAAGATCCATGTTTTTGACACAGGATCCGACTTTTACCCAGAACCCCTCATACCCATATATCTCCCTATCCTCTAGGGAGCTTACACTTGTAAGAAAGATTAAATGCATTCATGGATTTGAAAATGCTTATGATTGTTCACAAGACCAGTGACCAGGCATTTCTAGGATGCACGTACAGTGGTGGATGTAGATGTGTTCTTGGTAGGATTAGGGATGTGCGAAGGCGATTTGGACGTTCGGAGTTCGACCTGAACTCAGCCAGTTTGGACAGCTGAACTGAATGGCTGAACCTAACGCCCAAAGCCCCCAACAGTTCGGCCACGATTGGATGAGTTCGGGCATGTTCAGGCGGGAAAAACCTGGCTGGTAGGCCCAGGGAGGGGGGGGGGCATATGAAGACCAGACTTCCTGGCACCAGGGGTGGAGAGACTTGGACTAGCAGCCAGTCTGCCCAATCACCATCCCTCTTTTCCTCAGACCCCTGGCTTCGCAGTCTGTGATTGGCCACGGGTTAGGCTGCACAGAGCCAATGGGGCTTGTGGTAAGGCGGGCGCAGCAAGTACCTCCCCACTTCCAATTAGTTCTGAGCTAGCCACTGATCCTGTCAGCAGGCGTTTTCAGAACTCTCCCTCTCCCAGCCATTTGTATTCCTCCCAATCCATTGCCATCCTCCAGCTATTTCACCCATTTCCACACATTTATTTCCATAGTTTCATTTATTTAGATTAGAGTAGATAGATTTAGGTTTATTTTGTATTTTTTACCCCTCCCTGTGTTGTTTATCCCTTCCCTCCATTGAATCCTTCCCTCATCCCTGATTCCCTTCCCCTGTTTTTGAATTTATTTAGAGTAGGTTTAGATTGATTTAGGTTTCATTTCAGTTTTGTACCCCCTCCCTGTGTTGTTTGTTGTGAGCTGTCTGTGTTCCCTCCTCCCATCCCTGTGTATATAGATAGATATTAGATACTAGTATAGATAGATAGTTGTAGGAGTTATCTTAGTTATAGAGATAGCTAGAGATAGTGTGTAGTGATTCAGTTTTAATATTTTAGTGTGTTTGTAGGACTAGGCCTTTGTAGATATAATATTCCATTTAGTTCCATAGGTTTTAGTGTAGATATATATTATCTTTAGATATATTTAGTGTATATTTTATAATATAATATATAATATAATCCAATTTTGAATAAAAAAAATTAAAAAAATAAAACATCTTGGTGTGCATTATTTGTGTTTTAGAAATGGAGAAGGGAAGCAGGCGAGGCCAGTCTGCTTCCCATAAGACAGGCAATGGGGCACATGGCATAGGTGGCAGGGGCCGTGTCAGCGGAGTGGCAGCAGGCATCAGCAGCAACCTGAGCCCATCACCAAAACCCAAACTGCACAGTCCTGATTTTGGCAGACAGGATTCAGAGGCTCCCAGCAGTGGCACTAGGTGTGTGGTTCGACATTGCCTCCTGCCAGCATCCTCCACTGCCATGTAGGGCACTGGAAGGCCTGCAGTCCAGGAGGCTGCAACTGTTTCTGCTGCGGCTGCAGGAGCAGGTGCAAGTTCTTCAGGGTCGGATGTTCATCATGGGCAACCAATGTCCCCCATTATTGAGGTGATCCCCAGAGGTCCAGGGCTGGTGGATCCCTCTCTGGCTGCTAGAGGCAGGGCCTGATCCCCAGGCAATGGCAGCAGTGAGAGGAGCAGCAGTAGCAGCAGCAGTCATAGGGGTCACAGGGAGAATGGCAGCAACATCACCAGCATGAGCAGTGTATCAACTTCAGGGTCCCAGTACTCCCCTTCACAGGGGGACATATCTCAGATTGGGGACAGTGTGGTAAACAGTAGTCTTGCGGAGGAGATGCCTGGTGTTGAGACATTGGCTATCCCTTTGAGAGTTATGTCACCAGTCACCACCATGTTCTGACCCTCCCAGCAGCGCTGTCAGTGGTGCGTCACCCGGTGCAGGCCAGAAGGTGGGAGGGGGCAAAAAAAATCTCCGTCTGGGTGCATTTTAAGTTGGTGCAGGCAGATGATCCCAGGGAGGTGCAGTGCACTTTGTGACAGAAGGTGGTGAAGCATGGGCAGGTGCTCACCAACCTTGGCACAACTGCCATGGTGAGGCACCTGAAGAGATCCCACAGCGCTGTGCTGCTAAGCGGGCAGGCATGGGCAGTGGATGCCAGTGGGTTCCCAACTGCAGCGGCCAGTTGTCCGTCTCAATCAGTGGGCAAACATTCTGCTCGAACAACTGCCTCTAGCAGCAAGAGTGGTATTGCTGCTAGGGGGGAGCAGCAGCAGCAGCAGCAGCAGCAGCAGCGCACCATGGAGGAGCTGGGGTGGAGGCACCTGCCAAGTCCATTGGCAGCTGCAGGACATGGAGGGCAGCGTGACTTTCAAGTGAAAGCCATGTGTATACACATGTTGGGGGAAATGATTGCGCTGGATGGGCAGCCCTTTTCTGTGGTCGGAGACATGGGGTTTAAGTGCCTGATTGGTTTCCTGGCCCCCCAGTTTAAGCTGCCCTCGTGCACCACCCTGAGTCGGCAGGTGGTGCCAGCCTTGTACTAGGCTTTAAAGGAGCGGGTGAGGTAGCAGCTGGCAAGGGCTGTGGGTGCCACCGTCCACTTCACCACCGACCTGTGATTGAGTAGGAACGCGTAGCATGCATACCTGGCAGTGATGGCGCACTGGTGGCAGGACCCGGAGGCAACATTTGGCAGTGGCAGGAGGAGTCCCAAAGCAGGTTATAGGTAGTCCCTGCTTCAGGTGGAAGTAATGGACAGCCCTCACACTGCTTGGAACATAGAGGCAGACCTTACCGCCTTGGTGAGGAAGTGGGTCACGTCAGGTGTGCCCTTCACNCAGGCATGCCCTTTACCATGGGGTGCGTTGTGACAGACAACGCGGCCAACATACTGAGGGCAGTCCACAATGGAGGCTTCACCAGCATCCCTTGCACTGCACAAACCCTTCACCTGGTGATCAGGGATGCTCTGGGCTTGAGGGAGAAGGGGATTGGGCCAGGCAACCGTAGCTCCCTGATTGATTTGGGGAGGAAGCTGGCCAGTTTCTTTAACTGGAGCAAGGGCAGTGACCTCCTCCGGGCAAAGAAGGCAGGCAAGGCTCCCCAGTGCATGAGCTGGTGCAGGATGTGTCCACCCGGTGGAATTCAACGTTCCTGATGCTCAAGTGGCTTCTTTAGCAGAAAGTCTCCTTGCATCAGGTTCAATTGGTGATGGACAATGGGGCACCTCCAGGGTACAATGGAGTGGAATGGGAGATCCTGACTCACATAATCTTTGTTCTGAGACCATTCCTGGCCATGACGGAGACCATCAGCTCCTCCACAGCCACCATCAGTCAGGTGACCCCTCTGGTCCAGAGTCTGCACAGGAGGCTGGATGAGATTCTCTAGGGGCAGGATTGTGGCCCTAAGGGCAAAAGGCTGGTGGATGAGCTGGTTGCCATGATGTGGCAGCTGAAGGCAGAGCTGAAGGCGCGGTTCAATGAGCTCCTGCAGTGGGAGGAATACATTTTGGCAACCATGCTGCACCCCAGGGTCAAGGGCAGCATGGTACTCCAGGCAGCGCTCTATGGGCACTGGAAGGATGAGCTGGTGGAGAGTGTCTGGCAGGCTCTAGAGAGTGCGTGGCAGCAGGAGCAGGACACCCCTGGGGATGGTGGAAGCAGCCACCCCTTTGAGCTGGCGGGGTCTATTCCTGCCCCCAGCCCTAGCAGTAGCAGCACCAGCAGCAGGCTGAGCAGCACCAGTACCCCTATTGCCAGCAGCAGCTCATATGTGCAGGGCACTCTAGCGAGCATGGGCTCGTGCACAGCAGGGCAGGTACCGTGGCTGAGGGCAGTGGTGGAGGTGGTGTCCAGGAATAGTTACATGAAGGGAGTATGACAGCACCTCAGCAGCAGTGGAGAGCTACCTGGAGGAGCTGTGCTTCGAACCCAGCAGCGATCCCTTGGCCTACTGGGTCGGCAAGACCAATGTGTGGCTGGCCCTGTCCAAAGTGGCCAAGGGTCTCTTGTCCTGCCCACCAACGAGCATCTCCAGCAAGTGGGTGTTCTCCATAGTGGGGGACATTTGCTCGCCGCACCACCTGAGACTGGGGGCCAAGCTGGTGGAGCAGTTGCTTTTTACCAAGGTGAACCTTCTACTGCTGGGATTCCCCGAGCTGCTGCTGGACATGGATTGATGGTGCACTAGCAAACGGCATCCCATGCCAGAGTCAGTCTTGGGACGGGACTCCTCCTCAATCTGGGCTGCTGCTGCTGAGGTGCTGTCCCTCCTTCCCAATGCCCGGTGCCCACCCTGCCTCTCTCTCTCTCTGACTAGATGGCCTCGGCCGGCCTAGCTGACTGGCCTCATGATGCAGGGTTGGGAAGCTGTAAGCCTGCCAGCCAGCCTCTGGCTAGATGATCTCGGCCCGCCTATATGACTGGCTCCTTCTCTCATGTGCGCTGCACAGTCTTTGCCAGCCTATCTGAGTACCCTGCCAAGGTCCCAGCCTGCCTTCCCTACTGCCTCTCATGCCACGCTGCCTGTTTGCTCGCCCGCTCAAGTTTCCAAGATCAAAGCCTGTCTCAGTCTGCCTTCCCAGGCTCGTGCCATGCTGCCTGTCTGCCCACCTGCCCAGGTTTCCAAGATCAAAGCCTGCCTCAGCCTGCATCCGATGCTCATGCCACGCTGTCTGTCTGACTGCCTTGGTTGCCAAGCTCGAACCCTGCCCCAGTCTGCCGACTGCTTATGCCAAAGTGCCTGTCTGCCCTCCCTGTGCGAAAAGCTGAAGCCCTGCCCCAGCCTGCCTGCCTCTCATTCCAAGGTGCCTGTCTGCCTGCCCTGGCAACCCTGGGTGACATGCCCCACTGGCCTGGTAATCCCGCTGCTGCTGTCTGCTGCTGTATGGGAGCTCTTCCCTGGCAAATCCTACCATCCTGACTCCATGGGTGCTGCACACAGGCAAATCCTGCTTTTGCTGTCTCTGCTGTTCCATGGGTTCTGTTCCCTGGCAATCCAATGTCTGCTGCTGCTGCCAATGCCGTCTCTTCAGTACCACAGGCTTTGTGCCCTGGCCATCCAATCTATGCTGCTGCTGCTGATGCCACCTCTGCTGTGCCACTGGTACTGTGCTCTGGCAATCCAATACCTGCTGCCGCCAATGCTGCCTCCGTTGTCTGTGCCATGGGTTCTGCTACTGGGCAATCCAATGTCTTCTGCTGCTGCCTCTGCTGTTTGTGCCATGGTTTCTGTGCCCTGGTAATCCAATGTCTGCTGCTTCTGCAAATCCTGTATCTGCTGTCTGTGCCATGGGTTCTGCTGCCGGGCAATCCAATGTCAATGCTGCCTCTGCTGTCTGTGCCATGGGTTCTGAGCCCCAGAAATCCAATGTCTGCTGCTGACACCAATGCTGCCTCTGCTGTCTGTGCCATGGGTTCTGTGCCCCAGCAATCCAATCTCTCCTGCTTCTGCCAATGCTGCCTCTGCTGTGCTACAGGTACTGTGCCCTGGCAATCCAATGTCCACTACTGCTGCTGTTGCTGTGTCATGAATACTGTACCCAGCAATGCAATTTATGCTGATGCTGATGCTGCCACTGCTGTGCCATGGGTACTGTGTCCCAGCAATTGAATGTCCATGCCTCCTGCCTCTGCTTATGCTGCCTCTGCTGTGCCATGGGCTCTGTGCCCTGGGAATCCAATGTCTGCTGCTGGTACTGCACATCAGCCATTTGCTCCTCACTCTTGTAGATGGGCATAACTCAGGTGAGTGCACCAGCGGGTGGGGGCTGGGTTTCCACAAGTTTCACCACCAGGCAAGGCTTGCCCAATTTGCAGTAGAGCTTCTTGAGCTCAATCAAGTATGATGCCAGCCTTCAACCCCCAGTCAAGTAGGGATGCCAGCCACCAAGCCCTGGCCGAGCCTCTACTGCTACTCCACCAATGCCTGGCAGCCTGCAATGCCCAGAGGAGTAGGGGTGCCAGCCACCAAGCCCTGGCCGGACCTTTGCCACTGCTCCACCAATGTCTGGCAGCCTGCAACGCCCAGCCTCTGCTGCTTCTGCTGCCACTGTGTCTCAGACAGCCAGCAGTGCCCCCACGGGCAACCCCGGGGGACAACTGCCGAGCCCGCCTGCCCGGGCAACCCAGGGTGCCAAGCCCCAAGCCTTCCCGGTCTCTGCTGCTGCTGTGTATCCAATGGCCTATCATGCCCCCACAGGTCCCCCTGGAGCACCCCAAGCCTCCAGTGGTGCCGAACTTTCAGAACGTTCGGGGGGGCAAACTCCACAGGACCAAACCCACGAACCCGAACTAAGTTTTTAGCCCGAATGTCCAAACATCCGAACTCCGGTCTGTTCACAGATTCCTAGGTAGGATGCTCACCTGTAATCTATGAGAAAATAATAAGATCACTGCTAATTGCTCAGTGTTTACAGCTGAGTTATGCATAAAGTGGTTCATTAGCAGATATGCTAAGTAGCAGCAAGTGACATTTAAAACAAATAATCCAGTTCTATTATCCTATTCACAGCTAACCCTTTGATTTCAGACCTAGCATCAGTGAGCATCTCTGCTGGAATCAAACATTCGAAGTGTAGGAAGACTTTCTAAGTCAGGAATCCTAAAATGTAAGTTTACTCTCAAAACATTTCTGTCTTCTGTGCTGCCCTGAAAACACATGCTCTGTTCTGTGGCAGATATGAATGGAGTCATATTTTTATCCAGCATAACCACCTGGTATCTATGGTCTTATTTCTGAGCGAAGGAACTGGGAAATTAAGAAGATGTCTACTTCTCTGTTCACTGATCACTCCTGGACTGCCCTCATTTAGGTTTCAGCCCAGGAAACCACTACTTTCTGGCAGGATACAGTGGTATCCAATACCCAGTTAACAGTCTTACCATTTACTGCATTACCATTTAATTACCATTTGACTGGGACTGGTCTGGTTATTTATTTATTTATTCTAACATTTCTACCCCGCCCCTTTCACCAATGGTGATTCAGGGCAGCTCACAAAGTAAAATTATAATAATAGTAAAACATCAATGTCTACATAAATAAACATACATAANAAGTTTCCAAGATCAAAGCCTGTCTCAGTCTGCCTTCCCAGGCTCGTGCCATGCTGCCTGTCTGCCCACCTGCCCAGGTTTCCAAGATCAAAGCCTGCCTCAGCCTGCATCCGATGCTCATGCCACGCTGTCTGTCTGACTGCCTTGGTTGCCAAGCTCGAACCCTGCCCCAGTCTGCCGACTGCTTATGCCAAAGTGCCTGTCTGCCCTCCCTGTGCGAAAAGCTGAAGCCCTGCCCCAGCCTGCCTGCCTCTCATTCCAAGGTGCCTGTCTGCCTGCCCTGGCAACCCTGGGTGACATGCCCCACTGGCCTGGTAATCCCGCTGCTGCTGTCTGCTGCTGTATGGGAGCTCTTCCCTGGCAAATCCTACCATCCTGACTCCATGGGTGCTGCACACAGGCAAATCCTGCTTTTGCTGTCTCTGCTGTTCCATGGGTTCTGTTCCCTGGCAATCCAATGTCTGCTGCTGCTGCCAATGCCGTCTCTTCAGTACCACAGGCTTTGTGCCCTGGCCATCCAATCTATGCTGCTGCTGCTGATGCCACCTCTGCTGTGCCACTGGTACTGTGCTCTGGCAATCCAATACCTGCTGCCGCCAATGCTGCCTCCGTTGTCTGTGCCATGGGTTCTGCTACTGGGCAATCCAATGTCTTCTGCTGCTGCCTCTGCTGTTTGTGCCATGGTTTCTGTGCCCTGGTAATCCAATGTCTGCTGCTTCTGCAAATCCTGTATCTGCTGTCTGTGCCATGGGTTCTGCTGCCGGGCAATCCAATGTCAATGCTGCCTCTGCTGTCTGTGCCATGGGTTCTGAGCCCCAGAAATCCAATGTCTGCTGCTGACACCAATGCTGCCTCTGCTGTCTGTGCCATGGGTTCTGTGCCCCAGCAATCCAATCTCTCCTGCTTCTGCCAATGCTGCCTCTGCTGTGCTACAGGTACTGTGCCCTGGCAATCCAATGTCCACTACTGCTGCTGTTGCTGTGTCATGAATACTGTACCCAGCAATGCAATTTATGCTGATGCTGATGCTGCCACTGCTGTGCCATGGGTACTGTGTCCCAGCAATTGAATGTCCATGCCTCCTGCCTCTGCTTATGCTGCCTCTGCTGTGCCATGGGCTCTGTGCCCTGGGAATCCAATGTCTGCTGCTGGTACTGCACATCAGCCATTTGCTCCTCACTCTTGTAGATGGGCATAACTCAGGTGAGTGCACCAGCGGGTGGGGGCTGGGTTTCCACAAGTTTCACCACCAGGCAAGGCTTGCCCAATTTGCAGTAGAGCTTCTTGAGCTCAATCAAGTATGATGCCAGCCTTCAACCCCCAGTCAAGTAGGGATGCCAGCCACCAAGCCCTGGCCGAGCCTCTACTGCTACTCCACCAATGCCTGGCAGCCTGCAATGCCCAGAGGAGTAGGGGTGCCAGCCACCAAGCCCTGGCCGGACCTTTGCCACTGCTCCACCAATGTCTGGCAGCCTGCAACGCCCAGCCTCTGCTGCTTCTGCTGCCACTGTGTCTCAGACAGCCAGCAGTGCCCCCACGGGCAACCCCGGGGGACAACTGCCGAGCCCGCCTGCCCGGGCAACCCAGGGTGCCAAGCCCCAAGCCTTCCCGGTCTCTGCTGCTGCTGTGTATCCAATGGCCTATCATGCCCCCACAGGTCCCCCTGGAGCACCCCAAGCCTCCAGTGGTGCCGAACTTTCAGAACGTTCGGGGGGGCAAACTCCACAGGACCAAACCCACGAACCCGAACTAAGTTTTTAGCCCGAATGTCCAAACATCCGAACTCCGGTCTGTTCACAGATTCCTAGGTAGGATGCTCACCTGTAATCTATGAGAAAATAATAAGATCACTGCTAATTGCTCAGTGTTTACAGCTGAGTTATGCATAAAGTGGTTCATTAGCAGATATGCTAAGTAGCAGCAAGTGACATTTAAAACAAATAATCCAGTTCTATTATCCTATTCACAGCTAACCCTTTGATTTCAGACCTAGCATCAGTGAGCATCTCTGCTTGAATCAAACATTCGAAGTGTAGGAAGACTTTCTAAGTCAGGAATCCTAAAATGTAAGTTTACTCTCAAAACATTTCTGTCTTCTGTGCTGCCCTGAAAACACATGCTCTGTTCTGTGGCAGATATGAATGGAGTCATATTTTTATCCAGCATAACCACCTGGTATCTATGGTCTTATTTCTGAGCGAAGGAACTGGGAAATTAAGAAGATGTCTACTTCTCTGTTCACTGATCACTCCTGGACTGCCCTCATTTAGGTTTCAGCCCAGGAAACCACTACTTTCTGGCAGGATACAGTGGTATCCAATACCCAGTTAACAGTCTTACCATTTACTGCATTACCATTTAATTACCATTTGACTGGGACTGGTCTGGTTATTTATTTATTTATTCTAACATTTCTACCCCGCCCCTTTCACCAATGGTGATTAAGGGCAGCTCACAAAGTAAAATTATAATAATAGTAAAACATCAATGTCTACATAAATAAACATACATAAAAACATTAAGGTAATGTGATAAGTGGTAATGTGGTAAATGTTATATCTGCTATTCCAGTTTGTTAATGAACCTCCGCGGTTACCAGATCTTTACTGAATAACCACCAAGCTTTTCAGAATACCGGATATTAACTGTAGATAATTTTTTGTCCTATCTATTTTCAGCTCTAAGTGGTTACTCATTTTTCAGCTCTAGCCAGGCAACTGAGCAGAAATGAGACTGGTCATGCTGACAGATGACTTCATTATCACAGAGTCCAGTTTGCTTCATTGTTGAACTTGGATTGCTACTTTGTGGACTAAAGACATTTGGAACGGAAATCATATACACTCAGACCGCGATCCGGTTATTCCACTGCACAGCCGGAACCTGCGCCCACAGAAAGCCCTGGAGTGCCAGTGGCCACAGCGCCATGCAGGGGGAGCTGGAGGAAGTGGGGCCACAGAAGAAGCAGCAGGAACGGGGGATGGTGGGGGTGCCATTACCCCAAGAAGCTGCTGCACACTGGCCCAGGTAGCCTTTGACTGGCCCACAGCACTCACCATCGATCGCTGGAGCCCTGGATAGTCCCCACTGAGATCTTGCCCCTCCTGAACCTTTCAATGTACCGCGATGCTGGGATGGGAGCCAGGTCACATGAGGAACTATCCAGGGCTCCCACATGTGACGGTGAGTGCTATGGGCCAGTTTAAGGGGCCACCAGGGCCAGTATGTACAGCAGCTTCTTGGGGTTAGGGTGTCTCCCTATGGCAGCATCTGTCTTACGCCTGCTTCGAGCAGGTATAAATCCCCACAACCACAGCCAGTCCATTTGTGAGGGGAGGGGGAGGTGGGCTTCCCATGGGGGTAAAACTCATTGGGGTGTCCACCAGCTCTGGGGAGCCTGTCCTGGGGTTGTGAACCCCTTGAAAGGGCAGTGCTCCCTGCTCTACTACTGGCCCAGGGTGCATGGCCCCGGTGGATAATGAGCGGGTGTGGCCATAACCTGGCAGAACTCCACTTCCACTGGTGTCTGCACCCCTCCCCGCACTCCTGGCCGCTTGTTATATCTCAGCCCCTCCATCGGCACATGGCCCGTTGTGCTGGCAGGGGAGGGGCTGAGCCAGATCATGGTCTAAACCTTTGAGGAACATTTTTCCAGGGCATATCTGCACTGCAGGGCATTTGTTCCTCAAGAGGTTTAGGGTGCAGTAATTACATTAATAAAAAATTACCTATGGTTACGTGCACCAAACGCTGAAACTAATAAAACCTGGCTTCCCAAGAGGGGGGAGAGATGATGCTTGGGGTTAGTCTAGATTGCCCCTGATGTTCCTTCCAACCCTACAATTCCATAGCAATTTTAAAAACTAGTGAGATTCCTGGAGGGCTGTCTCCCTATCCAGGTGCACTTACCATAGATTGTTACAAAATGCTGGGTCCCAATTTACCTTTGGGCCCTTTGCCCCAATTTGGTTGAAAATGGTTTGCAAAACTGCAATTGTTAAGGGGAGGTGGGAGGGTGAGGAGATGGACTCATACACAGACAGATAACCCTTCTTTCTATAGGAAACCAAGTAAACAATAGATGTCTCTTAAGGTGAAATCAAACAAAATGATAGCCTGCTAGAATCTGTGTTCAATTGGGGCAGCCCCCAGGCAGTGCCACTCACATATTTAGTGTGCCCAACCTAATACATTGACAGCTCCCTACTCGTATTTCATGTGTTTTCAGAAGTTTCCACCAGTGGCAGTAGCGATCTTCCTCCTCATGGTCGCCTTTCCACTGGGAGGTGCACTAGAGATCTTCTGCCACACCTCTCGGCTGAGAGATGCACTAGAGGTCAATCAGGGATAATGGGTGCTGATGTGGCCACATCTCCCTCCCTCCATGCAGATGCCTCTCAGCTGAGAGGCGGCTATGGGACAGGGAGATTGCTACCGCTCCTGCCTCTCAGTTGGCTGGCACACTATTTATTTATTTAAATTTGTATGCCATCCTTCCCATGATGGCGCAGGATGGCCTACAATCAATGAAAGACCCACTAAAACATAAAAAAGCCATTCCCTGCCCTCCTAACCCTACCCCTAACCCCCCCAAACTGCCCTCACTTCTCCCCCAACTCATAATCACACACAATGCCCCCAAACTACCCTAATCCCTATCTCTGCCTGCCAAATGCCTTACCAAACAAAAATATTTTCAACCACCTCTGGAAGATGCTCACAATTGGGCTCAAGCCAACCTTGGGGGGAACGGAGTTCCATAACACTGGGGGCAGCGACCAAGAACACCACTATGGAACTTGCAGGAGGGCGCTCACAGCCAACCGTAGGGAATGCGACGGAGCATGGTAGGACAGGACAAGATGCTGCTGGCAGACCTGGATGTGGGAGAGGCTGCAGATGAACCAAATTGATGAGATGTGGCCACGTCAGCACCCATTAGCCCTGATTGGCCTGTACAATGACCCCACGATATCCCTGGACTCTGCCATGAGTGGCAGCTCTGTGGTGACTATGTGGAGGCCATGTGGTGGTCACCTAATAGATAGGTAGGTGGCAACGTGCCTGGTGAAGGCTGATGTGGCCTATTGTGTCATTTGATTTCACCCTTAGTCCTAGCCACCAACTCACCCTAATGGTGATTGGGTCAGGGTGAGCAGAAGTCTCACAATCTGATGAGAAGTCTGTGGCCTTTTCTTTCTGATTTGAATCTGGCAACCATCATCCATGCCTTCATTACCTCAAGGCTAGACTATTGCAATGCACTCTACATGTGGCTGCCCTTGAAGACTGTTCAGAAGCTGCAGCTGTTGCAGAATGTGGTGGCCTAGCTCCTTATGGGGGTGGGTTGCCAGGAGCACATAACACCAGTGACCCCAGATCTGCGCTGGTTGCCTATTCTCTTTGGCCCTTTCCACACAAGACACCCCCACCCATCTCCATGCAATTTCACTGCGTAGAGATGGGTGGAGCTGCCCGTGAGAATGTTGCAGAGGATGGGTGGGGGTGCATGTGCACTCCTGCACTACACCCACCTCCACCCATCACCCACCCATGGAGAAATGGGATCCAATGCCCGATGCTCCATGGGTGGAGGTGGGTGGAGATGGGTGTGCGCCCATGGGAATGAGTGCACACTGACCCCCATCCACCGCAGCCACACACCCATCCCCCCAGCCCCCACGGTCTGTTTCAAAAGGGCCTTCCAGGCACAATTCAAGGTGCTGGTTTTGATCTTTAAAGTCCTAAATGGCTTGAGGCCAACTTATCTGGCAGATTGCCTGGTAGGGATGGGCGAACAGATCGCGGTTCGGGTTTGTCCGTTCGGTTCAGCTATGTTTGGTTCATCCGTTCGGTTCGTCCGTTCGGTTCGGCTGCGTTCAGTTCGTCCGTTCAGCTAGTTCGTCGAGTTCGGGTTCGGCTGTTCGGTTTGGTCGTCCGAACAGGCCGTTCAGTTAGGCCGTTCGGCTGTTCGGTTCGGCCGTTCAGCCATTCGGGAAGTGTTGTTAAGGTTTTTTTTTTTGCTTTTTATATTGTTTTTTGGTTTTTTATTCGGTTTTATATGGTTTTCTTTTGTTTTTTATTTGATTTTTTCGTTTTTATATGGTTTTTTTTTAATCTAATATTATATATATCTATCTACACTAAATCTAACTGCTATTAACTATTCTAAATGCTATGAACTAAATGGATTATCTAATAAGTACACAGACCTACTCCTACAAACACTAAAACTAA
>QEPC01007511.1:567320-597251 GCA_003113815.1 Sphenodon punctatus | reverse complement strand
AAACCTTACATTGACTCTGTGGCCAAATCCTGCCGATTCGCTCTCCACAACATCGCCCGCATCCGCCCCTTTCTCTCTATCTCCTCGGCCAAAATCCTTGTTCATACCATGGTTATCTCTTGTCTTGACTACTGCAACCTCCTACTTGCTGGCCTCCCTCGCTCTCACCTGTCCCCCCTTATCGCAATCCAAAACTCCGCTGCCAAGGTCATTCACTCTGCCCGTCGCTTCGACCATGTGCAGCTTCTCCTCCTCTCCCTTCACTGGCTCCCCCTTCCTGAACGTATCCTGTTTAAACTCCTGGTTTTCAAGTTCAAATCGCTCCACGACTAAGCTCCCCCTTACCTCTCGGACCTATTACCCTACGCACTCCTGCACGCTCTCTCCGCTCTTCCTCTGTCCCCTCCCTCACTCTCCCTCATTTCTCCTGCTCGCCTAGCCGCCTTCGACCCTTCTCCCTCATTGCCCCCCATGCCTGGAACTCCCTCCCTGCCCACATCCGCCTTGCCTCCTCCCTCCACTCCTTCAAATCCCTCCTCAAAACCCACCTTTTCTTTGCTGCATTTCCTAATGTCTTCTAGTTTTTCCCCTTACTCTTACTGTTGGTCCTCCTCTGCTGACTGCTGCCACCAACCTCTCTGTAAACCAAGCCAATCATACGCACCTGAGAGTTCGCATCTGCTTGAATGTTTGTTTGTCTTCTCCCCTGTCTCTCCCACTGTCCCCTCTCCCTGTCTCCCCCCCCTTTTGTCTTTTAGATTGTAAGCCACAGGCAGGGACCACGTCTAATTCTATGTTCTGTACAGCACCAGGCCACACGACTGGCACTATATAAATGTTTATAATAATAATAATGTTTCCGCTGCTGCAAAACCTTTCTGGCCAAAGAAGAACCTGCTGCATTGTCAAGATGGTATCCTTTACACAGAAGAAAAGGTGCTTTCCCTCGAACACATCGAGGCCCTCAAACACATCCCGTTATATGGCAAGTAGGTTTTCCAATGTGAGAGGATCAATTGTTTCTATCTACAGGATCAACCAGGCAAATTAGGTTCAGAGTCTCACATGCTGTCCTGCCTAGTATCAGGAGTGGAGAAATATCAGTTACATAAAATGCCAAGCTGGTCTCTTTTCCTTGGACTTGACACATGATATCAGCTGCTTCTAGGGGTGTTATTTGGACTCCTCCAAAAGCCACAAGGATCACATGGCTTTTGGTGAGTTTCTTCTTCCCTGGTACTTGCTTGAATATGCTCTGTGGCAGGACATTAGCTTCTGCTCCTGTATCCATTTGGAACTTTACTGACAGCCCCCTCAGGATAATTTCAGCATACCATCCATCCGCTAGGCCTGCACCTTGCTTGGGGTTGGCCTGGCCTGGGTTACCACCTTTACAAATAAACGACCCATGTCCAGTTCATGCACAGAATTATACAGGCACAGTAGTGCCTGTATATATTATATATTAAGGTGCAGTGCAGCATTCATTATAATGCATCAACATATTATCCCCCTTAAAACAGCAGTAGGTTAAGCTACCATTTCAAATTTTGTTGAGGAAGATCATTAGGGAGAGAGGTTTTAGCTGTGCAACAGCCAAAACTATTGAGAAATGCCTGAGATCATACAGCACTTCAAAGTCAGAGACTGAACTGCACTTTTCTTTGTGTTGGCAACCAAATACATCTGATAAGGGCAGTGGTTTGCTACTTATATCTAAGGGGCTGCAGAGCTTTTCTAAAATTTCAAGGCTATGGCTGAGGGGTGCCTTTGAATTGTTTTGCCCAAATGCTACCAGTGAATTAATCCCTTCTGGGGGCTTTTGGGACCCATTTTAACCAGTGGATAGAATATTCACAGTCTCATTATGTAATTCATGGAGGTGGGTCGCATGGAGCACATGACACCAGTGCTCCGGGCTCTGCACTGGCTGCCTATAAAGTACCAGGCCAGGTTCAAGGTGCTGGTTTTAACCTTGAGATCATCTGTGGGAGCCTTTTTGGAGGTTCCNGGAGGTGGGTCGCATGGAGCACATGACACCAGTGCTCCGGGCTCTGCACTGGCTGCCTATAAAGTACCAGGCCAGGTTCAAGGTGCTGGTTTTAACCTTTAAAGTCCTTCACGGCCTGGGCCCTGCTTATCTGCAGGACCGCCTCACTCCCCATGTGCCCGTGTGACCCTTGAGATCATCTGTGGGAGCCTTTTTGGAGGTTCCACGGGTGAGGCGGGTGGTCACCGATGTTGGATCTTTTCGGTGGCCACCTCTGTACTGTGGAATTCGCTCCCGGAGGAGGCTCAGTTGGCGCCCACTCTCCTGCTGTTTCAGCATGTATGTAAGACCTGGCTGTTCTGTCAGGCTTTTGGCTAGGGGTAGGGTGTGGGGCTTTTCCCCACATATTGTCATTTTAAATTATTTTTTAAAATGTTTATATATTGTTTTTATTGAATGTTGTTTGCCGCCCCAGGCTGCCCTGAGGGCAGGAGGGGCGGGATATAAATTTTAAATAAATAAAATAAATAAAATTAAAATGCACAGTCAGCATTTAGCCTAGGCTGTGTGCTACCTCCTGCTTCAGCTGCCTTGGAAACATTACAGGGGTGGGAGGGGAGAAACTAATGTTCCTCCCCCCACCCGCTCACCCAGCATGTGGTCCCAGTATGCCAGATAAGGAACATGGTGCTATCCCCAGTGCGCAAGCCCACAGGCCCTCTAAACAACCCTGTGGTGGTGAAGGAGGTGTCCTGGTGCTGGCGGTGGCAGCGAAGGAAGGCAGGTGCTGGTGATGGCCTGGTGCTAGCAGTAGTGAGTCAGGGTGGGGGTGGCGAGAATAAGAGAGAGAATGGATGTGCATGCTGGGGGAGTGGTTGGGGGGAGGAAATGTGTGTGTGTGTGGGATGACTGAGTGAATGTGTGGGAGTGTGCTGAGTGTGTACATATGTGCAGGGTGTGCATGCGTGCCAGGGGATGGGGGGGAGTGAGTGTGTGTAGGGGGGAGGGGAAATGACTGAGTGAATGTGGAGGGTGGGAACGGAAGGGGGAAGTGACTGAGTGAATGTGTGAGGGTCTGCTGTGTGTGTGATGTACTGTGGCTCAATGTGCTAGTCGGTTCTGGTGGCACAATGTGCTGGTCCTCCTAAGAGGATGAAGGCCGAGCATGCTTCCCTTGTATGAGGGGGGAATGACTGAGTGAATGTGGTTTGCGTGTGCTGGGTGTGTGTCAAGCTAACATTGGCAATGACCTTGTGAACAGCTAGGTCTTTTTTATGGGACCCTCTCCTCAGCTGAGCTCTGCGATCCTTGGTTTAGCCCAGCCCTAAGATTTGTCCTAATTAATGAGGAGTTCATGTCATAGCCCTGTTTTCCAAACAAAATCTCTTCTTCTTTGCTTAAATGTAACTAAACAGAAGTTATACCCTGACTCACACTCCAGCACAGAGAGATTCATTTGCACATAAACTCCTATCTCCTTGAAGATAGTCAGACAGCTGTGCCCAAATGCCTGCCTGTGTTTGAGAGTATCATGACATAATCTGGAACAATTAGTGATTAAATGAGCTTGCCGCAGGCTGTATTTGGCCCCTGGGCCTGAGCTTCCCCACTCCTGCACTAGGCCATTTTGAAGTCTATGATAGAGATATATGTGGTGAAAGACAGCTAGAGCTGCGTGGCCTCTGCACATTGAAACAGGCACTTCAGTCCATGTCCTCATCCCAGATCTCCTAGTGGCTCCATGAAGATAATGGGCAAATGAGAGGATCTAGAGGCTCCGGAAAAAAAGGAGTCTGGTGATTGAAAAGCAGTTTCCCATCACTTCTCTTTAGGTCAGATCCCTCCATGAAGGACTTGGACCATTTTGGAGAACCCCACTCATCTCCTTCAGATTGAACTGCGGTATCTTGTTGCCAACCACACTGAATGCTTCTGAAGCATGAGACTGGATGTCTCCCCTCTGTCCATTGACAAGGAGGAGATTATCTATCAGTGCCACTATGTAAGGCACTGGATCATGAACAGCGTTGGAGGGATCAGACTCATTGTAGAGTCGACCAGGATCAGGTCTGCTTCCAAGTCAGGTGACAAACCGAAGGAGCAATTAGAGCACAGTGTCAGGCTATGGTCAAGAGGGCCAAGAACAGTAGTCAAGTCCAGGGAGAGTCCAGAAATAAACCAGGGTGCCAGTTCAAAGAGGCTGGGACAAAATGCTAGACAAAGGCAGAGGGGAAGGACAGAGGATTGGCTGGGCATGGGCAAGAGCTAAGGTGCTGGAAGAAGAGCTGGAGGTGATCCCAAGGAGCAGGAAAGCACAAACACAGACTGGCAGAGGCAGTGTTGTAGGTCGTCATCCAGGACAATAGTCTTTGGTGACCTCAACACTCACGCCGATGCTGTGTTCAGGGGAGCTGAGCATGAGTTCATGGCCGACATGGCAACCATGGGCCTGTCCCAGAGGGTCACCAGCCCGACACATCTTGGGGAACATACCTTGGACCTCAAGTTCTGCACTGGCCTTGAGACGGATGTTCCGTTAATGGGGGAGATATCAACTGTGCCCTTGTCATGGATGGATCATTATCCCCTGCAGACCTCCCTTCTAGTGCATGTCTGGTCCGCCCTTGGAGGCTGATGGACCCAGTGCGGTTTCTAGGTGCTCTGGGGGAATTACCCTCTGACCTTGACGACTGTCTCATCGATGACCTCATCAAGTTATGGAATATCTTGCTGATGGAGGCCATCGATCAAACAGCTCCCAGATGTCTGTTGCCCATGCGGCGACCCTGCAGACCTCCTTGGTTCTCTGAGGGGCTGAAGGTCCTGAAGCAAGAAGGGTGATGGTTGGAGCAATGGTGGCGTCGATCTCGCACTGAAGCTGACAGATTGCGACATAGAGCTAATTTGTGAGCCTATGCTGAGGCTATGCGGATAGCAAAGAGGGAGTTCTTTGCTGTCCTCATAGCATCCGCTAAATCCCGTCCAGCGGAGCTGTTCTGGGTGGTGTGGGAGCTGCTCAGTCCAGCCTGCCTCAACCCAGGGGTTGAGTCATCTTCCGCCCGCTGTGACCTTTTTGTGGATTATTTCACGGATAAAATAACTCGGATCCACCATGACCTTGATTGCCGCATTTAGTGCAGTGGAGGCGCCCCGACTTGTCTGTTTTTCTGGGATCACTTTCAGTCAGTGACACCCGCTGACGTGGTGGGGGTGCTTGGGACTGTTCGAGCCACCTTTTGCAAATTAGATCCATGCCCGTCCTGGCTGATTAAAAGCTTCCAGGAGACATTGGGGCTGTTGCTAGCTGAGGTGGTCAATGCCTCCCTGCGGGAGGGCAGAGTGCCAAGTTGTCTCAAAGAGGTGGTGGTGTGGCCTCTGCTCAGGAAACCATCGTTTGACGCTGACTCCCCCGGCAGCTATCGGCCTGTCTCTAACCTTCCCCTTTTAGGGAAGGTTATTGAACAGGTAGTGGCTCAGCAGCTCCAGGAACATCTTGACCTCATCAGTTATCTTGATCCTTCACAGTCTGGCTTTCATCTGGGTCATGGCACTGAGACAGCAATTGTGGTCTTGGTGGATGACCTTCACCGAGAAAAGGACCGGGGTCAATCGACCCTATTGGTCCTATTAGATCTATCAGCAGCATTTGATACCATTGACCATGAGATATTGGTGACGTGCCTGCAGGACAGTGTGGGGGTGGGTGGGATCATTCTTGAATGGTTCTGCTCATTCCTGACTGGAAGAACTCAGTGGGTTGTACTCGGTGATTCTTTTTCATCTTACTGAGACCTCCCATGTGGGGTCCCACAGGATTCGTTTCTCTCTCCTGTTCAACGTGTACATGCAGCTGCTCGGTGAGGTGATCAGAGAGTTTGGGGTGAGGTGTCATCAATATGCTGATGACACCCAACTCTGCCTCTCATTTTCTACCGACCCAGGCCCAGATGTCTCGGTGTTTGGCAGCTGTTGGAGACTGGATGAGGTCTAACCAACTGCGACTGAATCCTGACAAGATGGAGGTGATGTTAGTGGGTAGGTCAGTGGAGGTGATGGTTCCATCGATTGATGGAGTCTGTCCTCCACTGACATCCCAGGTACGGAACCTGGGGGTGCTCCTCAATACATAGCTCCACCTGGATCTTCAGGTGGAGGCTGTGGTGCAGAGTGCCTTCCGCCAGTTACATCTGGTGCAGTGGCTTCGACCAGTGGTTTTGGTTCTGGACTTGGCCATGATCATCCATGCTTTTATTACCTCTAGGTTAGTCTACTGCAACGCGCTCTATGTGGGGTTAGCTATGGTGACAGCTCAGAAGCTGCAGCTAGTGCAGAATGCAGTGGCCCAGCTCCTGGTGGGGTTGGGCCACCGGGAGCACATTACACTAGTGCTCCGATCTCTGCACTGGCTGTCAATAGTCTTCCAGGCCTCATTCAAAGTGTTGGTTTTAACCTATAAAGCCTTACACCGTCTGGGCCCTGCTTATTTGTGAGACCGCCTCAACCCCCGGGCTTTAGATCGGCCCCTGCAGTCATCTGGGGGGCCTTGTTGGAGGTCCCCTGGGTTCTCCGGGGAGCCACTCAGAATAGGGAATTCTCGGTGGCCATGCAGCACCTTTGGAATTTCCTCCTGGTGGGGACATGGTTGGCTCCAGATCTCCTGGCCTTCTGCAGGTACTGCAAAACCTGGCTGTTCCGTCAGGCATTTGGCAAGGGAGAAGGGTATGGTGGTGGGTTAGGGAGGGTGGTATGGGGGTGTTTTATGGTTGTCTTATTTTATTGTTGAATTGTTGTTTTTTTAATAGAATTGAAATGTTTTTAGTATATTATATGTATTGTTGTTAGCTACTTTGGGCTGCCTGTGGCGGGAGAAAGCGGGATATACATTTTGAAAATAAATAAAGAAATAAAATTATCCCATCCAGATTTCTTCCTGTTGTGAGGTCTTTTATGCTAGGAAGTAACCAATTGGGTGAGTGGAAGGTGAGATATGGGAAGCTGAGGAGAAACCCTCCAGCTAATCCAACTCCCCTGCTTGAGTGCAGGATGTCTACAGTTACAGTGGGTGTTCTTAAATGAAATGCAACTACGCATGACCACCCATCAACCACTCAACTGACTGCTAGGGATGGGCGAACAGAATGGAGTTTGGAAATTCGGTTCAGTTCGGTTTGAAATTTGAGTTGAGTTCAGAAGTTCAGTTTAGTCGACTGAACAGACCAAGTTCGGTTGAATTCCGAACTTCCGAACCAAGTTCAGTCATTCAAAACTAGGTTTTTTGGTGTGTGTTGCCACTAGGGATGGGCGAACAGAACGGACTTCGGAAATTTGGTTCGGTTTGGTTTGAAATTCGAGTTTGGTTCGGAAGTTCGGTTTGGTCGACCGAACAGACCGAGTTTGGTCTGAACTCCGAACTTCCGAACCGCATTCACCCATCCCTACTGACTGCTTGTGTATAGGTGGGTGGATGCATGCTCTCATGACCCACGCAGCACCCACTCATGGCCACTCATGGGGGACCAGAGAAAAAGACAGAGTGCCCCGTGTGGAGAAAGGCAAAACAGTACATGGGGACAGGTGCCCATGCTTCCTTGTCTTGTTTGAACCAGGGTGCCCATCCATACCAGCGGACAGGTCAGAGGCCCCACTGCCTCCCAGTCCTGCCCCCAGCCCTACTAGGAACTCTTAAATGGGTAATAGATGCCTGTATGAGTTGTTTGTAGGGCCGGTTGGTGGTGGCAGGAGTGCGTGGAGGCTGCCTGTGTGGGCGTGGAGGCCACCCAAGGAACCACCCATTAGAATTCCTCCCCACTCACTCCATGTGCATGGGTGCTCTGTGTTACTGTACCACTCAGCAGGCATGGACCCTCACCCTAGTCTTGCTCATTTAAAAATACCCAATATCTCAGAGAGATGTCTTTCCAGCCTCTTTTTGAAAACCTCCATTGATTACAGGTTTAAAAATAACACTAAGTACAGGTATAAACAGTATTTACAGGTATAAATATAAGAAATAAATAAAACACTTAATGAAGAAACATACCAAATAATAAAACACTTAATAAAGAAACATCACCATCCAGGATAGACAGAGTGGGGAGGGTGGCAGTGTGGGGGCAGGGAGACCTTGACTGTCACCCCTTGCCATGGGGGGAAATGGAGGGGCACCCATGTTATGGGGGGGAGGATGGTAGCATTCACACATTCACATCCACATTTTAATTTCTATCCCGCACTCTCTCCGAAGACTCGAGGCAGCGTACAACATCACAGATACACTTTCTGGGGTTCTCTCCCACACAGGGGCCCAGCATAAACAATATCATATCATACATATCAAAAACAACCCCCCCACAACTAATACCTACTCTGACCATGCCTACACATCAGGCAAATGGTCCCATCACTCCCACTACCTATACCCTGCTGCCACCAGGGTATACAGCTGGCTCCACCCCTCTCTCACTGGGGGGCGGGGTCAGCCGTCTCTACTTCCTCTTCAATACAATATCCACCCCCCCATAATACAACCCCAACAAAGAAGCCCACCTTGGTCCCACACCAGCCAAGGCAGACCCCTAAACAACATTAAATAATCAGACATTAATAGTTAAACAATTCCCCATACCCCAACTACTCCCTCCCACCTGATCACAACAATCGAGCCCCTCCACCCCAGACTGGCCCTTCGGCTCACGGCCGATGGCCCCGCGGCCGCCAGAACATTGATTTTAATGCCGCTGGGGGCATGTCCAGGTGGAGAGGGGAGGGCAAGCAGCAACAGCCACTTACAGTTCTCTGTTCCCCCCCTACAGCATGGAGGGCACTGATGGATAAGGAACACTTGATGTAACCAAGCCAAGTACATGCACCTGCGACCTCGCATCTTTGTGAATGTTACATTCCTTGTCTCTCGCTCTGTTCCCCTTCCTTCGTTTCCTTCCCCTATCCCCTGTCTCTCAGATTGTAAGCCCTAGGGCAGGGACCGTGTCTATTCCATTACTTTGTAAAGCGCCAGGTACATTGCTGGTGCTATATAAATGCCTGCTAATAATAATAATAATAATCAAAGAGTTCTTAGTGTTAGGAACTCAGGACTTCTTAGTGTTAGGAAGAGTCCTTAGTGTTAGTGTTCACAACCAATATGAACAATTAAGAAAGTATTCTGCTTAACAAGGGAAGCAAGGAACAAAATGATTTTCCCCCCCAAAATTAGTCATCCCTAATGATGATTATATATCACTTCATTATAACGTGGCAACAAAATACATTGTCAGGCTTGTTTAGAAGTCCTTTTTAAAAAAACATGAAAATTCCATCAAAAAAACCCTTTAAAGTTTAGGAGAAAAATTAAGGCACAGACAATTTCAGACATGCAGATAAAAACTTAGAATATTATTGTTGCTCCATCTAGAATTCTTTGAACTTTGCTTTTCATCCTCTGGAGTAATGATTCCTGATCCCACACTTGTGGCAGCCTTCCTATATGCTGAGCAACTCTGTAGAGGATGGACTGCATTGTAGCATGGGCAAATCTTGTCCTGGGCCAATCCATCTCTTTGTTTGGGCTTTGGTTTCACAGCTTCAGTCTTTCTTCTGGGAATCCTCTTGGTTCCTTTCATATTCAGTTACTGCATTTAGTTCCTTCTCCACAATCTTTGGCCTTGCTCTGATCTGGAGTTGGGCCCGTGTTGCCTTAGCTGCATGACATACATCCACAGCTTTTTCAAATGTGAGGTCAGCATTTCGCAGGACCTCTCCTTTAGTTTCTCATGTCTCACACTGAAAATTTCATCCTGAATCATATCACTCATTGTGGGGCCAAACTCACAGCAGTTTGATTTAACTTTAAGCTCAGTGAAGAATTATTCCATGCTGTCTCCCTGAGTCTGTCTGTGATTCCAGAATGTGTATCTCTCAAACACCACCTTCCTGTGTGGGATGTCTTGAATTTTGCAGGGATCTCCTCTATGACTCTATGTCTTCAGACAAGATATTCTCCACGCACTACCCACCCACCACCTACCCATTATACATGCTGCAGAGCACCAGTGTTGCCCTATGGGAGCCCTGTAACATGTATAGTGGGTGAGAGGTGGGTGGGGAGTATCTCGTCTGAAAATGCCCTTAGTCTTTTGGACCCTCAGCATTAGGGAAAGTAAAAGTCTTGAAAACCTCAAGGTTTTCTTCCCAAGCACAGTGCAAAAGAATGGCTACTTCCCTTTTCCTCTTCTCCCACTGCTGCCAGGTACAGTTTGAAGCACTGTCCCCAGTGCCTTCAGTTCTCTGCAAGATTTCCATGCAGGGCAAGTGGGACTGGAGGCCTGAAGTGATCCATTTTTGGTGGGGCCTATCTCATGTCCTGTGGAGCGCCGTACAGAGCACATGTGGTGCATGCACACAGATGTGCACGCAAACCATGTACATTCCTGGCATGGGGCCTATGGTGCACAAGCATGTGTGCATGCACACGACTCAGTGCATGGGACATGGATCGACCCCATTGTCTCTCAGCTGATGCCTCTGTCTTTCCTGCAGTCTGTCTTCCTTGCTTTCTGAGGAGGCTCTGGTTTACTTTGACACCATGTAATGTCTCTGGACACTCCAGGCCAGTACATTATTGTTTTTGTTCTGGCTCTGGTCCTCCACATGCCTTTATGAGTCTCATGCAACCGAGATAATATTGTCCTTCTCTGAGGCTTTGGAATGTCTTCACCTGTTAAAGCATACCATCTTGACAATGCAGCAGATCCTGCATTGGCCAGAAAGGTTTTACAGCAGAGGGAACATCTCTCAAGTGTTCTGTCCATCCCATCTTTGTTAGTGCTATCACTGCTTGGAGCTGGGGATCTCCTTCATTGGCTTCCTGAAGAGTAGCTATTTCATCAGTCCCATAGCCGGTGTCCCCATTGCATATTACGAGGCTTGTGGTGTGCATAGAAGCCTGTTTAATTACAGATGTACAAGTTGAGGAAGAGTGGAAGGGACATGGCTAACGGCTCCTGCCCCTGCTTCTTCAGGCAGCATACTACTGGACCCCCCCTCCCCCGAAAATTCCAGCATTCCAAGGGTTCCGACAAAGACCATTTACCTTTCCCTCAAGGTTTCCAGGTAGCATCCAGCTCAGCCAAGCTCAGCTCACGCCTGCCCAAAGTGTCCTCAAGCTTGCCAAACTGGTTTCACTGCTGCTCCAGCCACATCTCCGCTTTGTCTTGAACCATCTGCCCAAACAAAAGGATGGAGATGGTCCTTGATGACCCTCCGTTAGTGGGTAAATAGAGAGGGGTACATTCTCAAGGTGTTGAGCACCAGAGCTTACCATTCCAAGGGTCATAAAAATACTGATCTATAGAGCAGTCAAAACACCCAATGAGATTGTCATTAATAAATTCTCTCTCCCCTTTTCCTCACTTCTGATAGATAGGGAGTCCTGCTTCACTCTTGGTCCCTCTACAATGAGAGGAAACCTGGGTCCTTTGCCTGCTCAGAAATAGAGACAAGACTCCTTAATGACTGTGTTCTCCCTGTCTAATGCTTGACAGGGCTAAATATGGCATCAGAGGCATGCCTTGAGTTCTGTCTAATGACAGTTATGTTGACAAGATTCAGACACAGCATTTTGTAGTTACTGGAATGGAAACATTAGAGAACTGCAGGACTAGGACTGAAGAGCAGCAGGAAGCTGACTTTAAGTACAGAATAGCACAAGGTATACATAGGCCTTGCTAGCTTATGTGCTAACAAATAGTGCCATGTTTGGAATTACACAATAGAGAAATCTGTGAGAAGTGCAATAATGAATCTGCTGACTCATTACTGGGCACTGTGTTAACTTCCAGTTTGTCATCCAAACAACAGATGGCGCCATACATGCCAGATCACAGGAAAAAGAGGTACCTCCCTAAGGAACCTGGCTCAGGAAGAGGTTTGTGCCATTGCTGTGGCTACAGAGGGAAAGCGGAGTCAGGAGGGCCTCAGACTGTGCAGAGATTGCTCCTGTTGCAGCGCAGCCTGTAGCCAGAGGACGTGGGACTGGATCTCACAGGCAAGGATATGTTGTGGAATGGTCCCTGAAAGACTTCCTTCATATTACATCTCTCCTAGACTGCCTTATGGGCTGAGTTAAAAGTTGCTTTCATCATTGGTTGAAACTGTTCAATAATTAATGGTAGGGTATTTTCCCCATTTTTTAAAAATCAAATCTTTATAATAAATGATCATTCTTCTTAAAACCTGTGTTGAGTGGTAGCCATCAAGCTAGGGTCTCTAGTCTGGTAGCAGAACCATTCTCCACTTTCACCTCCAAGTACTGAGAATGTGATAAGTTAGTCACAGCAGCACAGTTACAGCCTGGTTTATTATGGTACACTTGAAAATGCTAGTTTTATATGTTATTTTAAGCTTGGAACTGAATAATTTATTAGGGCCTTGTTGTCAGATGATGCTTTGATAAGTGAATTGTCATTTCTTTGCAGTTATGTTTTCCCTTCAGCGGATGGAGCAGATAGATAGCTAATATTCCAAGCAGTAGACACTTCCTTAATGTACTATCTTTCAAAAGTTAACTGAGACCCTTGGTAGAAATGGCTCAGAAATATCTGTTTACTTGAAATAAGGAAGTTAAACGTAACTACAGCAACTTAAGAAAAACCCTCTTGACTTCCTGGAAACTGAAAAAAAAAAAAAAGAGTGAGCGAGAGAGAAAGCGGTGTTTAAAAGAAGTAAGTAAAATTGTCTGTGACATCACTTTGCTCTATAGTGTGACCACGAATGGTTTAGTCTTTGGGTTACAGAGGAAATTGCTCCCTGAGTGATAAGCAGGTACTGCAATGTACGTACACAACTATTCTGCATTTTGATTCAAGTCTTGCCGACAAATATTTTACATAGAGAGATAACAATTATTTTGCTTTTCAGAAAGGGGGACATATGCTGTTACCTAGGACTACACCTGATATCCAGCTATAACCATGTTTTTGTGGCTTAAACTCTTGGTATTTGGCTTGGTCCTTCTGGAATTGGCTGCTTCTGATGACGGTAGGTGGTAGCCAATAAATGGCTCATACATACTTACTTAATATAATTGTATTTTAGCTTTTCTAATGATGTTATCCATTTCTTCACTCAAGCTTGTATAAGTGTTGAGAATATAATTTAAGGAGTAATTTTCCCCTCCAAATAAAAATTTCCACTCATTTTTCAGCTACTCTATGATCTCAGATTCTTCATAACATTTCTCAGAGTTTGATTTGTACTGAAAAGCTGTTTGAAAGACATTAAAAAGCTGTTTGGATGAAGTTGAAGTTAGAAGTATAACTACTATGACAGTTTTCAGGAAATTAATTAATGTTGTTTGGACACCAACTTTAGGGTTAGTGAAACTTTGAGGGGAATTTTGCAATTTAGATTTGTAGCTTCTGCTCACCATGAGTGAACAGACCACTTCTCACTTGTCATACTTGCAACCCACCCCCCTCCCCCCCAAAAAAACCAGCTGCAAACTTCTGCAAAAAACTGACTACTGGGTGTAATTCTAACTTCCATGAGTTGTAATATTGATCTCATTGGCACTACTTGTTACAGTAAGCACTACAGACCAGCATTTGCATTATTGGGGTTTTAATATATTTTTCCTTTGAGACTGCCTACTTTATGTAATTTGGGATGTCGGCACATTTGCATCAAATATAATAGTTGTTCCTTATGCTGTACCATCCTTAAAATGGCCCATACTGATATAATTCCAAATGGCAGCAACTGATAGGCTTGATTCTTCTTTCGTTTACACCCATTCTGCATCAGTCTAACTTAATGGAGATATTGCTGATTTACACCAGTATGTTTTAGAGAAGAATCAAGCCCTTTGCTGAATTAGAATTTGGACATTAGTTTTATTCTCTTCAAAAATATCTCCAGCGAGCAGGTGTTAAATAAATCAGGTGGGTAGCTGTCAGATATTATATGAAAAAACAAGTGAATACTACACTAAAAGCAAAATAATAGAAATCTCTTTTTTTTCTGCCCTCCTGTTTTTTCATTTTTATAACGTACTCCTACAGCTGCCTGCTGTTCCCTTTTCTTTAGGAAGGGCAGGTCAGTGTCTGACTCCACGGCCACCTCCGTTGTTGCTTTATGCACTGGCTAACAGAGAGGGCATGGAAAAGGAATGGCAGGGAGGGTGGACAGCAGTAATTCTACACAAAAGACAGATTTTTATCTACTGTGTGTACATACAGCGGACTGGCTTGGGCCGGTAGTTCCCCATTTAGCTGCTAATGAAACTACTATCCCACAAAGCAGCAGGACTAGAGTAGATTCAGCAAGAGTTCAAATGCTAAAATGGCATTAAGGTAGTTGTGAGGAAAAAATAACAGGACATCTCTTGGCTTCCATTTTTTGGAAAGAATTTTTATTTTTTCTGCTTCCTGTGTGATTTTATGCAAGTCACTTTTTGGGCCCTGGTTTATGTTTCTCTTTCTGTAGAATGGTGATAATAGTATTTACCTCCTTTGGTGAAGCATGTTGAGATCTAAATTTACAATATACTTAGAGAAGAACTACTCTTTGTTTAGCAAATTAGTATTCTCAACCAGCTACATCAAATAATTTACAGTACAGGCCCTAAAGATTTTGTTTGGATTAAATGAAAAGGGTGTATCTATAGGAACGCAGGATGCCATTGTTCTGGTTTCTGTTCTGGTAGACTTTTTTTCTTTCTGGAGGAATTTAAGGTGATGTTTTCCCCTAAATAGCTTGGCACACACCTATTTAAGAGACCCCTGCCCCCCATCTCTGCTCATGCAATGCTGTCTCAGCTATATTCTTTGTAACCTTGCTTGTCTGCAGTCTGTGTAAACCCAATTGTTTGTGCCGGAAAGGTCCAAAAAATCATGCCATTTTCAAAAGCTTTTGTGGAGGAAAGATTGAGAGGAAGCTGATGTTTGTGCGCGTAAGGGAGTACCGTTAAACCTGATTATATTGTAATGGCTCCTTTGCAGTGCTAAGAGTGCACTGCTAATGGTGGAGCAGCAGCTTTGTTTTGAGGGGAGGAAGCTGTTGCCTGCAGGGAATGTCTTACACTGTGTTTTGATACTGAAACTTAGTGATATTGGGTGTCACTATTTTGGTGTGTCCAGCTTGAGACACTTTAAAGGGACCAGAGTCTCAAAAGTTCTGAGCCATTCACCTTATAAAATCGGGCGTCTCCGTGGCAAACACAGGTTTTTGACATTTTTGGCTTTTGGAGCAAATCTTTTGTATTTTTGTATTTTTAAAAATCTAAATTTAAAAAATCAGGCATGCATCTTGAGCATATAATTAGTAAATGTACAATAAATATTACTCATTAGTATTCAGGATCTATTTCCTACCAGTATGAAATTGTGAGAATTGATGCTTTAGTAAAACTACCACAAGGCACCAAATTCAATAGCTCAGACCCTGTACTTTCAGAACTAACCATACTCTAATAAAACTACCAAAGGAGCCTCATTGCAGTTGGTGGGGCTCTGTGCAGGTCAGTGCTAGATACAGCAATGTTTGGGCCTTGTGTAAAATTCCTAACATTGGAATGTTTGAAGGATACATGCTAATTTGTCCATTAGAAAATGGAAAATGTTACTGTAATAAATTGCTGATGTTCAGTTAAACATAGCAGCATGGGAATCCTGAATTGAAGGCTTGCATGTTACATGTGTTGTGGTTTCTAGTTTATTAATGGGCTTTGTATTCACTGGCTGAGGCTCCCATCTTTGTGGTACCACGGGCCCTATAGTTTCTGCCAGTACGTCTCACGCTCACATTGTCATTTCACGTTTATTCCTGGACCCCATACATTGGTGGCCTTTGCAGTTCACAGAGCCTTGCATGGTTGCACAGTTAGAGCTATGTTTGATCTGCCCCTGGTGCAGGCACAGGTGCCCACATACATAGAACAGCTTTCAGGATTGGGATCTAATGTTACAAGGTATTGGGCTTAACATTTTCCTTTGCAAGCAACAAATCACTGCCATAATACATCAAACACAATTCTCTGACAAATTCTCAGAAGACTTGGTGTCTCATATTTCTGAGGTTTTCATGCTAAGTACATTGGAGCAGAACTGTAGCAAAAACTAAAAATATATTCTCACTTTAAAAATTAACAGTTTTGAAAAGGACATTAATAGTTTTGACCTCTAGCCTACCACATTTGCTAGATCCTGAAGAGTTATACTAGTTGGGCGCTCAGTCTCCCCCTTTGGGAAATATCTAATGGGCCCTATGAAGCTGTTCTGGCTAAAGGTGAAAGACCGTTGAAACCTTTGATAAGGTGAAGAGCATGGGGTGCTTAGAAAAAAGACAGAATTTCAAGAAGGAAAGGAAAGTGGTAAAGGGGGAGGAGGGGAAGAGAATTTGGTCTGATTGATACATGGCCTATCCCTCTACACTTCCACTCCTCTTTTTACATTCTATTCAGTATCTTCCTGTGTTGCTTTGGAGAAGAGATTGCGGCCCTTTTTACATGGGCTGTGGCTGCAGGTGGGATGGGTGTGCGTGCCACTGCGGGGGCAGGTGGGGAGCGGGTGTACACGGGCACACACTCATCCCCCACGCATCCCCATGCATGTCACTGCATTGAGCAACCTCTGTTTTCCCTGGTTGCTCTGTGCGGGCATGATGGGTGGAGGTGTATGGGTCGCAGGACTGCGCCCGCACCCCCACTCACCTGCTGTAGCAGTCGCATGGGTGGAACCCACTCATGCTCATGCAGCAGACTTGCATGGGCATGAGTGGGTGCATCTCGTGTAAAAAGGGCCTTAGACAGCAAAAGTGGGGATCTACTAATTATTTGATATAAACAATCCTCTTTTGTACTTTAGAATAATAAACCTAAGGGTTGAGGGACAGGAGACAAAATAGAAGAAGAGAGGAAATCAGAGACAGAAGGGGTGTGAATGCACCAAGGAAAATGGTTGAAGTTAATTGTGTTGTCATAAATACCTGAGTCTCATCTCAACCTTTTTTTCCTATTTTGGCCTCCAGTGAGGTAAACGTGGTTCATGCTAGACAAAAAAACTAAGTTAGCTTAAGGAGAACAAGTAGGGTGCAATCCTTTGGCCATTGAAATCAAAGGCAAAACTCCTGTTTAATTTCATGGTGGAGGATTGCATCTTAAGTAGCCAATTTCCTACATTACTGGACAAGGAGAGGTTACACCATGGGATTACAATTAATGTACATTGTATGCTGTTTACATAGTATAGAGGATCGAACATCGGCTCAGATGTTTTTTTATTACAGAAAGTGACTGCAAACTGTTTAATTTGCATTTATATTTAACAAATCAATATGCAGCAAACCAAATTTATAATATTCCAGAACTGAGCAAACAGTGGCTCTAGCACCGCATGCAGCTCCTTGGCCTCATTGTGGTAAATGCATGTGGCTCTCAGGATTTGGAAACTTTGCCCACCCTTATCTTTACACGTATACACAACCAGTAAAGCTATAAAATCACTGAGCAGAAAATCAAAATTGATTGAAAGGTAAATTTTGCTCCTTGGAAGTTGTAACATTCCAACCTTTCCTTTTACTTCTGAATTGTTAACACAGGCTGTTTATTTTCTTCTAGAGTTTCCAACTCATTTTGGAACCCCACCATGCTAGAGCATGTAACACATACAGGGTGGGAGACAGCCCTTGTCTCAAAATGAGACTTAATTGGCATACTCTTGGTATGTTTTACAAATCCAAATATATAAATGAAACTAAGGGTGCGAGAAGACAGAGCAGAAGTGACCTGTGAATGGCCACAGAGCATGTTGGTAGCAGAGTCAAGACTAGAAATCAAGTTTCTTGACTCCTAGTTCAGTGCTGATCCATTAGGCTGCATTGTCTCCCCAGATTTGCCTATTGGATAAACTGGGGGCTTTCACACTCAACTGATCCACTCATGTGTATATGACCGCACCATACATACTGTTTTATTGCTTTCTTTACTCAAGAAGCTGCACTGTGGTACATGCTCTTCCATGCTGAGAGTGAACTGAGCCAGGGAGGACTATAAAGTAGCTGAATGTGCAGCAACCCAAGCTACAATAGAGGTCAGACAGTCACAACAACTCCTTTTGGCTTTAAAATTGAGGAACATGTGAACTGTTCTGGTGTCCTTGGTGTAGTTACAGAGAACAATATCCAATTTTAAACATTTCTGAGTTCTGTAAACCCAACTGTATCTGTCTCAATGGCTCTTTTCCCCCATAAGATTCCATTCACCTGTGCTATTAAGCGCAAAGCCTTAGTTATGTTCTCCGAACAGCTGAGATTGCCAGTGCCATCCAGAAACAACATGACAGCCTGTTGACTTAGGCCCTTTTCAAACGGATGCCCCCCCTCCCATCGCCCACATGTGCGGGTGGGGGTGTGCATCCATTTGAACGCTGCAGTGGGTGCAGGGGGGATGTGTGGGCGTCTGTGCAACCATCGTGGCTCATGGGTGGGGCTGCGTGCGCCCTCCCGCACTCGACCCACCTCCACCCATCACCCATGCACCTAGCAACGGGCACCAATGCTGGATGCTCCTTGAGTGGAGGTGGGTTGTATCCATGGGAACATCCCCCCCCACGCACTGCCCACCCACTGCACCTCCCAACCCATTCCCCCATGCACCCACGCCCATTAGAAAAGGGCCATTAGTCACTTTGGGTAACCTCGGATCTGTGTAATAATTACCTCAACTTGCTCTCTTATGCGGCTTGTTTTTTGTGCTATTTGCATTCGTACTTGATTTGGTTAGCCACTAAGAGAAATTGGGTTTGATTTTGACCAGCTCCTATAAGGTAAACTAGGAAAACTCCTCTGATCTTCAAAACGAAAGTCAAGCATTGAATCCGTGGAAACAACACAATGGTGTGAAAACCTGAAATGGAAAAAATTAAATAAAATATGACTTCCACCTAAAAAATATTAGTATGAAAAACACAGTTGTGAATGTTGCTTTTACCACAGCTATGACTTTCTCAGCTTAGAAAAAAAAAAGATTCAAACTGGTTCATTGTATGTCTTGCTCCATTGCCAGGTTATTTGTGCACTTGCAAACAGGTCATGTACACTTGTGTTACAGTAACTGCTACACCATTCTATCTCTTTCCAGGATTATTTTCTCTTTCATATCAAAGCAGTTTGTGGTCTTGGGTATCAGGATTTTAAAAACCAGCTGTGAGTGTTATAGTACCAACTTAACAATATACATAGTGTTGTATAGATAGAAGAGCAATTTCCTTTCTTTTCTTTTATACTTCTTTCACAGTACTGTGCCTCTAGTTATTCCCTCTGTGACAACGCATCCTCAGCTGGTGAGCTTGCTTGGGCTTCTATTTTGTAGATTCAAAGACTTCCCTTACAAGCCCTTCTGCTCCTCATTCACAATCCCATCACTCTTTAGAGAGTCACCAGCTCTAGCCGTATCTTTTATTGTGCACGGAGGACCTTTTGTCACGAAGATGTGGACTTTGGTGGAGTGGTTTTTTTAATTGCCTTTGAAATATTCTTTCCCTGACAAGTGATGGGGAAAAAAAAATCAGACTAACTGTCCAACAACAGGAAACAAATCAAAGGCTCTTTCTGTACTACATATAGAAACAAGCAGTTCATTAAATGAATCAGCTATGTCCTAACACCTGAAAGGCTGTATCATTAGGAGAATGTCTAATGCTACACAAGGATAGAAATAAATTTCAGTATCAGCAAAGAAGACTACTGTAATACACACATGAAAGTGCTTTCAGGTAGCCAGTTAGGGTCTTTTCACATGGGTACTTTCCCCCACCCCCCACTACAGTATGGGGGGGGGGCATCTGTGTGAATGCCGTGGGGGGAATGGGTGGGCACCTGTGGGAAACACTGAAGGCCTCCACCCACCGTGGGCGCACACCCATCCCCCCACCCACCGTGGCCCATCTGAAAAGGGCCTTAGATAGAGCAAGGACAGTCCATCAGCTGAATAGTGAATGGTCCTATATAGTTTCTGGATTATTTGAATCTGGGGAATTACAAAACAATGGAAGGAATGTTTAAGAAAAAATGGGGAAGGTAAACAAAGGGCCTTATCAAGTGGCT
Source organism: Sphenodon punctatus (assembly GCA_003113815.1). NCBI lineage: Eukaryota > Metazoa > Chordata > Lepidosauria > Sphenodontia > Sphenodontidae > Sphenodon > Sphenodon punctatus. Next base: position 577,165 of record QEPC01007511.1, on the reverse strand, counting down.
GAAAGGCAGAGCTGTGTTATGCATTTGGGTTATATCTCTGGTTCTGCCAAGATGAGTGAGCTTGAGTATGCCTCTGTTCCACATATGATGTTTCATCATCATGCACAGGGTAAAGACAAATATGGCGGCCACTCAGTGGCGGCCCAACCCTGCTCAGGTCAGGAAGCTGCAGCCGACACAGTCCAGACCATATCAGGGTGATGAATAGAAATTCCCATGGCTGGGGTGCTGGGGAGGGCAGGGAAAACACCAAACATACGACCAGTCAGCCTTGCCCCCACATTGTGCCCAACACCCCACCCCCTGCCATGATGGGCAGTCATGGCAGACAGTGACAGCTAGCTGTGGTGGAACCAACCCGGGTCAGCATACCAGCCCAGGAATGGACATGATCACCTGCTGTGGCCCACTTTGGCCTGGTTGGCCAGGCTTTAGCCCAGGCTGTGACTTAGGGGGTTTCCCAAGGTCAGAGCCCAGACTAGCTGCCAACATGGCCTGGGGCAATCCCAGGCTAACATCTGGCGGCACCTGCACAGATGTGCAGGTGAGATCCAGGACAAAGAAGACCACAGGGGCCACAGGAGGACACTGTCACTTCTGCTTTTACCCACAGGGCTTTGAATTCAATGCTTGATGCAATATAATCACAAAAATAATGAAAGCACTTCTTTAGCACCTTCCAATAGAATATCTCAAAGTACTGTACAATCAAGAAGGGTCAGACTCTTCTGACCTCCTCCTGCTGTGGGACATGCTTTATGCTCTGGGCAACCACATTGAAAACAATGGAGATATTCTGACAGTTGAATGCTGTTGAAAGAAACTAGTAGAATCAGGGTGCACTGCTACATGAATAAGCCACTCAACATCCCTGTGAAAAAATTATAATCCCCATTTCTTTTCAGGGGGAGAAATAGGGCGCAGAGAGGTTAAACGACAAAGACAAGGCTGTATGTTGTTAGAGATTGAACTAGAACGGAGATCTTCTAAGAGAATTTTTTTGAAAATGTTCTGATTCAAAATTTTCCAGAAAACTCACATCACTGGTTATATTTGGCATGGTGAAGTATGGCTGGGGTGTACATGGGTAGACATTTGGCTATCTTGGGTACAGGGGTCCCAATTCCTCCCAAATAACAAGGCTAGCAAACCATCATCACTTCAGATGTCCTTGCAGCCTTGGGGTGCTCTTGGATCCACTGCTGTGCCTGGATTGCCAGGTTGTGGCGGTGGCCAGGAGTGCTTTTCACCAAATACATCTGGTGAGAAAGCTGTGATCTTTTTTTATCAGATTAGAATTTGGGCACAATCGTCCATGCCTTTCGTAACCTTGAGGCTAGATTACTGCAGTGTGCTCTATGTGGGGCTACCCTCGACGATTCCCCCTACCTCTCTGCACTAATTTCCCTCCGTACTCCAGTACGTGAACTCCACTCTTCCTCTGTCCCCTCTCTCGCCCTCCCATGCCTGCCCTGCTCCCCTAACTGCCTTCATCCCTTCTCCCTAGCTGCCCCCCATGCCTGGAACTCCCTCCCTGCCCACATCTGCCTCGCCCCCTCCCTTCATACCTTCAAATTCTTCGTCAAGACCCACCTCTTCTGCTCTGCCCTCCCCAACTCCTCACTCCCCTCACCTAACTCCTGCTGATACCCTCCATCCAGTACAATCTGTTACCTAAGGTCTGTGTACTCATATCCTCACCACATGGACCAACCTGTCATCATTCTAGATGTAACGAAGCCAAGTGCGTGTACCTGGGACCTTGCAACTTCGTGAATGTTACACTCCTTGTCTCTCCCTCTGTTCCCCTTCCTTCATCTCTCCCCACCTCCCATCTCTCAGATTGTAAGCCCTAGGGCAGGGCTATTCAATTACTTTGTAAAGTGCCAGGTACATTGCTGGAGCTATATAAATGTTTGCTAATAATAATAATATCCAGACCAAACTAGACACAAGGATGAATTTTTAAACTCCAATCTCCCTAGCATGAGCCTATCTTCTAGTGCGTGCGCGCATGCACGCACGCACACACACACACACACACACACATATATATATATATGCACATACACACAGATAGATAGATAGATAGATAGATAGATAGATAATCAGATTGTGGTTCCTTCCTAAACATACCACCCTTTAAGTTTGTGGTCAAGTCCATGCTCTCCTGTTCAAGAAGAAATGGAATAGTTCATTTTACAAATAAATTAACAGAAAGGATAGGCAAAGCCACAGAACTGAGGACCTCACACTGCTACACCAAAAGTTATTTAACCACACTGATAACTGTGTTTCACACATCTACCAAACGGCTATGAAACTCACTGGGGGCAGTGCTAAGTCCTTCTCTAGTGGCTGAATTAGAAACAGAGTGGCAGCTGCTCTTGTAGATTAAGACATATAGCTGTGAAAGAGGGCTAAGTTGGTGGTGGGAAGGTTGGGGGTTCATGTCTAGCTTATGTGTGGGGAGTCTATTTTTTTAGATTTATTTTTTTAAATGGCTCAAAAATGGAAATAACAAATTACAGTCCTTAAATCTGCCATAGTGGAAACTAGTCTACATTAACTATAAACATTAACAGTTTTCAATGGGCAGAGTTATGGATCTAATAGATTCAGCTATCTGTCAGTTCAGGTGTACTGAAGCAAAGTAAAAGCAGCAGTAGAGGAGAGATGTTGTTGGCTACTTGGCTAGGATACTTGTAATGACTGGGATGCTTTAATTTCATTTCCATTCTTGTTGGAGATTGGTTAGAGGGGCTGGGAGTAGCATAGCAATCTTGACGAGTTTCTTGTGAGTGATATATATTTGTATTTTTTTTCTATATATGTGCATGAAGCCATAGGATATTGCTGTTAGATCTTTGGTGGTCAGTGGAGGTGGGGTAGGCCGGATCCCTATACAGCCTGTGGTGAGCAATCTCTGCCACCACACTTTATGGCCAGCATGGAGAGGAGGGCAGATGGTCTCCCCCCACCCCCTCCCTGAGAAGCTGGGCAGGTCTCTGGCAGAGGTCTCGACACTTTTCATGGCAGGCTGAGGCACCAGCCACATGGGCAGCTGCAACATAGCCATGCAGGAATGGAGGCAGCGCCCACCGCTCAAACTCCCTTGGCAGACCGCCTTGTACAGCAGGGCAGACAGGGACCGATCTCATGAGTGGCAGTGCACTACCACATGTTGGTCAGCCTTATACCACTTTGAGTAAGGCTTCTACGCACTGTATCCCCAGCCTTTTTCCAAGGATTCAGTGTGTAGCAGCCCACCATGCCATGCTGAGGCATGAACATTTATTTATTTAATTTATTTTAAAAGTTTATACCCCGCCCCTCCTGCCACAGGCAGCCTGGGGTGGCTTACAAAATAAATTCATAAAACACAATAAAACATAAAAATATCACGATAAAGTCACAATAAAAATGAGGAGACAAAAACCCCAACCCCACACCCCATCCACCCTCACCCTTCTCCCTCGTCAAATGCCTGATGGAACAGCCAGGTCTTACAGTTCCTACGAACAACTGGGAGGTCTGGGGCCAGATGGGTCCCCACCAGGAGGGAGTTCCAAAGGCACGACGCGGCCACTGAGAACACTCTGTCCTGCATGGCCCCCCATGAAACCTGAGGGACCTCCAACAGGGCGCCCCCAGATGGCCGCAGGGGCCAGTCCAGAACCTGAGGAGTGATGCAGTCTTGCAGATACACAGGGCCCAGACCGTGTAAGGCTTTATAGGTTAAAACCAACACTTTGAATCGGGCCCGGAAAACTATTGGCAGCCAGTGCAGAGATCGGAGCATCGGTGTAATGTGCTCTCGGTGGCCCAGCCCCACCAGGAGCTGGGCCGCTGCATTCTGCAACAGCTGCAGTTTCCGAGCCATCACCATAGGTAGCCCCACGTAGAGCGCGTTACAGTAGTCTAACCGAGAGGTGATAAAAGCATGGATGATCGTGGCCAGATCTGGAACCAACACCAGCGGCCAAAGCTGCCTCACCAGATGTAACTAGCGGAAGGCATTACTTGCCACAGCCTCCACCTGCAGATCCAGGCGGAGCTGTGCATCGAGGAGCACCCCCAGGTTACGAACCTGGGAAGTCAATGGAGGTCAAACCCCCTCAATTGAGGGGGCTGTCATTTCCATCGACTTACCCACTAACATCACCTCCGTCATGTCAGGATTCAGTCGCAGTCGATTAGTCCCCATCCAGTTCCCCATAGCTGTCAGATGCCGGGTAAGCACCGAGACAGCCGGGCCTGAGTCTGTTGAAAATGAGAGGTACAGTTGGGAGTCATCCGCATACTGATGACACCTCACCCAGTACCTCCTGATCACCCCGCCAAGTGGCTGCATGTACACGTTGAACAGGAGAGGGGACAAAACAACCCTGCAGGACCCCACACGAGAGGTCTTGGTGTGATGAAAAATAATCACAGAGCACCGCCCGCTGAGTTCTTCCAGTCAGGAATGAGCAGAACCATTCAAGAATGATCCCGCCCACCCCTGAACTGTCCCGCAGGCGTATCACCAACATCTCATGGTCAACGGTATCAAATGCAGCTGACAGATCGAATAGAACCAAAAGGGTCAATCGACCCTTATACTTTTCACGGCACAGATCATCGACCAAAGCCACCAATGCTGTCTCAGTGCCATGCCCAGGCCAAAAGTGAGACTGAGAGGGATCTAGATAACCCACATGGTCGAGATGCCCTTGGAGCTACTGAGCCACTACCTGTTCGGTAACCTTCCCTAAAAAGGGAAGGTTAGAGACAGGCCGTCCGATAGCTGACAGGGGAGTCAACATCAAGTGATGGTTTCTTGAGCAGAGGCCGTACCACCGTCTCCTTGAGGCAGACCGGCACTCTGCCCTCCCGCAGGGAGGCGTTGACCACCCTGACCAGCAACAGCCCCATTGTCTCCCAGCAGCTCTTAATCAGCCAGGATGGGCACGGATCTAGTTCATAAGAGGTGGCTCGAACAGCCCCCAGCACCCCCACTGCGTCAGCGGGTGTCACCAACTGAAACTGTTCCCACAAAACCGGACAAGGTGGGGTTACTACCACCTCTACCTCCTCCACTGTATTAAGTGCGGCATCGAGGTCTTACTGAATACGAGCGATTTGCTCTGCAAAAAGGTCACAGAGGGCAGATGATGACTCAACTCCAGGGTTGAGGGAGGCCGGACTGACCAGCCCCCGTACAACTGCCAGACGGGATTTTGCGGACGCTATGAGGGTAGCAAAGAACTCCCTGTTTGCTACCCTCATAGCCATGGCATAGGCTCATAAATTAGCTCTATGCCACAATCTGCTGGCTTCAGCCCGAGAATGACGCCACCTAGTGACTGCTGGGCAGACAATGTATGACATCATGTGGTACGGCTACCCAAACCGCAGTAATGGCTCGTGTGGATGTACCCATAGTCTCCACACCTGTTGTACATTTTACATTTAAATTGTGGCATGAAGCTGAGGTTTAAGTGAAAGATGTAAAATGGCAGCAGAAGCAAGGAAAAGTGATTTTTATGTGGTATGGCTGCCAGGATGCCTCCATTTTAGATGTACACGGGGAACTCACACTTGCAAATCATACACTGGTGAAGCAGTGCGTGGGCGAGGCTTAGATAAGCGGGGATGCACCTTATCTCTGCTCATGCTTTCTTTAAAGGCACTAATGAAAGGCCTCAGTGATCGAGGTCTTTCATTAGCGCCTTTAAAGAAAGTGTGAGAGGGGATAAGGTGCCACCCCACTTATCTAAACCCTGTCTGCGTGCTGCTTCACCAGTGTATGATTTGCAGGCACGAGCCCCCGTGCACATCCAAAAATGCAGTATCAGCCAATACTGCTACTCATCTAGTTACATTTGTTTGATCATGTTGATATAAGTTAGAAATAAAACCTGCTCAGAGCTGTCCACCAGAAGCTCTGTCTTCAAGAGATTACCAGGGATGGTGACTATTTCATATGAGTATTTCACCTTGTGGACTTGGGTGCTTAGGAAAACACAAAGGTATACAAGAGAGACTCCTGTGTATGAAGAAGCTAGAGCCAGAGGAGTCATGTAAAAAATGCTAATATGTGGATGAGAAAGCGAACCATTATGGTGAGCAGAAAGAATAATTTCTCTTTGATATTCTTGGAATCAAGCTTTTAGGATGCAGAGGTGACATTGCTATCCAATTAAATGATATATGGCTTCTGACCTTATGGTCATTCATGGATTTGGGCATATTAAATTGCTTCTGAAGACTGGTCTGTTTGACCACCAGGATTTCAAGCTAATAAAAAGGGAGAAGTCTTTTATAGATGGTGATTTTACTGAGCAACACTTTCATATACTAATAATGTTAATCATATTCTTACTAATGATAGACAGCATTTGAGTGTAACATAAGAAATATTAAATCTATTGGAATTTCACATTAAAGCTCATTAGCTTTACATCTTTATAGCAAAAATAGATCATTTTACTCCAAAAATAAAAAAATTAAAAAATACAATAATTAATAATAATTTATAATAATAATGTTGATATTTATACAGTGCCCCCTTGCCATGGCACAACTTCTTCACAACAACCCTGTGAGGTAGGCTGGGCTGAGAGAATATTGTGACTGGCCCAACATCACCCAATGAGATTCTGCAACTGCATTTGTTTCCTTGTTTTAATTAATCATTGACATTAAGATCCAGTATTTTTAGATATAGCTTAATAGTAGCCTACCTACCCTAGTAGTTGGGATCATGATGTGTGTGATAATCGTGGGAATTAGCAAAATAGTGTAGTATGTAGATCTGAACCTAAACATTGACAGCAGGCAAATTCTGTTCTACCTTTTTGTTGTGTGTCTTTGCAACGCCATGCAGTAGGGCTGAGTCAGGAGTAGGCCTACTCTTTGTCTCCTGGTGCATTGCTACAGATCAGGCTTAGCCTACCTACCCTAGCAGTTGGGATCATGATGTGTGTGATAATCGTGGGAATTAGCAAAATAGTGTAGTATGTAGGACTGAACCTAAACATTGACAGCAACCAAATTCTGTTCTACCTTTTTGTCGTGTGTCTTTGCAGTGCCCTGCAGTAGGACTGAGTCAAGAGTAGGCCTACTCTTTGTCTCCTGGTGCATTGCTACATACGTACCAGGCTTAACTGTTTTACACAACCAGATGTAAACCACCCAGTGCTGATTTTCAACTGTTGTATTTCAAGGAATGGTGAGACACAAGTTGCCATTGTTGCAACATCAGAACAATTTGATTTCATTTTCTTGTGGCTCCTGTTCTTGGAAAATAATGCTCTTTGTTTTTTTATATTTTAAGTGGATCATATAGTTTTTGGGTCCTCATATGCACAAGCTCTCTTTCAACATGTGTAAGCCACAGAGGGGTAGCAATTTCCATGGGACTAACAACCATTGAAACATCAACTTTAGTGACTAGATTTTTAAAAGAATTTGGCATGTTGGGTGGTCACATTCATGAGAATGTGACCCAATTTATGGGCATTGCAGGGACAGCTCACGATGCATAAATGCATAAAATTAAGTCCTGTTAAGACAAATTTTGTGAGATCCCCATAGACGTTTGACTTATCAGATTCAACTTATGCAGAACTTAAATAAATGGAGCAGCATAAACAAGTGGTATTCAAGCACTACTTTATCCTCCCAGCTATCCTCCCTGTTCTTTTGATTAAATCAATGGATATTTGGCAGTGTGTGGTTAAATTATTGTTGTGTATACCCTTCTAGCTTTCATTGCAACATGCAACACCCCAGTTCAGCTCACCTGAGTGGGGGGAGGGGAGGAAGGAGGTGGGGGTGGTAGTGCTGCTGCATTACATTACAAACTTGGACGGTCTATACTAGGCCTGAAACAACCTGCTGCAGTGTCCAACAATTCTGTCAGAAACCTCCCATCTGTTGCTATTTTCCTGAAATGGCATGGACACGGTGTCCCAATACTTGTTCCAGTGCTTGCTACCGCTCTCCGCTATTGCCTGTCGCTATTTCTCGGCAGCAGAGAAATTGTCAAAAACTTTCACAAGTCCCATAAAGTGTTGGAAAATACTGCAGAGTGTCAGAATGTGTAGCTAAACTGTCAGAAAAACTGTCGGGAAAAGTGTTGGAACTATCGGTGGAACTGCTGGAACTTTCGGAACTGTCGGAAATTGTCACTATTAACTTAATTGCCACAGAATACCTGGAACTGTTGCAAAATGTCAGATAGTACCATAAATTGATGTCAAATGCCATCAGAGCAGCGGCAAGACTGGAGAAATGTCGACAGTAAACTGTGAAGCAGCAAACAATGCTGCCACTTCAGTCCTGGTCTATACTACAGTATTTTAACCACACTCTGCAAAGAAATCATTAATTCAGAGGTACAGGTATTTTTTTAACTAGATGGGTATACTCTATATGCCTCAAACTCCAAATTATCAGGATACAGAATTCAACTTATCCAATTCAAGGTGCAATACATTTGCTAGACTTGGGGCTGAGGAAAACATGCTTTCGGTGTGTTTTTGTTTACTTAACTAGAAAAGAGTTATGCAATACTCCTTAAGTGGATCCTATTGTAAATCCACTGTAGGAAACATGGGAGAGAACAGATAAGGGCCATGGAGTGAAAAACATTCCTTACTCCAAAGAGCTTACATTTTATGTAGAGCAGATGTAAGAGTGGGTAAAACGAACAGCAGGAAGGGTATTAAGATTTGCATAATACCCTATGAGATTCACTTCTTCCTGTAAGGAACTGGCAGGCTGGTATTTTATTCAAAGTAACACCGCCCATGGATATGAGTCATTCCTGTCACCCAAAATAAACTCAAGTGTTTAGGCTTGTGAACTATTTTATATTGTAGCAGATGTCACAGTAGAGTATTAGTACAGGAACTTGAACAATCAAAACGTTTGGTAAATGACAATAAAAGTAATTACACAAGTATCCTAGACTTACTTAACATTATGTAGATGAAATATATAGATGTGCATGCTGAAGCTTTATGCCAATTTACAAAATTTATTTGACCCATCTGTACAAATCATCCATAACCATACTGTGTTTTCCTAATTTGAACATGGGTTCTAACCAGCCACCAATGATGTAAATAAACATACCTAGAAAGAATTCTTAAGATTGTGGTGTGTTATGAATCTCCTTTGCATGAGGTATTTCCGCTCTACCCTTCCTAACTCCTTTTAACCATCCCCACCCAGGATTATCCCCTACCTGTTATCTGCAAACTCCCAATGTAGTGTAACCAAGCCAAGAACATGTACCTGAGTTCTCGCATCCTCATGATTGTTGCATCCCTTGTCTCTCCCTCTGTTCCCCCCTTCCCTGTCTCCCCTCCCCCTGTCTTTAGATTGTAAGCTCTCGGGCAGGGTCCGTGTCTATCTTATTCTCTGTAAAGCGCCAGGTACATTGCTGGTGCTATATAAATGCTTATAATAATAATAATAATAAATAATTATGGAGCCACGCTAGTGGCTCCATTAGTTAAGGCAGAGCTAACGTTCTTCATTGAGAGTTCCATTGATTTCAATGGGAGTTTTGGGGGCAATTTCCTCTGGCTTGCAACTGCGTTGACAGGGTTTTCTCTTTGATCTTCTTAGTAAGAGAGAATCTGGTTGCATACAGAAGTCAGGAAATGGTCAGGGTATGTGCTTCTCATTTCACATTGTGAAAAGGAGTAGTGGAAGATGTTTATTTTATTTATTTTATGTTTTATTTATGTGTGTGTAGCTCCCCCCACCTTTGGGGACTAGCAAGTGCTTAGCCTGCACTTGCAGTGAGACCGCCACTAGGGGGCAGAAGAGAACAACTGAGTGAGTTG
>QEPC01007511.1:548766-564236 GCA_003113815.1 Sphenodon punctatus | reverse complement strand
TTTACATCACCAAAAATCTCGACATTCTACCAATTTCTTATGGCATTCCTCCTATTATTCCACCAAGTTCCTTCCTGCTGTACTTCATCCTTATATCCTCCTCCCTGTCATTAGACCATCTCTCCCAGCTGCTTTTGTTATTCCACATCTTCTCCCACACACTCCCCAAGATGCATCTCCATTGTATTATTTCAGAAACAGTTAATGAGATATAATTTAATTCCAAACTAGCATTAATGTTTCCTCCATTTTTTCCATTGGCCTTTCCATGCATTTAATATCAACGTGTATCCTGCTCAGCTTTAGTGTTGCCCCCAACCTGCAAAGGAAGAGGATTGGAGCTGAAAGACCAAGGCAAATTGTGGGTGCATGGAGTCTAAGTTGTAAGCGAGCACAGTATGCGAAGCCATGCAACATCTTTACTGCTTACATGGTGTGGAAGTTAAGGCGGGAGCCTTAACACACAATTTCTAGGTTTGTTAAAGTTTGCTTGGTATGAATCTGCCTTAACTAAGGGTGTTTTCAGACATGACGAGATCACAGTGAACCACGCTGAATACCTACATGTGGTCACTGTGCCCTGCACATCTGTTCTGCGGCCACCAGATGTTCGCCACGCTGAATACCCACATGAGGTTAATTTCAACCACGCTTCCCGGGCTACCGGTGTGAAATCAGCTGAAGCGTGGTGAAAGTGATTTCAGGCAGGCCTAAAAAATAAAATAACATCTGGTTGGCTATCACGGCTCGGAATCCCCGGCGGGATTCTGGGCCATGGTGAACTCGGCCAGACACTGCGGCGGCATTGGCTTCACCTCCCGCCCATCTCCCCGGAGGGCAGGTGGCGAGGGAGCATGGAGGGGGCGGGGCCGCACGGCCGCACGTTGCACCGCGCGGCCCTGCCCCCTCCCTGATTCCCCGCTGGGATCCCCGGCACATCTGTTTTCCATGCCTGGGTGATCCTGGCAGGGAATCTCTGGGTTGTTTTCTGGACGGGGCGAAGCTGCCCCGTCACGTCTGAAAACACCCTAAGTTTGTAAAACCGTAGGTTTTTTGTTTCTCTAATAATAACATAGAGCTGAAACAAAAAGTGGGTTCATGGATATTATTTACATTTTTCCATAGGTATCCAAAGGACACCTATATTTGCATATCTTCTAATTTGATTACTTAGTTTCAGATACTGCATTAACATTGGTATTTTGGTCATTTCAGCATTTTGGTTCCTTTGTTTTTGCTATTATGCATGAACAATAGCACTAAAATGAAGTAACCCAAATATAAAAATGGCAATGGGTGTTTTTACCCACACATTTCTCCTGGCTGTTTGCTGTTACATCCTGAACTTTCTGTGTGTCTAAATCACTCACCCAGATCTTAAACATCTGGATCTTTGAACTTCTGCATAGAACTTCTCCCAGAACTTTTGTGTGTAAAAATTTCTCCTGGTAAACTGCTTTGCTCCAGGCAGCTGTGGTCACTTGGTTTCCATGGCAGCCTGTCATGTCTACAGCTGGCTACTTTAGGCTGCCTTGGGGCAGTGTTTGTGTAAAGAATGCATTCAGGAACTGCCTCAGGGCAGTGTGTGTGTGAAAAATGAATCTGGAACTTACTTGTGGACTTGTAAACCCAGAAGATTGAAAAATCTGGAACTTTAACATGTGTGAAAAATGCCCAATATTAAAATGACCAAAATACCTAAACCAAAATATTGAAGTGAATATCCAGCAAAGCGGAATTGATTATCCATTTTATCAAGTCCAATAAAAAGTGAGCAAATATTTGCTATGGTATTCACTGCATATATTCATTTCTGTTTTACTTCTGATGGGCATCACTAAACATTTAATACAGTAGAGAATGTGAAAATAGACAATTTGGTACCCACACAGCACCGAGATAATATTCTAGTATAATTTTATACTAGGCTCATCAGTGAGATATATGAGCACTCTTAAAAACACATGCAAAAATAATTGATTCGTTCTCAAACCAAACATATCTTTCCTGTGGCAGATTTATTTAGTAGGAAATCAGCATTTTATTACAATGCTCCATAATATGCATACACACAAAAATATTAACAGTGTGTGGGTTCTAGCTCTACTACTGTATGGAAAGTAGTGTACAGAGCAATTAAGTTCACTTTGTGTTTGAGCTAAAGTATGTTTGTGTCAGAACAGAGAGGGGCTAGAGGGGCTGAGTTGGGAGTCGGATACAAAAATGTTTGTAGTGAGATGTAATAGTTCAATTATCAAAGCAGTTACATGGTGGATATTTAAATGACCATAACCATTTACTGCATGCTGTCACATCTGTTTGTCACAATCACTAATCCCTACATGATGGTGGGCATGATACAAAGCAGGTAAAAGACTGAGTGATGCAATCCATTAGTGATGTGCATGGGGGTAATTTTTGTCTTTTTGTCTTTCCAATTTTTTACTTTTTTTTTCTTCCATAGAAATTTAGTGCAGATAATTAATAGAACACATTTTACACATTAAATTATAAATAACACATAATGAATGGTATATATCCTGGAAATGAGTGTTTTTAATTAAAGAGCTTTTCATTGGCAAATCAGCAATTTCCTATGAATGACAACGCTAAATTTGCATTCTCTGTGCTGCGTAATGCTTTGTGCTACAAACTGCATCATGCTTTGTGCTACGAATGACACTAGAGCCATTTGTCTACTCTGGAAGTAAAAACAGAGGAAGACATCACTCTTCTAGTATTGAACATGGGGTTGAAAGGAGAGGAGAGAAAATGGGTAAAAACAGAAGTGATGGTGGCGTGGCAGCAGTCTGACTTGACCCAGGGAGGAAAACCACAGCAGTCCTGGTATGGTCTAGGTCAAGGCGCTGAACAACGTGGGGTACATGCCAAACATGCGACTGGCTGGCCCCAGCCACACACTGCACACAGCGACCTGCTCCCACCATTTTCTTTTCTTCTTTTTTTTCTTGTTGTGTTTTTGTTTTTGTAAAGCCACCCTGAGCCTTCAGGGAAGGTAAGGGTATACATTTTAATAAATAAATAAATGACAGACAGCCATCAGGGGTGTGCATGTCTTTTTTGTTATATCGATAATGAAAACGAAAATTGTCATTTTCATTTTTGTTATTGTAGTAACAAAAATGACAAAAAATAATAACAAAATCAATAATGATAACGAAAGTCATTATTGATTTCGTTATTGCCTGGCAGGTGTTTTTTTGGAGGGAAATCTCAGAGTCAGAAACCGTTCTGAATTCTTGAACTGGGAGAGGAATGACCTGATGGATATATCTCTGGCCAATGAGCAGTGCAAGAAGGTCCCAGTAGTTGAATGGCACCCTGTGATTCCTCAATGCCTCTGCCTCCCAGAACCAATCAGGAGGGCTCTGGGGGAGGGCACTGCAACCTTTAATATTGTAGGGCTGGACTGCTTCACTCTGTGTTAGCTCACTTGCTTGTTAGGGTGCATTTGCAGAAGCTGCTGGTACTTGCTCTAGAAATCCTTCCATATATATATCCCTTATTTCCTTCCCTACCACCCAATCCTCATTCCTTAGGTACACACATATATATAGAGAGAGATAGGTAGTATAGTTGATAGATTAGATTAGATTAGATTAGATTAGATTAGAGATAGTAGATATACCTCTGAGTTTTCCTTTCCCCTTCCCCTGTCTGTCTCCCTCATCCATATATTATATATAGATAGAGATATTAGTTGTATATATAGAGAGAGATTAGATAGTTAGATACTAGACTGTTTTATTATATATATTAGGATTATAAAATAGGAATATTTTGTATTATACATAGGTTAGGTTTAGCTTAAATTCTGTATATATTATATAAATAAAATTATATATTGTGTACAGTATATATTATTGTGTGCAGTTCTTTCTGTATCACAGTGAGAAGGGTAAGGAGTTCAACTTCTGTCAATAATTCTTCATTGGAGCACGAAATTGATACTGATACCAAAAATAAAACCTTCGTTTGAAATCAGTACCAATAACAACGATAACAAAAAATGACATTTCGTTATTAATGAAAATGAATAATACATTTTAATAACGAAAATAATAACTAAAAATGAAAAAAAACATAGGGCCCTGGTACACACCTCTAGCTAGCTATGGTGGACCTAATCTGGGCCAGTATGCTGGCCTGGAACAGTTGTGATAGCCTGCTGTGGCCTGGTTGGGCCTGGTTGGATGGGCCTTAGAGCGGCTGTGACCTCAGAGTTTTTCCAGAACGGCCCAGGGCAATCTTGGCCCAACATCTGATGACCTCAGGGCAAGAATGTGTGCAACTTGGAATTACTAGTGAAAGAAAGCAAAGCGGTTCTGTTATTTCTCCCCCTCATCCTCCGCCCCTCACCAACAAACATTGTAGCTGGGATAGGGTGCAACACCCAAAATAATTAATAATAATAATAATAATTAATAATTAATAAATAAATAAATTAATACTGACTGAAGCAGAGCGTTTCTATATTCACACTGGAAAAGGATCAAACCTATTTCTTCAGGTCTTTTGTGAAAGAAAGCAAAGGGGTTAACTTATTGCCTGCCCCCACCAGTACTTCTAGCTAGGCCAGAATTCCGTCCCTCTCCTCCCAAAAAGATTGCTGGAGCAGACTGTTGCTATTATTTGAACTGGCTGAAATTTCACATTCCAAACCCCCTTAAGGGTTCCTCTCCCCTTCAGAGTTTGCTAATGCAAATGATTCAGTGAATGACTCCTCTGATTTGCCTGCTTCCAAATTTCTCTGTTGTGGGTGTTCGCTCACTCACTCTCCTATCTGACTCAAAATGACCCCTGCAGTTTTTAATCAACAGAGGGGGAGAGGCGCTGCATCACTTGCTCTGCCCACTGCTGCCGATGCCCAACTAATAGGAGATATCCCCGTGACTAGCACAGAATAACTAATAGATCCTGCTTAACTAGGTGAACTACCCCAGCCTAGGTTACACACACCCCTGCCCTGACTCCTCCTGTCCTGCTTCTGCAGTCTCCTGAGCATGCTTGAGCAAGTGCATAGATTGAGTGAACCAAGCTAGCACAGTGTGCATGCATGTGAGCACTGACAATTCACGCCACTGGCCTAGGACTGGGGGTCTGAAATGGGGAGGGGGGGGCATTGTCTGAGTTTTGGACCCCCCCTCCCAAGAACATTTTCCAGACAATTTCATCCTCGGAAGACTCAAAGCACACACCAGTATAATCCGTCTTAAATTCACTTTTATAGGTTTTCTTTTAAAGCTTTTTTTTTTTGCAGGCTTTGAGAATAAAACTGATGCTTTTGATATCTTTTCCTGGTAAGATGTTTATAAGACTATGCATTCCCAAATCCACTAAAGTCATCAGAATTTAACCACTGATGGAATTTAGCCAATTTAGCAATGGATTGGGCTTGCATTCCCTCTGTTAATAATAATTGTAAGATAATCAAATATCAAAATAAATCGCTAATGGCTCTGAATTACATGCAGGGGTATAATTTTATCACAGAGTTCTGGATTTGAGTAGTTAGTTACTAGAACTTTGAGAGGATATTTTGTCCTGTGTTTTAAATTTTCTTATTAAATATGAAACAATGAATTGATCTGACTCCCAAACTTGCTATTTTCATGCACCGTTTATGATGCCTTTGGTCCTTTTCAAACAGGCTGTGGCATGGGGTGTGTGTGTCAGTGGGCACTGCGGTCCATGTGCGGTATGTGGAGGGGGTGTAGATGGACACACACCCATCTACACCGACCTCCACCCATCTACACACATGGAGCAATGGCCATCTTTGCCAGTTACTCCGTATAGGGGGATGGGTAGGGGTGGGTGTGCATGCATTGCACGGGAGCGCACACGGACCTCCACCCAGCTGCCGTGGGATTTACACGAGACTCACCCATGCAAGAAGACCCAGAAAGGGCTGTTGCTGATCCAAAATGAACAGTTGGCTCTTGATTCTTTTTTACTTCCAGGTTTCTTTCCCATGCAAAAACTATTTAAAAATGTGTGTCTGTCTGAAATTTCTCATGTTACACTGGATGAGTTGCCTGGGTTGGGCTTACATGGACCCAGCAGCTGTCACAGCAAATGGTCCACCCATGAGGAGCCCCTTTCCCCCACACTATAGAGTTGTGGGTTGATCGCTCAGTGCTCTAGGCTGTTGCCTGCAACTCTGTGGCGTTACCCGGGGTAACGCTGGCTGAGAGCAGAGTTCCAGTGGTCATCCACCAAGCAGACAGACTGCAACTCCGCCTTGGGCTGGTGCCCCAGGTTTCGGAAGCCCGCTCCACTGGTGGTGCTTCAGGATGTTCAGGGGCACTGTTAGCAGGACTGGAGAAGCCTGCTCTGCCTCTGCTCTACCTGCACATCTGGTGGTCCACCTTTAGATGGATGAACCACCTGGGTTGAGGCAGAGCAGAGGCGTAGGGTTGCCATATTTCCCCTTTAATCTAGGACACTTATGAAAAGTACATGGTGCAGAGCTCCATTGGTTCCAATGTACCATGTAATTTTCATAAGTGTCCTGGATTAAGGGGAGGCATGGCAACCCTACATAGGCATGGCTGCCATCCATCTGTTTGCACCCACTGTCTTGGTCTAAAATTACTTAGTGACAATCCCAGTGTTTGAAAGGGGGCAGCTCTTCACTGTCATTTGTGGAGTTTTGCATTTTACGAAGGTGATGGAAAGACTGTGTAATTGGCATGCTAACTAACCTGCTAGAATGCAACTCAGTGTTTGTAGACAATACTTTGATATACCTTGCAGTAAATCAGTAGGAGCCATTATAAAAAAAAGGAGGAAACTACCATTACGAATAACCAACATGGCATTTGTACCATGCTTATGTACCAAAACACATCTGTTACAGCTCATTTATAATCATTGGAATACACTGCTTTGTATGATATTTTGCCTCTCAAAGTATTTGTTTTAAAAAATAGATAAAATGCAGCATTGATAATGCATATCATTTAAAAATTGTATTTTGTAACATGCATTTTGATTTTGTTTACTAATCTCAGAGCAGTATTATATTGTCCTTAATTCCAATTAAATTTAGCAGCAAAGATAGTAACCCAATGTATGTTTTAAATTGGATTAAGGAAGATATAATACTGATTTCTCCAAATTGTCTCAGGAAGACCTTTCCTGTTACATAACAAACAAGGGGGTCTTCCTAGAACTCTGCAGCCCTAAAGGACTTGAATGGCCCCAGTGGGCTTGACTTGGGTTGGGAGCCCTTCCAGCTGAACCCCGTTGCACTCAGTCTGGGCCAGGTTCCCCATGGGTGAGAGAATTGCACCACTCTGGAATGCTGTGATATTGTGGGGGTTATGTCAGAAAAGGGAAAGAGTTCTAGAGTTCCATTGCCCCTTTCCTGACATAGGGAGGGGGGCTACATCAGAAAACGGATGGGGTTAAAACATTCCCAAATTTGTTGTTCTTGGGGTGTTATGTTAAAACATTCCCTCCACCCCTTTCTTAACATGTCCTCACCACAGCACTTTGGGATGTGTATTAGGCATGGGCGAACAGATCGCGGTTCGTGTTCGGCCGTTCGGTTCGGCCGCGATCAGTTCGTGCGTTCGCGTTCGGCCGTTCGGTTCGGCCGCGTTCGGTTCGTGTGTTCGTGTTCGGTCATTCGGTCGTACCTCGCGTTCGTGTTCGCCCGTTCGTTTCGGCCGTTCGTGTGTCAGCCGTTCGTGTTCGGTTGTTCGGGCAGGTCGTACGTTCGTGTTCGGCCGTTCGGTTCGTTCGCCATCGGGTTATGCGTTCATGTTCGGTCGTTCGGTGTTCGGGTGGTTCTCGCGTTCGCGTTCGGGCGTTCGGCCCGAAATAAAAATGTTTTTTAATATAATATAATATAATATAATTTTTTTTAAAAATTTTATTGAATTTTTTTATCAAATATTTATATCTCTATATCTACACTAATAACTAACTAACTACCTAACTAATAAATGTATTCTAAATGCTATGAATAACTCCAACAAACCCTAAAGCTGAATCACAGAAAACAGTAAACTCTATCAGTAAACCTTAAACTAAACTACTCAAACAAAAATGTATCGACCTAATCCTATCTATCTACCTATGAATATATGGGATGGGGGTTGGGGGGCAATCACAAACAAGACAAGGAGGGGTACAAAACTGAAATGAAACCTAAATCAATCTATAAATTAATAATATACTACTACTCTAATGAATCAAAAAAACAGGGGAAGGGAATGGGGAGGGAATATTCAATGGAGGGGGGAGGGAAGGAGGAAGATTGAAGATTGAACACAGGGAGGGATAAAAACAAAAAATAACAACTAAATCTATCAAAGCTAATGTAAATAAATGAGAATATGGGGGTAGATGGGTTGGATGGGTGAAATAGGAGGAGGATGGCAATGGATTGGGGAGCTGGAAAATGCTGGGTGAGGGAGCCTTCTGAAACGCCTGCTGCTCAGGAACAGTGACTAGCTCAGAAGGTATTGGGAAGGGGGGAGGCAGACAGTTTTGTTTCTTGCTGCGCCCGCCTCAAATCAGCCCCATTGGCTCCGTGCAGCCTAGCCCGTGGCCAATCATAGACTGCCAAGCCAGTGGTCTGAGGCGAAAAGAGATGGTGATTCATCAGGCTGGCTGCTACTCCAAGCCACTCTCCACCCTCCACCCCTGGTGCCTGGAAGTCTGCTCCTAGCTGAGTCAAATGACTTCCCCCTCCCTGCTACATTTGGCCTTCCAGTGACCTGACAGAAGACCATGTTTTAGCCACCCGAACACAACCGAACGCGATTCGAATTGAACGAACTGTTCGGCCATTTCGTAGTTCGGTGTTCGGTTCCGTTCGGTGTGTTCGGCCATTTCGTAGTTCGGTGTTCGGTTCGGTTCGGTGTGTTCGCCATTTCGGTGTTCGGTGTTCGGTGTTCGGTCCGTTCGGTGCGTTCGTGTTCGTGTTCGTGTTCGGTTGTCCGAACAGGCCGAGTTCGGGCCGAACACTGAACTACCGAACCGCGTTCGCCCATCCCTAATGTGTATGTGTGTATGGAATAATCCCCAGTTACATTGGACCTGAACTCTGAAGAGCCCACCTGCATCACAATTGGGCTTGGGTTGGTTCCAGAGTAGTCAGTCTTGGACCAGACTCTAGTTCAGTCCCCAAACCTGTAAAAACTAGTTCAGTTCCCAAACCTGGGTGTTCAGGCCACAATGCATATGAATTTCACCTACACTGTGCCGTGGTGTTTCTACCAAGATGTCTGTTTACTACTGGATACCTAGAAAGATACAGAAAAGCTGAATTAGCCCCAGGTTGAACTGATGCTTGTTGTTTGCAAGTAATATTACATTCACACCTGATGCCTAGCGTTACTAAAATTACGCGCAGGCAAAGACATGACATCAGGGAGGCATCTGATGCCGGCAGTAGAGCCAGTGTGAACGGGGATCTGCCACGGCTAGCCTTGCGCATGACAGGGCACAAAAATCCAGTCCTGTCATGCAAGAGCAAAGCTGTGTCAGAATCCCGTTTGATGCAGCAGATCCCCGTTCACACTGGCTCTACTGCTGGTATAGGGCTCCTCCCCTCTGCTGTGTCATTGCCTGCATGCCATTTTAGTAACACCAGGCATCACGTGTGAATGCGGTATAAGAGGCAGTATAGTCTATTAACTAAGGTGTTGGACTTGAACTTGTAGCCATGAAGTTACTGTGTAGCCTTGGGCAAGTCACCCATCTCTTAGTCTCAGTTCCCAATCTGTAAAATGGGAGTAATAATGACTTACTTCATCAGGTTGTTATGAGGGTGAGATAGATAAGGATTGTGAATTGCTTTGGATACTGAATGTTTTATATAAATGATAAATAATACTGTATCATTGGTGTACAGGGATGGATTTTTGTTGTCTTCCTTGGCCTTGGCCCACAACATAGTTTTGCTTTCTGCTTCGACCTTTTGCCGATCCACAGATTGATCTTAGGCCCCATGGAGAATTCCTAGGGTGCTGAAAAGGGGACTTATCATCTTTTAGATAGGCGGCCAGTTTTAAATGGGCTTATTGAGATTTGATGTCTGTAGACTTCTCTGAGGAATCTTTCACTGAGGAGTAAACAAACAGACTCGATGTAAATGTTGCCATGGAAATAGTGCCCTGTTTCCTCACTGATCTGATTATTGTTGAAGAACACAGCATTGGAAACCAGCATCTGTTTTATCAATATAGGTAGGGGTTTTCTAGTTGAGTATGGGAAATCACCTGACCTTTGATACCAGTTTTGATACTGGCGGGCTTATGAACTGTATCCAGGAAGTGTAGGTGGAACAGTCCAATGTCTACACTATTCAAACAGAAAGATTAAAGGTAACTCATAATGGAAACATTTTGAAATCTCTGTGTAGAGCAATTCAGAGGTAGCATGGTTTTTTTTCTGGTTGAAATGATAGTGTTGTTTTTTGTAGGTCTAGATTAATGAACTGATCGTACATAGTTGTGTGTAAAGATAAGAACTTCTTGTATTTGTATTTATTTTGGAAGCAATTCTGTAACAAATAATAACAATAATAATAATAATAAAGTATTTTTATAGCATTGCTCCCACCAAATGATGTTCAGAGCACGTCACCTAAAATACAATAAAACAATATAATATCAATTTTAAAAGTATTTAAAAGGGGAAGTAGAGAGGGAGGAGACAATTCATTAAAGGGTAGCAGAAGTGGATCCTAAAATTAACTAAAGAATAAATAAATCCTCAAGTGATTTTTAAACGTGAGGAGGGGGAGGAACTGAGATGAACATCTGGAGGGAGTGAGACCTCCTCCTCCTCCTCCAGCAGCAGCAGCAGCATTAACATCTATAATAAATTGTGACCGGGTACAAAACTCAATTCTGGAACTCTGTTTTTGAATGCATGGTTTACCAGAGTAAGGAATAATGGGCTGGCCCTCAATTCCCTTTTAAAAACTTTATTCAAGACTAAACACGGCGGCACACCAGCAGTATGGATTGACAGTGGGTATTTTTAGACACACATTTTTCCTGGATGTTTGATGTAACATCCAGAACTTTCTGTGTGTCTAAATCACTCATCCAGATCTTAAACATCCGGATCTTTGAACTTCTACGTGAAACTTCTCCCAAAACGTTTGTGTGTAAAAGGTTCTCTTGGTAAACTGCTTTGCTCCAGGCAGCTGTGGTTACTTGGTTTCCATGGCAACCTGTCACGTTTACAGTTGCGGCTACTTTAGGCTGCCTCAGGGCAGTGTGTGCGTGAAGAATGCATCTAGGAACTGCCTCAGGGCAGTGTGTGTGTGAAAAATGTGTGAAAAACGAATCCGGAACTTACTTACTTGTAAGTACTTACTTACTTGTGGATTTATAAACCCAGAAGATTGAAATATCTGGAACTTTAACGTGTGTCTAAAAATGCCCCATGATGCCGCCTATGCTGGTGATCCTGCAGACAAGTGTGCATATGCTTCTGTAAATCACTGGTGGTATGGTGGTATGGACTATGTGGGCTCAGTCCATGTTCTGCTGCACCTTAGCTACACAGATAGTAACTTTAGCTCAAGTTGTAGCGATGCATACTTGCAGCTATGGAGGTAGTTGGTTCAGTCCTTAGTATGCTGCCCAAAAATTATGTTTGTCATACTTGTTGCCGGCGCACCCCCCAATGAGGACAGGACACAACATATGGATTTTAAATGATTGCACTCATCTTTTCAGATTGAATTAACCCCAGATTGGAATTAGTTGGGGGCAATCACTTCAGTGATTCAGGTCCAGCACCGGAACTAACTCTAACCCATTAAACCAGAGACTGGCCGAATATACCATCCAGTGCCAACCCCTATTAACTCGTTAAAACATCTCCCCCTCCCTTGCAACAGGCTGTGTGGAGGGGGACAAGAGGAAAGAGGGTATCAACCCTCGGGCTGGGGCCAATACGTGACCCTACTGCTCTCGCGGTCACTCCTCCCAGGGGGTTGACACCCCCACTTGCCATACCCTGCAGATGTGGATGGTGTCGCCCCCCCCCCCATCTCTTATGGAGATATCCCAAACTAATTTACTCCTAACCTAACACCAGTGCTGGACCACTGCAGAGTGCGACAAACGTAACCAGCAGCAACAATAACTAAACACAACCTAATGGGACTCAATATCAATTAAACCAAATAGCCCCAACAATGGGAGGAAAGCAAAAAAACAGGCATCCAAGGCCAATCATGTTGACCCGCCAACAATTCCTTCCTGGTCCTGCTAAGCGACCAATTTACCACATTGTTGATTGGGCGGGTGGGAGGGTGCTGCTCCACGTGCCGCTGACTCCAACTAAGGAGGCAGCGGAGCACAAGAATACGGCACTGCCTCGCTCTCTTCCCACCCCCCTGTGGACAGGATGCCCCACCAAGGAAACAGTCTCTCTGCAGTGCACGGGTGAGCAGAATTCCTCCCCCGCCTCNGGGTGGGAGGGTGCTGCTCCACGTGCCGCTGACTCCAACTAAGGAGGCAGCGGAGCACAAGAATACGGCACTGCCCACCCAGGGTGGTGCACCAATCACACAGCGTGCTTTTTGCGCTCAAATTCAGCCTGGCCAGGGTTGCCTAGCAACCCCCTGGGCAACTCAGCTCCAGTGGCCTCGCTCTCTTCCCACCCCCCTGTGGACAGGATGCCCCACCAAGGAAACAGTCTCTCTGCAGTGCACGGGTGAGCAGAATTCCTCCCCCGCCTCCTCTCTTTTCCTGCCCCCATCTCCTGGTAGGTAGGGCGCGGCAAATATGCTGGCGCGGCCTCCAACGGGGGCGCAAAGGGACAATTGTCATAGAATTTGCTTTGTTGCTTGGTTTAATGTAGATTTTAGAATGGCCATAAAGTTAATAAAGCTGCTGTTTTCTCCAAATCCAAGTCCTGAATCTGTTATAAGCAGTAAGTACTTCTGAAAGTTAGCAAAAACAAACTAGATTTTTGCCAACATGGATTAAAATAGATTTCTGCATTTATGAAAGAACCTGACCTCAGATGCAGTAACTAGTCGGTTTAGTTAATCGCATTTGCACAGTGAAATATGATTTTAGTCAAGCATGATATCCTACCAGTTTGACAGAACCAGTTGTTAAAAGTTCACCAGAATACATATAAGGGAAGGTAGAGGATTTAGGCTATGCTCTTACAGAATGGGTTGTTGATTAGTTAGCGTATCACCTCTAATTTTAGTAGCATTTAATCTTCTGTGAGAAATGAAGCCAAACAAATTGAGGCAGTCTCCCAGGAGAAACATGCAACATGTTATATTTCTGTACTAACTGGCAACATGCTCATGTAGTTGGGAGAAATAGTGCTGTTTTATTTCTTGAATTTGAACTTGTTTATTTAATGCAATAAAAATTCTAAGTATCTCTTTTCAAATGAAATAAAGAAATAGCCCCTAGACAGCTGTTTGTGATTATCACTTGTTCTTTTGTCTAGTACTGTGTGAATAGAGGAAAGCAGTAATAGTAACAACTTACAAGGAAAGAGATAAGAGTGAGTGCAAGAATCATATAGGGATCAATTTACTGAGTGTGCCAGGAAAAGCATTTACTAGCAGAAGGGAAAGAAGAGGTATGGGGAATCAGTATTTGCAGAGAGATAGGTTATATTTACACCACAACAAAGTACAATAGGCCTGCCATTTGTGATAAGTCCGATCTTGGAGAAGTACATAGAACCCAACAAGACCTGCCAAGACAAACAGGCTTTTGATAGCATCTTCATAAAGGTATATGGGAGGCTGTGAGAATGGATGGCATTCCAGAGAATATGATAAAGCAAGAACACAAGTGCTGTACTGGAGCAGACCATTTAACCTGTGGGACTCATTGCCAGAGGATATTGTGAAAGCTAATACCAAAACTTGATCCATAAAAGGACTGAATAAGCTCTTAAAGGCTATCAGTCAAGTTGGTCAGGGGTTGAGACTTCTGACTGCCAGGGACTGAGAATGAGTAGCAGGAAATGGATCACTCGGCTATGACCTGTTGTGCACTTTTCTGAAGCAACCCAAATTAGCCACTGTTGGAGACAGGATGCTGCTCGGCTAATTGGACCATTAGTCTTACCTAGAATGGCAGTTCCTGTGCTCTTCTGGGGTGTTTTCAAATGTGATGGCGCCAAAACACTGTCATGGCCTTACATCCTCCCGAGTGGGGTTGTCACCACAGCCAGGATCCAGCCAGACCCCGAACTAATGTGACAGGAGCCTGGCCACCAGATTGAGAATCGGGCAGACACACTCAGTGGCCTGCCCTCTCTCCGACGGGCAGTCAATGGCTGCCATGGTGCCTGGCCCCAGGGCACAGTGAGTAAAGCTCACTTTACTCCCGGTCAGGGAGCACTGGTCACTGTGGTGGTGGCCAGCCTGGGCTGTGACTCATGGATTTCCCGAGTCACTGCCTCGGCTAGCCGCCATCGCAGGCAGGATCCATCCTGCACTAACAGCTAGTAGGTGCAAACTTAACATGATGGTGGCCCATTGAGTAAAGCACTCTAAAGCTGGCTACCATCATGTCTGAAAACACCCATGATCATATTTTTGCCAAATTTGTTCAGTTTTGTATTGGAAGCACTCAGGCCCAGTCTTAGGCCAGGGAAGATAGGTTGGTGCCCCTGTGCTTCATGAGAGAAAGGCCCCTGCAGAAGGTCTTGAGCCTGGGAGAGCCCTGCAGAGCCCTGCAGGGAGTGAGTCCTGGAAAGGGTGGGACCAGAACAGAGACTAGGGTTATTTTAGTCAGGGGAAATGTGGAGGTTAACAACATTTTTGCCTGGCAGAGTAGAAAATTGTTGTTGATTTCAAAATAAATTATTTTCCTTCTTTCCATGTAGGATAAATGGAGTGCCACACTGAGGGTGCTAGGAGGCATGGGAAAAAAGGCTTCCTTGGGATGGTGTGCAATAAATATCCTTGATCAAGTCTCAAGAAAGATCAATGCAATTAATCAATTAAAAGGAAGGATAGATTTAACTACTTTTGTTCGTTTTTTTGTTTGATTATGATGTTGCTACTAGATGAGATGAAGGGCAAATTGGAATTAGCATAAACTTGGTTGTAAATAATGGTAGGCATTCAGGTTATGATCTTTAGAGAAGCCATATTCTTCCTATGAAAGGGAGAGCTTTGCCTGTGTAAAGGTTTGGTTAAAAAAACCAAAAGAAAACAAAACTGAAGGAATAGGAGCCATGGGATCTGACTAATTCCATAATCTACAATTTTTTTTTTATGAAACTCTTTAAAATTATTATTATTATTATTATTATTATTATTATTAAACATTTATAAAGCGCCAGTTGTAACCTGGCGCTGTACAGAACATACAATCAGATGCGGTCCCTACCTGTGGCTTACAATCTAAAAGACAAGGAGGGGGAGACAAGGAGAGAGGACAGCGGGAGAGACATGGGAGAAGACAAACAAACATTCAGGC
>QEPC01007511.1:512343-530400 GCA_003113815.1 Sphenodon punctatus | reverse complement strand
ATTAGATGTGAGGCAAAGAAGTTACAGCTAAGAATGTATATGTAGAATATTGCAAAATACAATAATTCAACTGCTTCTAAAATCGGATGCCTTTATCTAATCGTTTTGAAATTTGGTACACATAATGCTTTCTATTGTAGGTATAGGCATCCCGTATTTCAGCCATATATCATAAAAAACAAAAATGTTACAGCTGATAATGTGTTTTCCATTGAAACCAATGAAAATTCAATTCCGAACTCACCGAACACATCCGAACCAATGTTCAGATTCGAGTTCAGTTCGCATGTTCAGTTTGGTCAACCGAACTATTCAAGTTCGGTCCAAACTCTGAACTTCCAAACTGCGTTCGCCCATCCCTATTTTCATGTTGGAATCCAAGAAGAGGGAAAGGAAAGAATGCATTCTGAGCATAAACTTGGGTGCCTAAAGAAAGACACCAATATATTATATATAGGCAGACAGCCTTAAAAAGGTTTCTAATTATAGACATGGGATGATAGGAACATGAATTAGATGTTTAGAGCTCCTGGATACCCCCTGTTCTCAATTACTTTAGAGGAAGCTTTGGGTACTCATCACTAGGGATGTGTGAACGTGGTTCGGATGTTCGGAGTTCGGACTGAACTCGGTCTGTTCAGACAACCAAACTGAACTTCTGAATGAACCTGAACCAACTGAACCAAACTTGAAAATGACCAAACAGTTTGGCCGCGTTCGGGTGATTTCAGATGAGTTCGGGCAGGAGAAACGTGACTGGAAGGCCCAGGGAGGGGGAGGCAGCTGAGGAGAAGACTTCCTGGCACCAGGGGTGTAGAGGCTTGGAGTAGCAGCCAGCCTGCCCAGTCACCAATCCTTTTCTCCTCAGACCACTGGCTTCGCAGTCTGCGATTGGACATGGGGGGGCGGGGGGGCTAGGCTGCACAGAGCCAATGGGGCTTGTGGTAAGGTGGGCGCAGCAAGTAACAAAAGTCATTGATCTCCCCCCTTCCAACACCTTCTGAGCTAGCCACTGTTCCTGACAGCAGGCGTTTTCAGAAGTCTCCCTCTCTTAGCAGTTTGTGTTCCTAATCCATTGCCATCCTCCTCCTATTTCACCCATTCCACACATTTACCTCCCTAGTATCCACACATTTACCTCCCGAGTATCATTTATTTAGATTTGATTAGATAGATTTAGTTTTTATTAGTTTTTATTTTTTACCCATCTCTGTGTTCTTTCTCCCTACCCTCCATTGAATCATCCCCTCCTCCCTTTATATATTCCATACCTGATTCCCTTCCCCTGTTTTTGGATTTATTTAGAGTAGGATTAGATTGATTTAGGTTTCATTTCAGTTTTGTACCCCACTCTGTGTTGTTTGGTGTGAGCTGTCTGTGATCCCCTCCCCCATCCCTGTGTAAGATAGATAGATAGATAGATTAGACTAGATGTAGGAGTTAGCTTAGTTATAGAGATAGATAGAGATAGTGTGTAGTGATTCAGTTGTATAGTGTGTTTGTAGGACTAGGCCTTTGTAGTTATTAGATATTCCATTTAATTCCATAGGTTTTAGAATAGTTAATAGCAGTTAGATTTAGTGTAGATATATATAATATTAGATTAAAAATGTGAATCTATCTATCTATCTATCTATCTATCTATCTATCTATCTATCTATCTATCTATCTTTGTGTGCATTCTTTGGGTTGAAAGACATTGAGAAGGGAAGTAGGAGAGGCCGGTCTGCTGCACATAAGGCAGCACAGAGTGGTAAAAGATTGGACAGTTCAAACATTAGCAATATAAAAATAACAAACTTATTAGTGTCTCAGGGCCAAACGATAACGATACCAAAAATAAAATCTTCAAAATCAGTATTGATATCAGCACCGATATCTATTTCCGAATGTTCGGCCAAACTGAACTCCGCCAAACCGAACATCTGAACCCGAACTCGGTTCCCAAACTGAATGACCAATCCCAAACTTGGTTCCCAAACTGAACGGCCAAACATCTGAATCATGTTCTGTTTGCACATTCCTACTCATCACTAATCTGAAGTCAGGTCACACACATTCATTTCTTCAAAATTTCCCTAATTTGGGGAAATTCCCTAACTCACACCATCAGTCAATTCCAAGCTCCTCAGCCAAATGTCAGTAAATGGGCAACGCAGATTTGATTTCCCCGTTGGTTAGCTTCCTTGTTCTTTGGATTATAATGTTGCCTTCTAGACTCTTTTGATGCCTGCTTGGCTGGATAGAAGAAAGACCCATGAGTACAGTGTCTTATGTCAGTGACTCTTGAGAACTTGTCTGGTGAATGTCAAACTTTTAGTGTCACTTTGTGCTATCTGAAAGATATTTCTCGAGCCAGGCCCTTACAGTCTCCCTGCTTATGGTTTGTAATTAATACTTTAAATGAGGCTAGATTTGGCTATGTGGCTAACAAAAAGTGAGGGTTTTTCCACAAGGAAAAAAAGAAAGGATACATAAAAGATTAAAAGATATAGTCCATCAGAATGATTTTGCGGTCTTAAGGGTGAGCCAAATGGCTCCTCTATATTGTCTTTGGAAACCGGAGGGGAGAATTAAATATGTACAGCTTGATTTAAAACCTGCCATTCATATACATCTGGCTAGATTATGTGTGGAGCAGATGACGACTGCAGTAACTGGGGGACGCAGACTGAGTATTCCTTCAGAGAAAAGGATCTGCCCATGTGGGATTGGGATGACTGAGGACTCCATGCACTGTGTCCTCAAGTGTTTATATTTTTCAGATATCAGAGCTCACTTTCTTGCTCCTATTTTGAACCAGATTAATTTTTTTTCAAAGAAAGAAAAACGGATATGACTGCATCAGCAGACTGATTGTGATGCTATTATGAATTTAGCTACATTTGTGTCCCAGGCAGCGACAGTTAGGATTACTTATCCTATAATGGCTCTGAAATAAATTTTTGAGGAAGGTGCCAGTTGATATATGTGGGAATTATATGGTATACTCTGTATCATGTAACTATATATATTATGTGGCTACTGGCTAGTATTGATTATGAAGCAGGTTCTTATGTTGTTTTTTGCTGTGTAGTTGTATGTGACACTAATAAAAGAACTTAATTTATTGTCACTTGAAAGTGGTAGTAAATGGTAATCTGTAGAAGATATCCCTCATTCTTCACCTGTTTTTGTAATGTTCTCCTTCAGCCTTTCTCCAAGAATTCCTCTCTCCTATTCTTTGTCAAGTTATAGGTCCATATTGATGAACGTCTTTTTGGCATACACTACAGAGCTACTCTCCCAACTCATTCCCCCTTTCGTTTTCTTCTGGTTACACCATTTATTCTGACATTCTGTGTATGCTCTTATGCCCACTCCATCAGTTAATATCACACATGCTACTTGCACACATGCACAAATAAAAGTTAAATAAAACAGTAACTTGTCTTTTGCTCCAGAGCAATTCTATCTTGTACCTTCATTAATATGGTGGATGCACATGTTCTAATCTTCTAAGAGAAGTGAAAGGATCTTTTTCTTCTTAAGAAAAACTTCCTAATTTTAAGAATAATTGAGCAATGGTATGGTTTGCTTAAGGAGGTTGTAGAATCTTCTTCACTGGAAGTTTTCAAAAATCAATTGGACAAACAGCAATCTCTGATGCTGTAGGTATACACTATCCCGACTTGGAGCAGAAGGCTGGACTAGATGGTCTTTACAGTTTCCATCAACCCTAACATTTTATGATTGTACATCTTTCCTAGTTTGAAACTCAAGGTTCATGCTGAAGTGGAGAGGTAGCAAGCGATAAAAAAAGAAAAATGAGGAAAATATTGTTTATTTTAAAATACCTTGCATAATAATAATTCCCCCTTTGCCCTGATAATAATTCCCCCTTTGCCCTGAATTCTCAGTATTGCTACAATAGTGATACAGTATGGTGACAGAAGCCCAGTTTTGATACTATTCTTTTTTTGGGGGGGTGTGTGTGGTATAATTGTATCTTTATTCTGATTCAGAATTCTCGGTTGTTGTTAAATCTCCCTCTCTCTCCCTTCCTCTCTTTTGTTGTTGGGGGGGGGGGGGTTCTTGGTTTGGGTTTTTTAAAGGCTAGAGTTGAGTTTTAGACCAAAGCTCTTTTTCCAGGGACATTTATAATGCCAAGTACTTCCTCAAATTAGCAATTCCTTTGGAGTCAAGTGGCTTGTTTTCATGAGTACATGCATGAGATCAGGGTTCTGCTATTAGACATTTGGTTTGTAAAAGACTTTCAGTAACCACACTTGGAGTCAAGTACATAATGCCTTTTACCTGAGGTGAAGACTCAGGGTGGGTGCCAGTTCTCTTAAGCGTGCAACCGAGGTTAAAAGTGTCACTGAGAGTGGTGAGCAACTTTGCTATGTCATGTGCTTATTTACTGCAGTAGCTTTGCCAGAAGCACTGAGTGTACCTGGGGCGGCAATATGTGGAGTTTTAGAAACTAGCTAGGAGTACAACTACAAAGAAAGGATTTGGGGGAGGGAGGGAATTTAAATTTAGCTCATTCTGTGAAAAATAATATAACCCCTTATCTCTGACAATATGCCTGATAAGGAAACATAAGCTGAGAGTAGACTTAAGGGTGAACAATCTTTTTTGTGTCTGATCCACACCCAATAAAAAACTTTAGAAAGGCTCCCACAGATTTAATTGCTCTTTGGATCAGGCCTTCATGACCTGTTTTCTATTAATGCACAACAACCAACCCAAAAGAGCCTGTGGATCTTCAAATCAAATATGATAGGAACCCAATCCCTCCACAGGTTCACCCTTATGAACAAGAGGGAATAAAATAATTGTCATGTCTTCTTCTTCTTCTTCTTCTTGTTTTAATTATTATTTTAGGGGTGGGAAATAAATTACAACCTGATTACTCCAAGTTGACATTTCCTAATGGTGTTTCATCAGTACACCAGTCTTTAGAAAATTGTCATAGAATAATTCCCCCATTTGCCCTGAATTCCCAACATCATTACAATGGTGATACAGTATGGTGATGGAAGCCCAATGGTGATATAGTATAAAGCAAAGCAAGATCTTCAAGAGACAGGATCAGTCACCCTCATACATGTTAAAATAGTGCCTTCCTGAGGTACTACTCTTCCCATTGAAATCATACATGATTTAATATTGCTACCTTAAGTGATATTAAGCAATATCCTGCTTTGTGACTTGTACTCTTTTATTCAGTGGTACTGCTTGTGGAATAAGCCACTGCTCAGCTTGAATATGGCCCAGATGATGGCACTCTCCAATGTTAGTAGCAGAGGTAGGGTGAGGCTGATAGGCAGCTGCAGCTTTTCCTACTGATTTAAAGTTTTTTCACCAAGCAGTTACTTTGAGGAAATAATTCCCTAAACTCACTTTTCCCACTAACTTTTGTTTGCAGGAGCAGAGGGTTTAAGAATAAGCTACCTCTGAAAGAAAGCAGGGTATATTCAGGAAGGGAGGGTTCTATTCAAAATACATGACAGACTGACTTGTTCAGAGGGAAGAAATTCTGTTGGCTTTATAATTTTTCCAGAGTACACTTCTCTTCCTGGTTTGCTTGCTCTCAGTTCCTCCTGCGATATTGTCTTAGCTTGTTTTCCCCAATCTCTGTTGCAATTGTCCGAGAAGAAGGGTAAATTGGCAAAATGGAGGGTCATGATCCAAAGTCAGTTTGTGAAGAAATTTCTCCAGATTAACTACCCAGAAATAGGCCTGCTTAGAGGAACACAACCTTAGAACATGCTACGTCTCTTCTCTTCTGCAAGCATGCAGATATGCAAGAAAAAAACCACTATGTATGAATATAATATATCAATAGTTGATGAGACTTTCTTTTTCTATAAAGGCTGTGCCCTTCTCTGTTTCCCCCAACCATTTTGGGCTAGTGCTGTTAGGATACTAGAGAAAAATCTTGGTTGTATTATTTGAAAAATATTGGCAATTATTTATTCAGTGAATAATTTTTCCACTATATAGGCAGACTTACAGTACTCAAATGAAATGGTTGATGAATGACGGCAAAACTGGATTGAACAATGTACACAATGTGTAGCTTTCAACGAGCTTTACAGAAAACCAACACACCACAGTGGGCATTTTTACACACACCTTAAAGTTCTGGATTTTTCAATTTTCTGGGTTTACAAGTCCACAAGTAAGTTCCAGATGCATATTTCTCTCACACACACTGCCCTGAGGCAGCCTAAACTAGCCACAGCTGTAGACATGACAGGCTGCCATGGAAACCAAGTGACCACAGCTGCCCAGAGCAAAGCAGTTTACCAGGATAACATTTTACACAAAAAAGATCTGGGAGAAGTTCAGTGCAGATGGCTAAAGAGCCAAATGTTCAAGATCCGGGCGAATGATTTAGACACACAGAAAGTTCAGCATGTAAAAGCAAACATGCAGGAGAAATGTGTGTGTAAAAATATCCAGTGCTAGTGTCCCTTATAAAAGCAGCTGCATAGTAGGTGTAAACCAGCTATCGAACTAATATAGATACACTTAAACGAACTAGAGGTGATAGAAACTGTTGCAGTTGTTTAGTCCATAGAGACCTAGAACCCAACCAGCAAGAATTAGGCTGAAATGAAACCCCCCCCACCCCTCCTTTTCTTCCCAGCAGGATGGATTTTCTTCTTTAAAGTCTTATACTTTCAAGCAGATGCTAGATCTCTATCAGCCAGGGATGGGTTGGGTACTTTTCTTAATGTTGGGAGGAATCTGGGTCAGGGAAGATGAATGAAGCTAGCAATGTAGTTTAGAGCGCTGTTTCTCAGTGATGTGCGGGCTGGGACTCACAGGCAGAGAGCACACAAGAACTGCTGAAGGTTCCATTAACCTCAGAACAAGAAGCTGCAGAATCACAAGTGACAGTTCATTGGAAAACAAAGTTCTTTTGGATGGTTTTGATGTCATTGTATCTTTATTCTGATTCAGATACCTCTGTTGTTGTTAAGGATTCTTCAAAGCCCTCCCAGGGCTACAGTAAACAGAGGAACAGTTTCAGTATAATAAAATACAATGCTGCATATTACAGGCGCAGAACAGTAGCATACTGATTATCCCATTGTGAAATAAGACTGCAACATTTGGCTCAATTTTTTTTATTTTTTTTTACTCTTCCACACCTAAACTGCACAGATATAGGGTGTTAACACACAGGAAGTGTGCTAGCACCATCTGTGGCAGCTGGCACAAGACCACGAACTGCAGCAGCCAGAAACCATGTTGGATATGTGGAGTTCCCCTGCCAGTGCAACACCTGTGGGCACTGGGCAGTGTTGGGAGCCCTTCAAATGGAAAAACCCCTGTCCACAACTCATGGGTTTCACCAGATGGCACTAGCACACACCCCAAACCCCCCAGGCTGCCCTGACAACTGGGCAGCCGCTCCAGTGACCTTGCTCTCTGTTCTGTGCTGATCAGACCACATCTGGAGTACTGTGTCCAGTTCTGGGCACCGCATTTTAAGAAGGACATTGACAAATTGGAACAGGTTCAGAGGAGAATTACAAAGATGGTCAGGGGTCTGGAAACCAAGTCATATGAGGAAAGGTTGAAGGAGCTGGGTATGTTTAGCCTGGAGAAGAGAAGACGAAGGGGAGACAGGATAGCTGTCTTCAAATATCTGAAGGGCTCTCACATAGAAGATGGAGCAGACTTGTTCTCTGCTGCTCCTGAGGGCAAGACTAGAACCAATGGGCTCAAATTTTAAATAATAAATAAATACTTTATTGCTTGACCATTAGGCCATTGCAAATATAAAATGAACAAAGTACATGCTTACAAATTGGAACCACAGCAAACAAACAAAATAAAATCACTAATAAAATATTGCTATTTCGAGATGGGGCTCAAATTACAAGAAAGCAGATTTCGGCTACACATTAGGAAGAACTTCCAAACAGTAAATGTTGTTCAACAGTGGAACAGATTGCCTAGGGCAGTTGCGGGCTCTCCTTTACTGGAGATTTCCAAACAGAGGCTTGGCGGCCATCTGCCAGGGAAGCTGTAGCTGTAGATTTCCTGCACTGACCAGGAGGTTGGGCTAGATGAACTCTGAGGAGACTTCTACCATTATGATTCTATGCTGTCCCCCGGCAGCCAAAGGACAGCAAAATTGCCAGCATACCCTCCCTAACTGTCAGGCAGCCCCCGGGACAATGTGATTGCTCGCACTCCTCTCCCCCCTCCCAACTGTTAACTGAGAGAGGTGACTAGTATTGGATCTGATGTAAAGGGGTTCATGACCAGGGAAGCCTTCCCTGGCCATGACCCCCCTTTCCATGCCTGTTGCTCTCCTTTCCTGGGAGAAATGGAGAGGACCGGGGATCAAAGCCAGTGTGCTGACTCTCCAATCCCCTCTCCATTCAGGAAAGGAACCAAGGGGATCTCAGGATCCATGTGGCTCCTCCAGAAGGCCGCACTAGGAAAGGTGAGCAGCGGGCATGGAGATGGGCTTCATGGTTACAGAAGAAGGCTTCCCTGGTTGTGGCCCACCTTTCCATTGGAGTCAGCACTAGCATGCCCCTCTGAGCTAACAGCCTGCTGGGAGAAGCCAGGAAGCACAGATTGCAGACCTAAGAGCCTCTGGGGTCTTCTGTGCCCTGCCCTCTCTAGGTTGGCTATCAGCTCAGACTAGGGTGCACTAGCCATTCCTTTATGGTGCTTGTGGACATGGTGCTGCAGGGGATCCTAACACAAAAAAGTTGGCCCCATGTTTACCTGTTGCCCCAGTTTGGGCTGAGTTAACCTCCACGGCATGTTCCCCCTTCCTGGGGATGATGCCATGTGGCGCTGCCCAAGGGCAACCCTGGAACACAAATCTGGCAGCCACTGTCCAGGCAGGTAAATCCAGGGCAATGGGAGGGGAGGGGAGGGGGGGGGGCACAACAGACAGAAACATTTCATCCATTAACACCCATTAATGGAAGAGCTAAGCAGATCCACTTCATTGTCCAAGTGGTCAAGTTTGATTCAGATAAAGTTCAGACTCAAGAATCTACTTTTAATTTAGGGGTTTTTCCATCAGTAGAAATGTATCATGATGACTCTCAAGCAATCACTCCAAATAAAACTCTTAGTGTCTTCATCTCTTTGAAATGGTGTTTTTTTGTATAAATATTTAGGAAATAGAAAGCATTTTTTGATGGTCTGCCCTGAGACTGCATAGAATCCATGTCCGCTGGGGAGAATGCATTTGCAATGTGATTGTTATGATGACCCAAAGTACAGGAGAAGCAAGAGACAATTGTTAAAATAATACTTTTTATTGGGTCAGCTTCTGTTGGTGAGATTAAGCAACCTTTTGAGCTACACATAGCTCTTCCTGAGGCAGGGAAGAGTAGGCAAATATTATGCATTAATTTACAGTCCACACAATATTGTTTACCTTGGTAGAATTCACACAGTCAAATTTTGCATTGGCACCTTATTAATATCAATAATATGTAAATCAGAATTTATTCTTTAATAAATGAGGTATGACCATTTAAAGGAACTAGTATAAATAAATAAATAAATAAATATAAACAGGCATAGCTTTACTGAAGTCATGGGCAAGCCCTAGAGAATTGTCCTGCACAAAAAACAAACAAACATGTGGCTGTGGCTCCCCTATTATGTAACCAGTGCAAACGATCACATCATTATCTGAAATACTAAGCTTTTCCTACACCAACATTTCTCTCAGACATCAGTGCAAACTTTTAAGCCCCATTAGTAACACATAGGTTTAAAAAAATGTTACAAAGCATTTTGTAACAAATGTAGCTGTTTTAAAGTTTTGGAACCAGGTACAGCATGGTACAGTTAACTTTCATTTTGTATCTCTTCTAAAAGAAGGTGTCACAAAATGTCACCTCTTGTGCTATATGTATGAATTTGGTAGCAGTTTGGTGTATCTGTTTCTGTACAGTAATTTGACAGAGTGATATAAGTCCGTAAATGAGTCAGTGTATGTGTTTCTTCTGAAATACTAGTTTCATAATGAAACTCGCATCAGCCCTTCCTCTCCCACAGATGAAGTCTCTTATTCTTCTGTCAGAATGCAACAGTGAGCATTTCATCTAGGACACCAAACATGCCTTCTACATCTACAAGCTTTCCTGGTGTTTCCCATTATAACTCCATGATGAAAATATTGCCATTAATTCCACATATGCAAGCTGAAATCAACAGAGACGATGAATAAGTAGGAGTGTGCACTTCATTTTCATTTTATTGATAACAATAACTAAATTCATTTTTGTTATTGTTATTGCAATAACGATTACGAATATAAATAATAACAAAATCAATAACAAAAGTCGTTATTGATTTCATTATTGCCTGGCAGGTGTTTTTTGGAGGAAAATGTGGAAAGGGGAGGAGGGAGCAGACATCTTGGAGCCAGAAACTGTTGAACTCTTGAACTGGGCCTGTGATGTGAGGGGAAGGACCTGATGGGTGTAATCTCTGGCCAATGAGCAGCGCAAGCAGGTCCCAGACAGTAGGGATGTGCGAACAATGGTTCGGATGTTTGGCCGATCGGTTCAAAAACCGAGTTCGGGTTCGGTTGTTCGGTTCGGCGGAAGTTGGTTCGGCCGAACATTGCCGAACATTCAAAATAGCGCTATTGGTACTGATATCGATACCAAATTCGAAGATTTATTTTTCAGTACCGGTATTGGTATCATTTGGCCCTGAGACCACCCCTGGTCTCCACCTCTGGTGCCAGGAAGTCTGCTCCTCAGCTGCCTCCCCCTACCAGTCACATTTTCCCTGCCCGAATGGGCCTTCCAGTCACGTTTATCCCGCCCCAAACTCATCCAAACTCACACGAACATGACCAAACTGTTCGGTCGTTTTTGAGTTCGGTTCAGACGTTCGGTTCGGTCATCCGAACAGACCGAGTTCAGCCTGAACTCCAAACATTTGAAACGCGTTTGCACATCCCTACCAGGAAGTTGAATGACACCCTGTGATTGCTCAATGTCTCCTGCCTCCTAGAACCAATCATGGGGGTTCTGAAGAGGGCACTGCAATCCTTTATGTTGCAGGACCAGGCTATTTGACTCTTGTTCTCTGTTAGTTCTTGCTGTGTCAAGTTGCATTTAAAGAACTCTGGTGCTTGCACTAAAAATCTTCCCCAGCCCTCAGTGTTATACCTTAGCTTTCTTTATACCCTTTATTTTACCTTTTCCCTTCCCCTGTCTTTCTCCCCTGTACATCTAGATAGATAGATTAGATAGATAGATTGTAAGTTTAGCTATTATATAGATATTAGTAGATATACTAGGTTTTTTATTATTTATTATTAATTATTATTATTATTATTATTATTATTATTAGCATTTATATAGCACCAGCGATGTACCTAGAGCTTACAAAGAATAAGATAGACATGGTCCCTGCTTGAGAGCTTACAATCTAAAGACAGTGGGAGGGGAGACAGGGAAGGGGAAAACAGAGGGAGAGACAAGGGATACGACATTCATGAGGATGCGAGAGCTCAGGTACATGTTCTTGGCTTGGTTAGATATATATTAGCATTATGGGATAGAAATAGGATAGATAGTTAGAACACATAGCAGATAGAAATTTATTGATATAGATACTTAGATAGAAATATATTGCATTTAGTATAGGTTATTAGGTGTAGGTTAGGCATACATATTAATAATTTTTCATATTGTCATTGTGCATTTATTACTGCTGCGTTATAATGAGAAAGGGAGAAAGGAGTTCAACTTCTGATAAGTCTGGGGTAGGTGTCTACTGGGACTTTTGGCAGCCCATAAAGGAAACGATACTGAAAACAAAATCATCGTTGTCACTTGAAATCAATACCGATACCAATAACGACACCGATAATGAACAATTAAATTTCATTAATAATGATAACAAAAATGACAGTTTTAAATAATGAAAAACAAAAATGAAAAATGACATGGATCCTTGGTGCACACCCCTATGAAGAAGTGTCAGTGAATATTCTACTGACTCCAGCAGAGCTGGTCTACCACTGAACTAGGTGGATGCTCTGTCCAGGGTGCCGTCCCTCTGTAGAAAACACTGAAGAATCCCCTGGGATCCAGGTTCTGGCTGGGGCAGGCGTTGGTGACTCCTGCATTTCACCAATCTTGGTTAATTTAAAAACATATAGAAATATATACAAGCAAAACCAAAAAATGAGCAAAAGCCAAGCACTGGCGTAAGTACATCCCTTTCAAGTAAGAAAAAGAATGCAGGTTTATATGTTCATACAAAACCAAGCCAAATCTCTATGTATGTAACAAAATGATGAGGAGAAATGCTGTGATCTGCAGCAGAGCATTGTCTTCTGGTGAGCATTTCATTTCATTTATTCACAATTCTATGCTGTCCTTCCCACAGAAGCTCAGGCCAGCTTACAATCATAAAAACAGAACAAAAAAGCCATTAAAATAAATAAAACACCTTTGATATCACACCCAACCCACCGTATGTCTCCCGTCCAATCCATCCCACCCTATTCCTGTCTGCCAAATGCCGGACCAAATAAAAAGGTTTTACATTGTTACAAGAAGATGAGCAGCCTCGGGCTTAGGTGGACCTCTAAGGGGAGGGAGCTCCCTAATTGTTTGACAGCTACGGAGAACGCCTCCCTACATGCCCTAGTTGTAAAAACATCATGGGGAGACGGCAACTGCAAGACGGCATCCCTGGCTAACCTCAGGGACCACAAAGGGACATAAGGGGGAGACAGTCTTTCCGATACCCAACATTAGACTAAGACTGCCTTCTCCATTACCTGGGAGGCAGGAAACGTCTGTGCCGGCAATTGCAGCTCTATTCTCAAGGGAATTAGTGCATGTATGAATATGCTATTCCGCTTTTATCCCGCGAGAACACTTGCACACGACTGGGTCTCACCAGCTCTTTTTCTGAATCTTCTTCAGGGCTTAGAATTCTAAAACTTCAATATAGTAGTGTTGTGAATATCTGAGCAATAACATATGGAGAACTACAAAAGATGTTGAAAGGAAGGGATACGAAGTTCCAAGCTTCACAAAATACTGTAAAAGAAATTAATATCATAAATATTTTCTCATGGGGAAAAGTTAGTCTCCAATGTGTGTAGTTTGTGGATGTTCCATATTCACTTATCCTAAAGGATAACAAGAAAAAAAACAATCCATGAATTTCCTTTATATACTTAATCATATATTTAAAAAAATGTAAAACCACAGACACTTAGATGCTGAATAAGAAACAAAGTTGGTAGCTATGCTTCAGAAAAGACCCATTTGATCCAAAGTGGCAATCTATGAAAAATAACAGAATCAATGTTATATCAATGATGAAAAGGGGGTGGGTGGGGGAAATCATTGGGAATGTTTACTCAAAAAACTCACCAATTTGTGAAGCTTGAGAATTAACATATTCCTCCCTCACTGACCAGGTAAAACCACAAATTCACCCAAACACTATCTTTAAATACATAGTTAACAATGATTAGCTGTACAATCTTGACACAATTAAAAATCATATGAACTAATCTTAATGATTGTCTAACAAGACACTTATGCTATTTATTCCTAAATGCCCACACCTTCCTCACATCAATTTACTTGAAAAAATTAATATTATGTATAGTTATACCAATAAGTACTTTAAAGAAAAATAGAGAAATAAATTTCCTCATTAAGATCCCTGGGTGCCTTGCTGCCTAATGTGAATATCCACCATCTTTCTCTCCTTAGAAACAAATGATCAAAAATCTCCCTCTTTGGAGAAACATAGCTCTAAACCTCCAAAAATAAAATCAGTAAGAGAATGATTTTTGTCCAAAACATGTTTTACCTTCCATAAGTGCTGTCATTTTCTTGCATTTTATACTTCTTCTGTGCTCTGCTAAATGCATGTTCTTAGAGGCCTGCTGGTTTTGCCTAAATAAATTTTGTCACAGTGACATTTGATAGCATAAATGACTCCTTTGCTTCCACAAGTTTTAAAGCTTCTTAGAATATATCTCTTATTATCTGAAGGATGTATAAAAGACTCCATTTTCTGTGTTTGTTTACATGATACACACTAGGAAGGTGTGAAGAGAACGGGGTTCAGATGTTTGGCTGTTCAGTCCAAAAACTTAGTTCAGGTTCATGGGTTCAGTCCCACGGAGTTCGGCCCCCCTGAATGTTATGAAAGTTCAGCCACGGCAGAGACTTGGGATGCTCCAGGGGGGCCTGTGGTGGTATGGCAGGCCAGCGGAGACACAGTAGCAGCAGCAGCAGAGACTGGGAAGGTTTGGCGCTTGGCACCCTGGCTTGCCTTGGCAGACAGGCTCTGCGCTTTGGTCCCAGGGGTGCCTGTAGTGCCATGACTGGCCATCTGAGACCCAGTGGCAGTAGCAGCAGCAGCAGAGGCCGGGAAGACTTGGGGCTTGGTGGCTGGTCTGGCACCCCTACTTGTCCAGGCATTGCAGGCTGCCAGGCATCGGTGGAGCAGCAGCAGACATAGGACACCCATGGCACAGCAGAGACAGCAGAAGCGGACATTGGATTGCCAGGGTACAGAACCCATGGCACAGAAGAGACAGCAGACGTGGACATTGGATTGCTGGGATACAGAACCCATGACACAGCAGTGGCAGCAGAAGTGGACTTTGGATTCTCGAGGTACAGAACCCATGGCACAGCAGAGGCAGCAGAAGCAGACATTGGATTGCCGGGGCACAGAACCCATAGCATGCCGTGGAATTATGGCTCCCCTTGACTGTAATGTAGGTCCCAGAACCCTGAGGGTGGGTCCTGGGGCTGGAGTGGCTGCTTCATGATGCGGTGGAATGACAGCTCCCCATGAGTGGAATAATGACCCCAGAAACCTGATGGTGGGTCCTGGGACTGGAGTGGCTGCTTCATGATGCTGTGGATGGACAGTCCTCCCTGCCTGTAATGAAGGCCCCAGAACCCTGATAGTGGGTCCTGGGGCTGGAGTGGCACCTTTTGGATGAAGTGGAATGACAGCCCTCCCTGCCTCTAACGTAGGTCCCAGAACTCTGATGGTGGGTCCTGGGGATGGAGTGGCTGGCTGTTTCTTGATGCGGAGGACTGACGGCTCCCTGTGAGTGGAATGATGGCCCCAGAACCCTGATGGTGGGTCCTGGGACTGGAGTGGCTGCTTCTGGATGAAGTGGAACGACAGCCCTCCCTGCCTGGAATGTATGCCCCAGAACCCTGATGGTGCATCCTGGGGCTGGAGTGGCTGGCTGTTTCTTTATGTGGTGGAATGACAGCTCCCTGTGAGTGGAATGATAGCCCCAGAACCCTGACGATGAGTCCTGGGACTAGAATGACAGCTTCTAGATGAAGTGGAATGATGGCTCCCCGTGAGTGAAATTATGGCCCCAGAACCCTAATGCTGGGTCCTGGGACAAGAATGGCAGCTTCTGAATGAAGTGGAACAACAGCCCTCCCTGCCTGGAATGTATGCCCCGGAACCCTGATGGTGGGTCCTGGGGCTGGAGTGTCTGGCTGTTTCTTGACAGCCCCTGATGGTGGGAACTCTGATGGTGGGTCCTGGGGATGGAGTGGCTGGCAGTTTCTTGATGCGGAGGAATGACGGCTCCCTATGAGTGGAATGACCACCCCAGAACCCTGATGGTGGGTCCTGGGGCTGGAGTGGCTGGCTGTTTCTTGATGCGGTGGAATTATGGCTCCCCATGAGTGGAATCACGGCCCCAGAATCCTGATGGTGGGTCCTGGGACTAGAGTGGCACCTTCTAGATGAAGTGGAATGATGGCTCCCCGTGAGCGGAATGATGGCCCCAGAACCCTGACGGTGAGTCCTGGGACTAGAGTGATAGCTTCTAGATGGCATGGATGGAGAGCCCCCCCCCCCCATGCCTGTAACATAGGCCCCAGAACCCTGATGGTGGGTTCTGGGGCCGTCATTCCACTCATGGGGAGCTGTCTGGAGTGGCTGATTCTGGATGAAGTGGAATGACAGCTCCCCATGAGTGGAATGATGGCCCCAGAATCCTGAAGATGGGGCCTGGGACAAGAGTGGCAGCTTCTGGATGAAGTGGAACAACAGCCCTCCCTGCCTGTTACGTAGGCCCCAGAACTCTGACAGTGGGTCCTGGGGCTGAAGTGTCTGGCTGTTTCTTGATGTGGTGGAATGACGGCTTCCCATGAGTGGAATGATAGTCCCAGAACCTTGATGGTGGGTCCTGGGACTGAAGTGGCTGGCACCCCTGCTCGGTCCGGTGTTGCAGGATGTCTGGCATCAGTGGAGCAGAGGCCTGCCAGGGTTTGGTGGCTGGCACCGCTACTTGGCCAGGCGT
The DNA here is from genome assembly GCA_003113815.1 of Sphenodon punctatus. Lineage (NCBI taxonomy): Eukaryota > Metazoa > Chordata > Lepidosauria > Sphenodontia > Sphenodontidae > Sphenodon > Sphenodon punctatus. The sequence continues at coordinate 514,073 of QEPC01007511.1, read as the reverse complement.
TACAGGCTGGCATCATACTCAACTGAGCTCAAGAAGCTCTATTGAGAATTGGACAAACCTTGCCCGCTGGTGGACTCATATGAGCTATGCCTGTCTAGAAGAATGCGGAGCAAATGGTTGACATGCAGTACCAGCAGTAACAGCAGACATTTGATTGCCCAGGCACAGTAACTTTGGCTGGCACCCGTGCTTGGCCGGGCATTTCAGGCTAGCTGGCATCAGTGGGGCAGCGACAGAGGCCTGGCCAGGGCTCGGTGGCTGGCACCCCTGCTCAGTCAGGCATTGCAGGCTGGCTGGCCTCGATGTGGGACACTTGCAGACCAGTGGAATGACAGCTCCCTGTGGGTGGAATGATGGCCCCAGAACCCTGATGGTAGGTCCTGGGGTGGGAGTGACTGACACCCCTGCTCGGCTGGGCATTTCAGGCTGGCTGGCATCGGTAGAGCAGTGGCAGAGGCCCATCCAGGGTTCGGTGGCTGGCACCCCTCCTTGGCTGGAATTTGCAGGCTTGTATCATAGTATCTGGATCTCAACAAGCTATTCTGACAATTGATCAAGCCTTGCCCAGTGGCGAATCAGGTGGCCACCCAGTAGCAGACATTGGATTGCTGGGGCACAGTACCCATGGCACAGCAGAGGCAGTAGAAGTGGACATTGGGTTGCCAGGGCACAGAATCCGTGACACAGACAGCAGAGGCGGCATTGGCAGCAGCAGCAGCAGACATTGGATTGCCCGGTATCAGAACCCATGGCACAGACAGCGGAGGCTGCATAAGCAGACATTGGATTGCTGGGGCACAGAGCCCATGGCACCAGACAGCAGAGGCAGAATTGGCAGCAGCAGCAGACATTGGATTGCCCGGGCACAGAACCCATGGCACAGACAGCAGAGATGGCATTGACAGCAGAAGCAGACATTGGATTGCCGAGGCACAGAATCCGTGGCACAGACAGCAGAGGCAGCATTGGCATCAGCAGAGGACATTCAATTGCCGGGGTACAGAATCCATGGCACAGACAGCAGAAGCAGCATTGGCAGCAGCAGCAGCATACATTGGATTGACCAAGCACAGAACCCATGGAACAGTACAGACGGCAGTAGCAGGATTTGCCTGTGTGCAGCACCTAGGGAGCCAGGATGGTAGGATTTGCAAGGGAAGAGCTCCCATACAGCAGCAGACCGCCGCAGGAGGATTTATTTATTTATATTTATTTACAAAATTTATATCCTGCTCTCTCCTGCCATAGGCGGCCCAGAGCAGCTAACAACAGCACATATAATATAAAAACAATTCAACTATAAAATAAATCAACCATATAACTCGATCTGACTCCGATCGTCTTCTCCATAGGGCCCATTTGCAGTCCTATGTTGAGGCTGTGAGGATGGCGAGGAAGGAGTTCCTTGCGGTCCTCATAGCGTCTGCGAAGTCGCGTCTGGCGGAGCTGTTTCAGGTGGTGCGGGGGCTGGTTAGTCCGGTCTCCCTCCGCCTGGATAGGGACTTGTCCCGGGCCCGCTGTGAGGAGTTTGTCACCTACTTCGCAGACAAGATTGCTCGGATTCAGACCGACTTTGACGCTGGGTTGATGGCAGTAGGGGAAGAGCGCGGGGGGGCGGAGGGCCCGTCTGGTCCATCTTTGTGGGGAGAGTTTCGGGAAGTGACGCCGGCCGATGTGGTGGATGTCCTGGGGTCTGTGAGGGCCACGTGTTGTCAACTGGATCCGTGCCC
>QEPC01007511.1:467123-502053 GCA_003113815.1 Sphenodon punctatus | reverse complement strand
CCCCCCCCCCCCCGGACCTGCCAACCCTGTTTTTCCCACCCGAACTCATCCGAACGCAGACTAACTGTTCGGGGATCCAGGTGTTCGGTTCGGCCATTTGGTTCGGCAGTCTGAACGTGCCAAGTTCCAGCCGAACACTGAACGGCCGAAACGCCTTCCCACATCCCTAATACACACTTCCCACAAGGATGATGACCAATATGGGTTGTAGCTTTATAAATGGTAAGGTAACCATTTGCTTTTCAGTACTGATATCACTGTAAACTAATTTATCCTGAAGATTTATCCTGAAGATTCCTAAATGCAAATTCAGGGCCATTCTCATATATAGGAATATCTTCAGCAATGTTTCAGTACTTCAAAATGATACCTCTAATCCTCTGACTCAATACATTGTATGTCATAGTGCACACTATATTTTTGTTATCATGCTTCTGGCAAGACTTTAAAAGATGGTCACGTGCAGTAGCTAATGCTGAATCTTGTGCTCTCCTTAGACGTTTCGTCAGATATCCCCTACTTTGAAAAGTCTGACATAATTCACAAGATTGAAACCTATAATCATTTATGTTGATGCAGTCTCTCCTGGCTTTTAAGTATATTTTCAATCATCTTCCTAGGGTGACAACTGTTGAAATGAAGGAAGTTATATTTGTCAGTAGGTTTCCTGTAATTCCTAGTAATTAACTTGCCCTCCATTCTAATGACACTTATATCCAAATAATTTATAAGATCCTTGTGATACATAATCTCAAACTGAATATTGCTATTTACGTTGTTTAACCATGCATAAAACAATAATAGTTCTTCAACATCACCGTCCCTATCTATAAATATTAGCCATAATTTGATGTGATGATGAAAAGAATATTCATATTGTGAATAAATCTTTCCTCAAAATTACCCATGTATAAATTTGTGATATCTGGGCCATGGAGGACCCATCACTGTGCCTTTTATTTGCTAAAAGAATTTTTTATTCAAAGTAGTTTTTCTTGAGAGCGATAGAGGCTAAATTGACTATAAAATTAGTGGGTAGTCTTAAATGTAACTAAAAGAAGTGTGAATGTATCATAATGAAAATCCTCTAATGTAATCCATAGGCTCTGTTACATATGATTTTAATTCTGAAACAAGTGATTTTTTTAAAATGATCAATATATTTAGCTAGTGGTTACAACAAAGAGTTGAAACCAGACACTATGGGTCTCACATCAGGAGGTGCAACTCCCTTATATATATTGTATAAGGTGTACAAAACTGGAATTCTTGGATGTTCATTCAACAAAAAATGATAATCTCCTTCGGTAATATTACTTCTGTGGTATTATTGTATTACTTCCTAATAGAAGACCCTCTTCTAGAAAAAAATAAATTTTGTTTTCTAAGATCTTAGTAGGATCCTGAGCACATGGTGTATAAAAGTCTAAATTACTGACATGCTTAAAGGTTTCCCTTTCATTATCACTTCTATATATTATAATTAGACCACAACTTTTGACTGCAGGTTTTATAATGATATCCCTATCTGTAGTTAGATTCTTAATTGCTACTCTCTCACCCTTACTACAATTATTCCAATAACAAAAATGTTTCTCCACCTTCTCTATATCTTTTATTACTAAATTCTTTCAAACTTGTATAGAGGGACTAATATTCCCTGAAGGCACAAAAGTAGAGTCTTTCCAAAAAATACTAGTGTTTAACTGTTCTCTTATCTTTAAAGTATTCCTTTAATCTTAATATTCTGATGAACATATACAATTCTGTCCTAACTCGGACAGAGTCATAGGTCCTTTTTACACGGATGCCCTGCCCCCACTTGGTTTTCAGGCAGGTGTGAGGGGGGGGGGGCGTGTCTGTGTAAACAGCCGGCAGTGTGGGGGGGGATGTGAACACCGAGTGGGATGGATGGGGGTGCATGCACGCTCCCATGCAACACCCACCTCCACCAATCACCCACAGAGTCCTCTGGAAAACTAGAGGAGGCCCTGTGGGTGGAGGTAGGTGGAGATGTGTGGAGGTGGGTCGAGGTGTGTGTCTGTCCATGTAAAGCAGGGGTGGGGAACCTTTTCCCTCCCGGGAACCATTTCGAAAGCTTGCACAAGCTCTGAGGGCTGCACAGAAGTTGGGGCGTGGGTGCTTAAGGATGCACTCAAGGAAAGGAGGGCTGAAATCATGGATCTCTGCCATGAAACTGCCCCTATCCTTCTTTGTATGCCCTCATCTCTGCTCCCTTCCATTAAGCTCAGTTTTTCAGTGAGTAAGAACTAGATTCAAGGGTGGCAGGTCCAGATTCAGGAACTGGATCACATAAAAACTTTCTGCAGGCCATATTTGACCCCGGACCTGAGGTTCCCCACCCCTGATGAAAAGGGACACACACCCGTCTCCACCCACCACACCAGCACACCCATCCCCCCCCCCCTCCATCCATGTAAAAAGGGCCATATTTGGGTGTGGACACAAAAGAGAGAGACCTCTATTTAAAACCTTGTGTTAATACGTAAATGAACTATTAATTGAACCTTCTCCCTCTCCTCCTTGTCTGCCAGTGAATAGAAACTTCGTTTCTTTCAACTCTGTTTCTTAATACTCCTTTCCCTAAAAAACTATTAGATGGCAAACATTGTTCTTCATCTGATTTAGAGGAAGTCTCACTAAAAGAGCTCTTCTCATCATCTGTGGTATTGGTGTCTTTGACCTTTTTTACATGGTCAGCACCCATGCATGAACTCAGAAATCTGGGTGTTCATGCATGGGTGCCACCTGAGTAAATCCTGTGGGCGTGCATGCTCCTGTGCATATGCATCCCCATGCATGGAGACAGCAGAAAAAACAGAGGTGCCTCCATAGGTGGGGATGCATGGGGATGCGTGGGGGGTGGGTTTGCACCCATCTGCACCTTCCCCCCATACAGCGTACATGGACCACAGCACACACAGACCCCCCCATGCTGCACCCATATAAAAAGGACCTTTATTAAAGGTAACCTTGTCTTTTCTATATTTGTCCTTGGACAACCAAAAGTATACATCATTCAACTGGTAGTGTTTTGAATCTCTCATAAATGTTTTATATTTCATATCTTTCAAATGTTTATGTAAATCTGATAATTCCCTTATCAATAGATTTCAATCTATCATTTACAACAGAATCTTCAGCCAACATTTTTATGGGATCTAGGACATCTTTAGTCTGTTTGTCCAAAACAGCTTTTTCTTTCTGTGAAGTCGCTATAATCAAGATCATCAGATCGAAAAGAACACTTGTTCATGATTGAACACTAGTTAGATCTAAAATTGTCATTGTTATAAAAAAAGAGTGGATTCTTTCTGAATCCTCAGACCTCTAGGATTTTTTTTATTTTACAATACTCTTAAGATGGCTAAATGTAATCATATCCTCAATTTCTTGGTACTTAAATGTGAAAACTCATTCCATAAATTACTCCCCTCTAATTCATCTTTGTCAGAAAAAATGGAATGACCTGATAACAATTTTTCAATAGACTAATAAAAAAAACCAATGTAGTATCCAAATCCATTGTATCAAAGGTCCAACAATAGCACCATAATACAATCCCCCTGTACAAATCCCCCTGTACAAATGGAACCTAAATACACTACAGTCCAAATAACAAGCCCTAACACCAAAACAAGGACTGTGCGATTGTTGCCAGTATGAATATATATCTATAACAATTTATTAATAATCCAGAAAAACTTTTTGTATATGGAAATCAGACACGTGTAATCAAACATTCAAACAAATTAATCAAAATACAAAATATAAGTTATAATAAAAAATAATTGTATTGTCTTATGTAATTCCATCAAAGGTCATATCACAACCATGTTAAAATATTACTTGACTTGCCACATATTTCTTGCCAGTGGGGGCAATCTTCCTGGGGCTGTGTTGCATGCATGGCGCGCGTGCGCACCTGAGCACAGGTTCTCACCTGAGCGCAGCGCCTGCAGGCGGCGTACGTGAGCCATTGGATTGCCCCCAGTGTGTTTCATGAGCCTTCCTCAGGGCTTAGAACTCAAAAACTTCAACATGTTTTTGTGAATATTTTGAAGTAAATGAATGCAGCAATGTATGAGCATTTTCGAATGGATTAGTATAAGGATCGTGTTAGACAATCATTAAGATTGGTTAATGTGATCTTTAATTGTGTCAAGACTGAACATCTGATCATTGATATCTATGGCCCTTTTCACACAGACACTCTAATTCTGATAAAATGGGTGTTACATTTTATTATACATGTTGCAGGTACCAATAGAGCACACTTGCAGCCCTGTGACATGTATAATAAAATGTAACACCCATTTTATCAGTGTTAGAGTGTCTGTGTGAAAAGGGCCTATGTATTTAAAGAGAGTGTTTGGGTCAGACTCTGGTTTTACTTGATCAGTGAAGGAGATATGTTCATTCTCAAGTATCACCAATTGGTGAGCGTTTTTTGAGTAAACATTCCCAATGAAATTCTTTTCCCTTTTTAAAATCATTGATATACCATTAATTCTGTTGTTTTTTAAAGATTGCCACTTTGGATGGAATTTTTTTAAATCTTAGCTACCAATATTGTTTCTTATTCAGCATGTAAGTGTGTTTGTCGGTTTACATTTTTTATAATATATGATTAAGTATATAAAGAAAATTCACTTACTTTTTTTTTTGTTATCCTTTAGAATGAGTTAATATTGAGCATGGACTTCTATAGGAATAAAAGTGAATATAGTGAATTCCCTATAGTGAATATTCACTATTCTATAGGGAATATTGAGCACGGACTTCTCTGGGCAGTGGTGAGAGCTGTCACTCCAGTCAGGACTTGACCCAAGTACCGAACAAACGTGACAGCGGGCAGGCAGGGGAGGGAGCAGGAGATGCATGGACATGCGTCTGTGCAGGTACCTACCCATTTATAGCTGCATAGAGGCTGACTATACTGGAGGCAGCTAGGATTGTAAGACCAAGCAGGACTTGAACCCACAGGGATGTAGTTGAATGTCTTAACCACTCATTCACCTCCTCTAAACAAAAGCTTACATTTTTACAGTTTTAACACTTATTAGGCCAGGATTTGATCTTCTCTCCACCTTGCAGGCTTATTTCATGATTCCACATACGACCCCAGAAAGGCAGAGTTAAGTGGATTTTTAAAGATTTAACAGTATCGTCACATTGGAAACCATGCTCTAGCTTTTTTAATGAGCGGATGCAACTAAAATAATTACAAATGCAAACTTGATGAAAAGGAGTTGAATTGGGAAATTTTGTGAGTGCACAGGAGAAGTTGTGGTTTAGCACTCAGATAGGGCTGATTACTTGAGCATGATGGTGCTATAGTAACCCAGTTTCGCCATTTAGGAGAGCTTACATGCTAGACCACAGTGCACTGCACCCTCTTCCTTTTCTGCAGGGCTCTGAAGAAGAAAAACAGAAGTCAACAGAAAGAGAGAAACCACAAGTGAAGCAAAGGCGTCACGAGCTAGAGTTAAAGCTTAACTCTACTGTGTATGCTCTAATTGAATAAAAATGATAATTGGCATTTAAGTCAAAAGTGCAGTGCAACTGACAAAAACTTGTTTTTTCTGTGTATATCTGGTAGTAAGCAGGATGACTGAGTAGACTGTTTCTGAGTTGTGCAAAGTTTTGCTGTCAGATAGCTTCAGCTTTTATAGCCATTAGGTGCAAGGCAAAACTTATATGATTTATTTATTTTATTTTATTTTATTAGATTTTTATTCCACCCCCTCCTGCCTTCGCAGTTTGGGGAGGCTTACAGCATTTTCAAAAACAACAACATAATTTTTTTTAAAACAACCAATAATAAAACTAAAAACAAAAACAAAAATATCCCTCCCCCCATACCCATCCAACCCCCCAACCTCACATGTCTCCCTCACCAAAGGCTTGGTGGAACAGCCAGGTCTTACAATATCATTGGAAAGAGGGGAGGTACAGGGCCAGGCAAATGATGACTGCATGTTTACTTTCTGAGGGTTTTTAAACCTATTACGACAGCCAGTGTGGTGTGGTGTAGTGCAGTACCTGGACTGGGAGGTAGGGGTCGGATGCACATGTACATGCGGGTGAAATAAATTGTGGTTGCACTATATTGCCTCCCATGCCCATTATTGGGCAACGGGTGGGGTGGTGGGGTACCGGAACGCCTCCCGTGTAGGGGCCGGGCCAGGGAACCCCCGGGTCTGGGCCGGGTTGTTGCAGCCCTCACACCTCGGCCTCCTGACTGATATGCCTCGCCAGGGCGTCCCGGATGCCCTTGGCATAACGGTACTCCCTCAAGTTCTCAGCGTTCACGTACAGGGGCACCGGGCCGGGGGGCCGGTTGGGCTCAGGGTATTCCAGGGCTTCCCCCTCACTCTCGTGCACGTTGTGCAGCACACAGCAGGCATCGATTATCAGGACTGAGGTCTCCACGGTGTAGTCTAGCCGCCCAGCGAGACTCCTCCAGCGCTGCTTGAGGGCCCCGAAGGCTCGCTCCACCAGTCCTGCTGGAGCACAGGTGGGTATTGTATAGCACCTCCGCAGGGTTGCGTGCGACTGGGTACACCTTCATTAGCCACCGGGTGAGGGGATATGCAGGGTCACCCAGGATACAGGGGGGCATCGGTACCCCCTTGATCCAGGTCATCCCCAAGTCAGCAAAGTCCCCCCGGAACATCCGGGCATAGAAGGGGGAGATGGTCATGATCCGGGCATCATGACTGCGGCTGGAGTTGCCCGTGAAGATGTCTATGAACCGGCCCCAGTGATCCACAACCGCCTGCAGCTGCAGTGAGTAATACCTGTGCCTGTTTACATACTCTGCAGCCTCCCCTGCGGAGGGGTGGCGGATCTCAATGTGGGTGCTGTCCACGGCACCCATGCAGTTGGGGAAGCCTCTGGCCGCGAATCCTGCCATCATGGCTCCCTGATCCACCAGCTGGATTGTTCTGTTCAGGAGCATGTCCTCCACAGCCTCGCACACGTCCTGGAGGATACAGGAAACAGTGCTCAGGCCAACCCCAAAGTGCTGGGAGATGGACTGGCAGGAGTCGGGCGTAGCTAGGGCCCAGACCCCTATAGCCACCTGCTGGACCATGGGGATGGGGGTCCTCATGGGCGTGTGCTGTTGCTCAAGCCAGGGCGTAAGGAGCTCAGCGAGCTGGAGCATGGTGAGCTTGTCCATCCTAAAGTGGGCCCTCCAGGCTGTCTCATCCCACTGGGCCAGCACCCTGGCCCACCAACCCTGTGCCCGCTCAGCGACCCATATTCACCTGTCAATGGGCATAGCGAGCAGGGATGCCCGGCGCATGGTCTCCCTCCCCCATTGGAGGTGCCCGGCCACCTCGCGGATCACCACAGGCCAGGTTTGGCCCCGGCTCACAGCCTGCTGGTCTGCCCCGGAGAGCCTCTGCACCCTAAGCTGGGCAAGGGCTTTCCTGCACCAATGGTGGGCCCTGTGGGCCCTTGCATCTCTCCAGGCCAGGGAAACCCGCAGGCAGGCGCCCGCGGTAAGGAGACGCAGCTGCTCGGTGTAGTCACGGTACCACTTGGCTGCGAGCGCGAGGTGCATCCAGTAGGCAGCTGCCCTGTCCCGCTCCATGGTGGTGGGAGCCCCGAAGGTCTGGGGATGGTTATGCTGGCCTGGTGATGGCCTGGGTGGCCAGGGACCCTGCCCCCAGCTGGCCTGTCCTCTCAATGCGATGCTGGTGTCCGCGGGCATGTGGTTTGGTGCACCTGCTGTCCTCGCATGGGGCCTAGCGCATGCACGGGCACAGCTGTGCGTTCCTTGTGCAGCTGCATGTCTTCAGCAATCACCCCCCCTCCCTATTTGCAACACCGTGTCCTTGCTGGCCTGATTAGCCATCCTGTTTGGGTGCTTGTTTCCTGCAGCTGTGCCGGGTCTGCACCCCATGCCTTGCTCTGTTACTATATAATGTTGCATCCCATGGCCACCTGTCCTGTCCTTGGAACCCCTCGGAAACCCACCCCCCGGCCCTGGAGGGTATGTGTGCCCCCCTCTCCATGGTGTTATTCGCCCTGTCTAGCTGGACCATGGCTGGTTGTGCATCCATTGGGCTCCCGCTTTCCGGCCCCCATGGGGTCCCCCAATAGCTGGACCATCCGTGAGACTATGTCCCTGTGTGACCTGTGGCATACCCCAGCTGTGCAGATGCTCCTGGGCTGCCCAGACAGTCAGTTGGGTGCTTATGCGAGTCTGAGCTCTGGTCTTCGCTACTTCGGCTATGAGGCGAGCGCTTGTGATTGCCGACTGCATGCGGGGACTTTGGGGCTGGTTCCCTTCCCCGATGGGTGCATCCCAGAGATGAGGTGCTCTCATGTGGCCTGGTCCGCATCTGAGACCGTGTCTGTGCTGTCTGTGTGCAGCCTGGCCGCCTACACGATCTGCCTTGCAGAGTGGGGCCCTGCCTTGGCCATGTCCTACTTTGGCTGTGTTCACGGGGCCCGTGGGTACCAGCGCTCCTGTGGGGCTGTGTATCACCGGCTGTTAGAGCTGGAACAGCTTCCGTGGCCCCCTGCTGCTGACTGCTGCGTGTCTGAGCCTACCACGGCGGAGCTGTCGGTGCTGTCGGGCATGTGGGCCCATTTGGATGTGCAGTTGGGGCTGTCCATGCAGGATCCATTCAAAGCCTACTACCTGATCGCCCACCACATGTCCTTGTTGGGGTACCACCGGGGCATGATCCATTGGCCCCACCTGGTTCATTTGGTGGGGCACCCAGCCCCTGGGCCCATCATGGCCCCCAGCAGTTGACTGTGAGTCCCGGTGTGCCTCCCGGCCCCCCAGTTGCCTGCCCCCGTGTGGGTTCCCGCCCCTGCCCGGGGGCCGGTTTCCACTGACTGATCCTCCCTGATGTCTCTGCCTTGCTGCTGTGCTGCCTGATTCCCGGGTTGCTGCTGCCTCTGCCTGTGGCTCTGGGCTCCTCCAGCCCCCACCCCCCATCTACCTCTGCACCTGGTGTTCCCCTCTGTGGTTGCCTTCCCTGGTGCCTGGGTCTGGCTCTCTGCATGGCCTCACTGACCCACCTGTGTCCAGCGGACTGTGCTCACCCACCAGCACTGCCACCTGCAGCCCCTGCCTCCCCTTGGGTGCCTGTGTGACCTTGGGGTTCTGGGGTCCCTGGACTGCCCCTCCTGGCTTCCTCCTGGGGTGTGTGTTCGTGTCCTTGGACCTGCTGCACTGTACCGGCTCTCCTGCCTGTCCTCCATCGGCCCCTTGCCAGGGTGTGGGGTCTGCGTGTGCCTCCTTGACCGTTCCCAGCCCGCTCGCTGTGCCGTGTGGGCTCCCATTGTGCCTTGATCCCTAGCTCCTGGGGCCCCCCATTCCAGGACTGTCTGTGTTGCTGTAGCGGTGCCCGGGCGGACAGTTCTGCTGTGGGGGTTGTGATCGCTGTTGCCAGTGTCCTGCCCTGCCCCTGTGCCCTTTCCCTCCCTCTTCCCTGTTCCGCCCCCCCCCCTGTGCTCGGTGTGCCTTGTGTGTTGTCTGGGCACCCGTGTCCCCCCTTCCCTTCCTTTCCCTTCTGTGTGTGTGTGTGTGTGTGTGTGTGTGTGCCCGGGTGTGTGCTTGTGTTCTGCTATGCCCCCATTGTCTGTGTGCCTGTTGTGTGTGGTACCTGGCCAGCTCTTCTCCCTCTCCCCCCTTCCTTCCCGTTTCCCTTGTGTGGGCATTCCCTTTTGTGCCGTTTGGCTTCGTTTGCCCTCCAGTGGCCATGTCTGTGTCTCGCCCCTTCCTGGTGGGTTCTTGTTGTTTTGACCATGCCCGGGAATCGGCGTCACATCTGTTGCACTGCCCCGGCCCGTGATCTGACGGTCCAATTCCCTGATGTGGTTCCAGTCCCATCATGTCTGTTCGGGGCTTTTATTCACCCGGGGGGTGGGGGTGGTTGTTCGGTTCACCCCCACCGGGAATCTACTGTGGTGAACGGGGCACCCGTAATGTCTGAAATCACCCATAGTCAGAAACTAACTGGGTGACCTTGGGCCAGTCACAATATTCTCTCAATCCAACTTACCTCACAGGGGTTGTTGTGAGGATTAAAAGTTATGCTAATTAGTTTTATGTGAAGCACTTCAAGTGCCGTGGCAGGGGCCACTATATAATAATAATTTATTATTTTTATTATTGTTATTGTTATTTATTATATCCTTTGTCCTGCCCATGGAGCTGGGTTGATTTGAAAGATGAAGTAAAGTGTGGGTGCATGGAACCTAAGTTGTAAGTGAGCACAATATGTGAGACTGTACAATGCCTTTACTGGTCATATGGCATGGAAGTTAAGGTGGGAGCCTTAATTTGAAATTTCCATGCTTTTTAGTGCATAATTGAATTTGCAAGAGCCTTACTTTTTCTTGTAAACACGAGGTTTTTTGATTATAGAATATCCAAGTTTTTTGTTAAATACAGTGCAATGGTGTAAATTTCTCCTGCTAGTTCAGTAGAATGCTTGGCAGCATAACCACGATGGGAGCAGGGCTTAGGGGAGGCTAAGGTGGAAGTGCTGCTCATTTCAGTTTAGAAGGTTGTTGCTTCCTTCAAATAGCAAGCATGGCAAAGCTGGATTTTTACTGATCGCTCCCTGCTTTACTAAAAATACAACAACTTTGGTTTGGTTTAAGCATTGCAAACTTCCCCAAACTGCTCTCTATGAACTCTCTAGCTCATGGTTTGTACAGGAGTCTTCCACTCTACTCTCCACTGTCAGAGCTCTTTTCCTTCTACAACACTGGCCATTCTGCTTTCTAATACCTCCCCTTGTACAGGACCCCTTGGCTAGTTCACTCCTTCTACAGGACCCCCTGACTCTGCTGTGCCCATGTACAGAACTCTCCACCTGGCATACCAATTATATAGCAAATAGAGCGTTGGGACTTTATAACGTAGAGTGCAACACACCTTAAGTATTAGAGCACTCCCATGCTCTAATAATGCACAGCAGCAGTCAAAGAGGCAAAAGGAATGTTAGGAATTATTGGGAAAGGGGTAGAGAATAAAACAGAAAATATCATAATGCTTCTATATAAATCTATATAAATCACCTTGAATATTGTGTGCATTTTTGCTCACCTCATCTAAAAAAAAATAATGGGTGTCTTTGGACATAATGTTAATGGGTGTCTGAACATGTTTTGACCTTGATATGAACACCAGTTTGGCCCCGTGTTCACCATGTGGCGCTGCTTAGACACACAGCCCATCTTGGGACAAATCAGTGTTTTGCTCCCCACCCAATTTCAGCACGCAAGTACTGCCACCTTGTTCCCCAATTTGTACCTGCCACACCATGTGGTATCATTAGACAGAACGTTGGCCACATGTTCAGCCAGAACATGCAAATTATCCTTGTGATGCAATGGTGTTCACATCGCAGGTTTAATGAGTGGCCAAATTGGTGTTGAGATTGTTATGGTGCTTACACACAATGGCCAAACACGTGCTTAGGGGTTTTGACACTCGATCTTTGTTATGTCTAAAGACACCAATAGTGAACTAGAAAAGGTGCAGAAAAGGGCAACAAAAATGATCGAAGATGCTGAACAGATTGCATACAAGAAGAGGTTCAATAGATTAGGGCTCTTCAGCTTGGATGAATGGATAAGCACAAAGTGATGCACATAGAGAAAAATAATCCAAACTATGAGTACACAATACTAGGTACTAAGCTAGGAGTTACCACTCAGGAAAAGGATCTGGGAGTGATTGTGGACAATACATTGAAAACCTCAGCCCAGTGTGCAGCAGCAGTCAAAAAAGCAAACAGAATGTTAGGAGTTATTTGCAAAGGGATAGAGAATTAAACTGAGGATGTTGTAATGCCTCTATACAAATTAATGGTGCAACCGCACCTGGAATATTGTGTTCAGTTCTGGTCGCCCCATCTCAAAAAAGACATAGCTGAACTAGAAAAGGTACAGAGAAGGGCAATGAGAATGATAAAGGGTATGGAACAGCTTCCGTACAAAGAGAGGCTTGACAAGCTAGAACTCTTTAGCTTAGAGAAGAGAAGACTGAGAGGGGACATGATAGAGGTTTATCAAATCTTGAGGGGTGTGGAATGAGTAGATAAGGAACGGTTATTTACCTTCTCAAATAAAATTAGAACTACGGGACATTCCATGAAATCAGCTGCCAGTAGATATAAAACAAATAAAAAGAAGTACATTTTCACTCAACACATAATTAACTTATGGAATTTATTGCCAGAGGACGTTGTCAAGGACAGTAGTATAGCTGGGTTTAAAAAAGAACTTGATAAGTTCTTGGAGAGTATATCCATTAATGACTATTAACCAAGTAGCTTATGGGATGAACTTCTTACTGTTGGGAGCTGGGAGTGAACAACAGGGAATGGATTGTCCATTGTGACTGTTGGTTCTTCTCCCATGAGGCTGATATTGTCCACTGTTGGAGGACAGGATTCTGGGCTTGATGGACCATTGGTCTGACTCAGTATGGCACTACTTATGTTCTTATGAGAAGAGATAACTTGGGGTGGGAGATATGATACAACCTTACAAAATCATGAGTGGTGTGGAAGAAGTAAATAGGGAGATGTTATTTATTGTGTCCAAAAGTTCTAGAACTAGGGGGAAATCTATTAAATTAAGTGGGAGCAGATTTAAAACAAATAAAATAAAGTACTTTTTTACTCAAAGTACTATTAACATGTGGAACTTATTGCCAGATGACATTAAGGCCAATAGCATACATTGTTTTAAAAGGGAGTTGGATAAGTTCCTAGAGGATTGGTCCATAAGCGACTATTAGTTAAGCTGAAGGTGGGATATAACCTGAGATCTGGGGAGTAAATAACAGGGAATGGATCACTCTTTTGACCTGTTGCATACTTCTCTGGATTGACCAAACATGGCTACTGTTGGGGACATGATGTTGGGCAGGATGGACTAATGGTCTGACCTACTAGGACACTTATTATTTATTTAATTGCACTTCTTAGTCGCCTCCTCAAGCCCATGGCATCTCGGGGCAGCTTACAACATATAAAATAACAATGAGTACAATAACAATAAAACACACAATTTAAAACATCTAAAAGTCCACCTAAAAACAACCACCACCCCAAACCTTTTATCCCATCCCTCCCTCCCCTCCTCCAAAGGCCTTGGAGAATATCCAGGTTTTACAAGCCCGGCGGAAGGTCAACAGACTCGGGGCCAGAGGTATTAAAATGTTTCCACTCTCTCATCTTTTGGGCTCATCTACACCATGTTCTTACAGACTGAGTCTTCAAATATTTGGGGGAGAGGATTAATTTTGAACTAACTTCAATGGTACTCTGGTATATTAAAAAATGATATCCAAAATTGCAGGGGCTTTGAAAATGTTTTATTCTGCTTTCAGCATACAGAAGTGTTCTACATATTAGGAAAAAAACATAGGAAGTACACTTCAAGGTTAAAACATGGAATTTCATTCTTAGCATGGCTTTTTTACATCACTGGTAGAGCTACATCAGGTACTAAAGTTGGTTCCCATGAGTACTGTCTTCATTTTCAGGCACCTGACAGGCTACTCGAGTACCAGTCGGGTTCCTAATGCCCCAAAATTCTAGAATTACCCAGAGAAACTGATATGGGCCAGTGGCAAGAGCCAGTAGCAAGCACTACAGAGCCCAGCTCCACGGCGCTCCAGTTGGGCGTGTCAATTTCAAAGGTGGGCTGCGACTTCATGCAGCGCTCCGATAAGCACTGTGGCCAGGAAGCTGCTTTTGAAACTGACAAGTGCCAATCATGAGCACTGTGAAGCCCAACTCCTCAGTGGTCCCAGGCAGGACCTGTCACTTTCAAAGGCAAGCTAGTGTTTCCCCCCACAGCACCTGAGAGGTCACTTTCAAAGGCCAGCTGGTGCTCCCCCCCCAGCACCTCTCAGATGAAAGGCGCTAGGGAGGGGACAGCCTTTGAAACTTACATGCCCTGACTGGGACCACGGAGCTTGGCTGGGGCCTGTCACTTTCAAAGGCCAACTGGCACATTCGAGTAGTCCATTGGGGCCCATTTGGGCATCAATGCGGTCAGGTCAATTTTGGGTGTCAGATCACATCTTTGGGTGTCCAGTTGAAGCTCTAATCGAAAGGAGTTTAACTTAGTGGTTAAGGTATCGGATTTGAATCTGGGAGACCAGGTTTCAAATTCTATCTTAGTCATAAACTCACTGAGTGGCCTCAAATTACTATCGCTCAGCCTCAGTTCCGCATTTGTAAAATTTGGACCTTAGTGACCTACCTCACATAATTGTTGTGAAGGTGAGTTATAGCACTCTGAACACTGAAAGTGCTATAGAAATTATTAATAAGAACAAATCATATAAAATTTCACATGGACAGTAGAGCATTTTTCAAAAATTCTACAGAAGGCAGATTTGGCTACAAAATGATATATAATGGGAAAAAATTTCAAACAATAAATAGTTACAAGTCTATATAGGTCTTATCCTGAAAATACTCCTGCTTTTGAGTTACTTTACATGAATATTGAATGGAATGGAGCTATCCTGTGTGTAAAGTCACTTACATGTAAGTTTGCATAATCAGCTCCTTTGTTTTAGTTCACTTTTCAAAGGTTGCAGTTGCAACTATTAAATCATAAATATCCAAAGCCTGATCCACATTAATGCAATCATTTTTCTAATCGCTTCTACAACTCTGGAATGGGCCTTGGTGCTGAAGATGGAATGGGGCACCTCCATTCCCCCTCTGAGTGGCAGGGGATGCAGGAACACCATGGAGTGTGCCCCCACTCACCCTGGCTTGTGGGCCCTTGTGCAGCTGCAACACCTTTCCTAGCTATAGCTACACACTTGTTGTAAAGGGCTGTTAAAGGAGGTGTAGCTTACCCTGTGCATGTTATCCAGTACTGTTCTTTTGTGTGGAGCTAAACAGACCCTACAGCCGAAGTGCAGGGTGATTCATAGAGGCTTTAAGATTCCTTAAACTATAGTCTCACAAAAGACTGCACCAACACAAGACCCATTAAAGTGAATGAGTTTTGCAATATCAGAACACTTTGAAGATCATGCTGTCTTGGCTAGGGCTGATGCGGCAGCAGCTGTTACCGCGCCGCGATTCCGTTCCACCATTTCGGAATTGCCCACGCCACACCGTGACTTTTCTGCGGACATTCCGCTAATTCCGCCGGAATTCTGCAAATCGCGGAATTGCGAAAAAAATACGAAAAAATTGTGGAAATTGCGGAAAACTGCTATTCCGCTATTTTGTGGCACTGGCGGAATTGCAGAAGTAGCGAAAATGTCATATTTCCACGATTCCACTAGGTAGCGGAATTAAATAAGCGGAACCGTGGAATGAAACTAGCGGAATGAAAGCCTCTGCCATGCCGTTCCACTAATTGCGGAAACACTGTTTCCGCCAGAAATAGCTCCCGCTGCGCTATTCCGCTACAGCCCTAGTCTTGGCTGCTTTTACAAGAGCGGTGCACGCTCGTGCCTTGAAATCATGCACTTTTGAAAAGTGCCACGGACGGGGTTTAGATGTGCCTGGATGCATGTCATTGCTGGTCACACATTCTTTAAAGCCGCACATTAAATACCTCGATATTTATTATACCTCGAGGTATTTAATCTGTAGGTATTTTCAGATGTTACGAGATCACGCAAAAAGTAAGGTCTGGCCGGCAACCACCGGCCAGAATCAAAGGAAAGAATTCCCAGCCGGGGACAAAGCATGCAGCATCACTGCCAGGCAACAAGCAACAACACGGTGTTTTCAGATGTTACGGGGCCATTTGGCCCCGTACCGAAAACAACCCATTCATTCCCCGTCAGGGTCGCCCAGTCACGCCATATCAGATGTGCCGGGGGGATCCCGGCAGGGAATCTGGGAGTGGACGGGGCCACGCGGCGCAATGTGCAGCCGCATGGCCCCACCCCCTCCACGCACCCCGCCGCCCGTCCTCCGGGGAGATGGGCGGGTGACGGGGCCAATGCGGCCGCCGCGTTGGGCCAGATGCGCCATGGCCCGGGATTCCACCGGGGATCCCGGGCCATGGCAACCGGCCAGATGTTACTTTTTTTGGGTCCCCGCTGAGGATCTTTTTGACCACGCTTCCCGAGACATTCCCCCGGCTAGCCCGGGAAGCATGGTTCAAATGGACCCCTTGTGGGTATTGACCGTGGCGAACATCTGGCGGCCGCCAAACAGACGTTCGAGACACAGTGACCACAGGTGGGTATTCACCGTGGTTCACTGTGATCTCGTAACGTCTGAAAATACCCACAGGCAGCGGAGGGAGATTTAAAGGGCACACAGCAGAAGAGGGATAGGGCGGGATGGAGTGAGGCAGGAGGGAGAGACGAGCGGAGGGCGAGAGAGCAAGGGAGGAGGAGGAGGTGGAGGAGGCGGTGGCAGAGGCGCGGGCAGGGGAGGAGGTGGTCGTGCTGCACCTGGAGGTGGTGGAGGGACAGCAGCAGCAGCAGCAGCAGCAACAGCAGCAGCCGTGACGGGCTGACCCAGCACCTTCTGGGTGTTTTGACCACGGCCGGGAATCGGCGGCACGTCTGTTGTGCTTCCCCGGGCCATGATCTGCTGGCCTGGTTCCCTGCCATGGTCCCGTCATGTCTGTTTGGGGCTTTTTTTGACCCCGGTGGGTGGTTGTTCAGTTCACCCCTGCCGGGAATCCACTGTGGTGAATCGGGACCACGTAACAGCTGAAATCACCCATTGACTTTATTTAATTTCATTCATTCATTCTTTAATTCATTTTGTGACTTATATCCTGCTCCCTCCTGCCCAAGACAGCTCAAGGCAGCTCACAATACATAAATTAAAAATCAATACATAACAATATAGAAAAATAGAATATACAAATAATAAAAACACAATAAAAATACACAACAGTTGGAGCTAAAAAGAATCCTCCACCCTCCCACCTCCCAACCCCCCATCCATCACCCATCTCCCTCACCAAAAGCCTGGTGGAACTTCCAAAGTTTTACATCTTTGTCAGAAAGAGGGAAGGTCCGGGGCCAGATGGGCCTCCTCTGGGAGGGAGTTCCACAGCTTTGGTGTGGCCAACAAGAACACCCTCCCCCTGGTTGCCACCTAAGAAACTCTGGGAACTTTGAGAAAGGTGCCCCCGACTGACCATAGGGGTTGATCCAGAATCCAGGCGGTGAGGCAATCCCGCAGTTAAGTAGAGTTCAGGCTTTAAAGAACATGTGAGCAGTGATGACACATGTCCAGGCACATATAAACCCCACCCAGGGCACTTTTCAAGGGTTGATATCGATATTGTTAGGTTGATATTGAGGTATTTAATCTGCGGCTTTAAAGAATGCACGACCAGTGATGACGAGCATCCAGGCATGTCTAAACCCCACCTGTGACACTTTTCAAAGGTGAATGATTTCAAGGCACGCACGTGCCCCGCTTGTGTAAAAGCAGCCTTAGCCAACCTGATCTTGAGCTTTGTTATCCCTCATGGGGACAGCAGACTTTCCCCATTTGCCTATACATGACAATCCTGTGATGACATGCGTTTTCCTTTCTTAATCCCATCTTTGGTATGCTGTTCCCATGCCAAACACCCAGGAGGTTGTTGTTATCCTAACAGGACAATACACGGTTATGGTGCATGTGCCTACCCGAAGGAATCCTCACCTAATTGGATCTATGGGCTTTAACAGCCCCTTCACGGTGTTCTGTTCCTTTTACAACTTTTATCACAATGCCAATGCTTATTTCAAGACTCCAACTCCTGAAGTCATGTGATTATACAGGAAAATAAACTCTCTCTTCAAAACAATCAGCTCCCGGTAAACATGTTTGTAGAGGAAAAACTTGAACATGTGAACCTGGCAGGCTCAATAAGGCAACTAGTAGTACACAACACCAGTAATCTTTTATTCCTTAAAAATCTCATAATTTGAAGATAAATGGCTTGGCTTATAAATTTTAAAGCTCAGGGATGGCAATGTAGAGTACTTTAATCCTCAGAAACCAACTATCCAAAGGACCTTGAATTTGAAGAGAGACTCGCTAAAGAGGCAATAACTAACAATAAAAACTTTTTAAAGTACATCAGAAGCAAGAGGCCTGCTAGAGAGTCAGTTGGGCCATTAGATGACATCGGGATAAAAGGGGCATTCAGGCCATTGCAGAGAAGCTGAATGAATTCTTTGCTTCGGTCTTCACTACGGAGAATGTTGGGGAGATACCCATGCCAGAACCTTTCTTTGTAGGTGATGAATCAGAAGAGCTGTCACAGATCACAGACATGACGCTAACCACCCTTTAACCACCCTTGGTGGTTATTTATGCATGTTGCAGGGCTGTGTTGGTGCCCTATGGAGTCCTGCAACATGCATAAATAACCACCAAGGGTGGTTAAAGGGTGGTTAGCATCATGTCTGAAAGTACCCCATGACTCTGGAAGAGGTTCTAGAGTAAATTGACAAACCAAATAGTAACAAATCACTGAGACCAGATGGTATACACGCCAGAGTTCTAAAGCAACTCAAGTATGAAATTGACTACTACTGGTAATTTGTAACCTATCGCTAAAATCTGCCACTATACCTAATAACTGGAGGGTAGAGAATGTACTGCTGATATTTAAAAAGGGCTCCAGAGGTGATCCTAGAAACTACAGACCGGTGATCCTAACATCTGTGCTGGGCACAATGGTGGAAACTATTATTAAAAACAGAATTGCGGGCCACATTGTTAAACATGGCTTAATGGGGAAGAGTCAACATGGATTTAGCAAAGGGAAAACCATGTCTCACTTATCTATTGGAATTTTTTGAGGGTATGAATAGACATGTGAATAAGGGGGAGCAGTCGATATAGTGTATCTGGATTTTCAGAAAGCATTTTATAAGTTCCCTCATGAGAGACTCTTGAGGAAATTAAAAAGTCATAGGATAGGAGGCAGTGTCCTATATTGGTAACTGGTTAAAGGATAGGAAATAAAGAATAGGACTAAAGGGTCAGTTTTTAGAATGGAGAGAAATAAATAGTGGAGTTATCCAGGGATCTGTACTGGAACTGGTTTTGGTTAATGTGTGTTTGCTATTTTCATTGGACTTTTAAAAATAATATATACTCTTGATGTCCTATATTAAGCTCTTAGTTTAATTAAATTACATATAAAAGATCAGGAGAAACAAATGCTCCAGGAAGCTGTAAATAGTCAAAATATTATGGATCTGTATGCCTCACTTCCTATTCAGACTGGGGGTGCTCTGTATCTGTCAAATATCCCTAACTGGCCATCCAGAACAGCCTTTACTCTAGCAAGGTTTAATATGATTCCATTCCCTTCAGAAGTATCGAAAGGGAGATTAGCGAAGATCCACTATGCGCAAAGGCTGTGTAAATATTGTGTTCAACAGGAAGTTGAATCCATAACTCATGTGGTTTTTGACTGCTATCTCTCTACAGATATTTGTGAAGAGATCCTTGAGCCAATTATAATTAATCTAAAAATGTGTAGCCAGCGGGGGACTGGTTTTTCTACTGAGTGATAGAAATCTTACTATATCCTCACAGGTAGCAAAATTATTTGCGCTCGCAATGCAGAGAAGGAAAACTGTAATGATAGATCTGAAAACTTATCTATGTATTGGTTGAATCAGACCAGTTGATTGTTTTGTTTTATTTCTTGGGTGTTTAATTGTTTTATTTTCTTGGATTTGTAAATATGTGTATTGCCAATGGTTATCACAATAAACTTGTTTGTTTTGATTAATGTATTCATTAATGATCTGGAAAGAGGAGCAAGGAATGAGATGATCAAATCTGAAGACGACACCAAGTTATTCAAAGTAGTTAAAACATGAGCAGACTGTGAAGAACTGCAGGGTTATCTTGTGAGACTGGATAACTGAGCATCTAAATGGCAGTTGAAATTTAATGTGAACCAGTGCAAAGTGATGCACACAGGGAAAAACAATTGAAACTTTATGTACACAGTACATATAAATTAGGTTCTTAATTAGGAGTTACCACTAAAGGTGTGCACCAGGGACCCATTTCATTTTTCATTTTTGTTTTTTCTTTTTGTTATTTAAATCTTTCATTTTCATAAATATCCACATTCTGTTTTTGCTTTCATTTTCGATTTCCATTGGTTTCAATGGAAAACACATTTTCAATTGTACTTTTTAGTTTTTCATTATATTATATGAAAAATTGAGGGACTGTACCTCCAATGGAAGGCATTATGTGTACCAAATATCAGAAAGATTGGATATAGGAATCCAATTTTATAAGTAGTTGAATTATGTTATTTTGCACAAATCTGCATATACATTCCTGACTGTAACGGCTTTGTTTCCAATCTATATAGATGAAGCTTGGCATGTTTATACCCCTACGCATGTTTACTATCTATGCAAACTTTCAGAAGGATTGGATAAAGGGTCCTTGTGGTATAAGCAATTAACTTATAAATGCATGTCTGACTGTAAAATCTTTATAGTCCAACCAGTGTTCATGAAATTTGGCAGGGCTGTATATCATACCTTCAGGAACATCTCTTCCAAATATCAGAAAGATGTGATAAAGGGTCCCAATTTTATATGCCTGCACATCATATTGTTGGACCTTCCCCTTTTCCCTTGTATGTGAGTGCAGTGTGCGAGGGTCTGTGCCAGCTGTATGGACGAAGAAGAGCGACAGCCCTCCCCTCCCCCTTTTTGGCCCTATGGTGTGAACCCTTCCTCTTTGTGTGCAAGCCCCCTTTCTGTTCCATTGCTCCCTGGGTTCCCCTCCCTGGCTACCCTCATGGGTACCACGCCTTCCTTCCCCTCCCCCATTGTTGGTGTGGGCTATACGAGTGGCGCACCTGGTGTACATCCCATGGCTTCCTACAAATGCTCTGTGGCCTATGATGATAGGGATGTGGTCTCTTGGAGGCCTAGAGATTCAACCACTATCCTGATGGGCATTCATTCCCCGCTTGTTCCCCGCAGAGAAAGTGGCGCGGGCGTGTATGTGAGTAACTGGGGTGTAAGGAGACCGGAAGGGTGCATTCCTCCCCCTTTCCCCCAGGGACTAGTCCTTCCTGGTGACACATATCCAGAGAATGAACCTATGCCAGGGGTTCTCTTACATGTCACTCTGGTATAAGATCTGTTTGTGCTGCCAATTGGCCAGCAAAAATGTCAACCAAATATCCTCATTCTGTGCTGTGACCATCCCAATGTCTCTACCCCACTTGTTGCTGGGAAGTCAGAAACATCTGATTAGGAAAAAGCCAATAGGGATTATCTTATGTCCTCTGCCAGTGTTGCAGGATGTGATTGTGATGATAATTGGCCATCCTGGATGTGTAAAATTCATTTTTTCCCCATTATTATTATTTGTGGTTTTCATTTTTAAAATAACAAAAAAGAAAATCAAAATTTTTATTTTGTTATAATAATGAAAATGAATTGCACACTCAAAATGCTTTACCAAACACAAAAGATTCATACTGCCCCCAGAATATTAGTCAGGCCCCAGGCTCTGATGGACTTCAAGGGGAAGGACGTTCCACAATACTGGGGCAGCAACCAACACCGCTTCCCTGCAGGAAGTACGGACAAGATTAGCTGATGGTACCCACAAGAGTGCGATTCTGGCCAACCACAGGGGCTGCAGAGGCATGGAAGGAAAGGCAGTTTAAAGTCATTTAAGGCTTTAAAAGTTAAAACCAACACCTTGAATTGTGCTTGGAAGATTATAAGAAGCCAGTGAAGATTGTAGAGCACAAGCGTAATGTGTTCACAGCAACCCACCCCCAAAAGGAGACAGGCCACCACATTCTGCACCAGCTGCTGCTTCCAAACAGTCACCAAGGGTAGTCCCACATAGAGCGCATTACAGTAGTATTAATTTTTACATCAATTGGCTCGGCTGCAAACCAGAAATGAATTACAGGTCAGAGACGAATAGCTCCTGGTTGTACATGGAGAATGAGTATGGAAAAGAGCCTTAGAAACTATTTCTAGTAGGTCATAAGAACATAAGAACACACGTAGTGCCATACTGGGTCAGACCAATGGAAGAAGTGCCCAACAGGTCGCAATGGGGTGATCCATTCCATTATTCACTCCCAGCTCCCAACAGTAACAGATTACATTCCCCAAACCTACCTGGCTAATAGCTGCTAATGGACCTATTATCCAGACACTTTTTCAACCCTTTCTTAAACCCAGATATACTACTGGCCTTGACCACATTGGCTGCAATACCATGCAGGATCCGCGTGGGTCCCGCGCAGCACAATGTGCTGTCAAAGGACATGTACGTGGCATGGGATTAGCCCCACTGTCTGGCAACAAGTTCCACAAAATTGTACGTTGAGTGAAAAAATACTTTATTTTATTTGTTTTAAATCTGCTACCTGTTCGTTTCATGGCATGTCCCCTAGTTCTAGTACTATTTGAGAGGGCAAATAACCATTTCCTATTAACCTTGTTCCACACTACTGCAAGCTGAAGAGCCCCAACCTCTCCAGTCTCTCTTCATAGGGGAGTTGTTCCATACCCGTTATCATTTTTGTTGCCCTTCTCTGTACCTTTTCCATTTCTACTACATATTTTTTGATATGGGGTGACCAGAACTCCACACAACATTCAAGGTGCAGTCGCACCATGGATTTATATAGTGACATTATGATATTTTCAGTTTTATTCTCTATCCCTTTACAAATAATTCCTAACATTCTTGCTTTTTTGACAACTGTTGCACACTGACTTGAGCATTTCAGTGTATTCTTCACAATGACTCCAAGGTCATTTTCCTTTAGGAGTGTGCAATTCATTTTGCAATATTATATAATGAAAATGAAAATTTTGATTTATTTTTTTTCATTATTTTAAAAATAAAAATGACAAATAATAATAACGAAAACAAAAACAATTGTTTGTTTTCAAAATAATGGGGTGGGGTGTGGGTGGGGAATGGGATGTGAGGGTGAGTTTTTCTTTTAAGTTTTTAAGGGAGTTTTACTGTATTTCTATTTTATGTATTTTATGTAAGCTGCCTAAGGCTTAGGGGAAGGGTGAGATAGAATTATAAATAAACAAACAAACAAAATAAAAAATTGTCTCCTGTCTAGATGATCCACTATAAGATTCTACTTCTTTCTCTGTAGATGTGGAGAGCCCTGGCTCTCAAGAACTAGTGTGGGTCAGCTTCAAAAGGAAAAGCAGGGTTATGGAAGGCTTTACATTAAAATGTCTTAAATGTTAAACCCAATATCACCATTCTTTACAGACTCTTGGGTACTTCTACTGGGGGTGGATCAAATATATTAAAAGTCAAATCCATCATTGGTGTCAGTGGGCCCAACCCCATTGACTCTTTGATCTGTGTACAGCAGAGAACACCAAGTTGTAATACTTCAACACAGCGGTGCAGAAAGAATACCACATGTACAAAATTAAGATGAAGCCTTGTGCGTTGCAGTTGACACAGTGGAGCAGTTCACCCCAAACTTATATTGCATATGCTGCCTTATCTACAAGCATAATACACGAGAGTGGAGAATGGACATGTCTTTAGGGGACCTAACTTCAAGCCAGCCTTATTTAAGCCAGGCAACCAACCAGAAAGTTGAGGGCGTGAGTAAGACTGAAACTGGAGCCTATCAGGAGGCAAGGGGGGGTATGGCCAAGCCAGTACAGAGAACTAAAGCCAGCTCAATACACACTGGGACAAAGCCAATGAATAGTAGTGGGGCTGGTGAGCTAGTCACTGCTGAGGTGCCCGATGACACAGTGAAGCAGGGCTCTGCAACAAACCCCTGAGAAAACCCCTTAAGCATCTCTCGCCACAACTCTTCTCCAGCATGCAGAGCTTGTATTAACTTTCAGAGTAACCCACAGCATGGAAAGGAAAAGGCCTCTCACCCCTGTTATAGAGATCACATGCTTTTTTTCAGCCTGATTTGTTGACAGCAGTCCCTGAGTTTACCCTCCTTGATCAACATTTAAAAGATTACAACAATCTGTATTTTATTCTTCCAGTCTTGTGGCTTCTGAGGGAAAGGACTGTCTTCTTAGTTATTTTGGATTCATAATTCCACTCATGAGCCTTTGTGGGGAGAGGACCCTGCTTTTGCCATTTGAAGCCCTTTTCAAGCAGCAGCTGAAATTGTGTCTGCCAACTGGTGGTCATACACGAGGGTGAACTTGAGCAATTAGTCAAGTCTCCCATCTGTCCTTGCCATGTCTGTACTCTCACCAGATTACTTGGGTTAAGTCTCTGGCCCTTTTCAAATGGGCACGGGTGCAAGGGGGGGATGGGTGTGCACCACGGTGCAGGGCGGTGCGTGTGGGACGGTTACGCGGGTGCACACCCATCTCCACCTATCCCCCATGCATGGAACAACTGCCGTTTTTGATGGTTGCTCCATGTGTGTGGGTTAGGTGGAGATGGGTGTTAAGCGGGAGCACGTGTGCACCCCAGCACACCCATCACGGTGTTTACACGGGACTCCCCCATGCATGCATATGCAGGCACCCACGTGTGCATTGTGTGGGGGTGTCTCGTGTAAAAAGGGCCTCTAATTGGAATCTGTACAGTCAATAGTCTGCAGGTCTGTCAGATGAGCCAAGGAGGACATTCCCTCTGATTAAGCCAAGAGAAGGAGGAAGAGCAGGAGGGGGAAGGCCACACATACTTTAGCTCAAATCATTCTTTGCATACCGTACATTTCCACCTCCTCTTCCAAGAGATACATGTAGGAGTTAGTCCCTCCCACATCTTCTCAGAATAGGTTCAGGTTTTCCTTCAGCCTTAATTTTGGGAAAATATTTTGGAATCTTTCTTTCTTGATTGTGGAATCAAATTTCGCCCAGGTTGATTTGCTCATCTCCAAAAAACCTACGTAATTATCAGATGTTTGTAGTGCATACTGTATTTTTTGTATTCAAGACTACTTACATATATCACATTCACTGCAGAACATCCCTGAGCTTTATTTCAGCTAGAATCTTTTAGAAATACACTTGCTGATTTGTATGTCCAAAAAGCAGAGAGCTGTAACTTCAAGGGCAACTTTGATAATGCAATCACTTAAACATTTTGAATAGTATCAGGACATATTGGGGAAAGCAAATTCATGATAACGATGCGTGTATTGGAGTAATGCAACTTTGAAGATCAAGTGCCCTGTGGTCTCCATTTTCATCTTTTTTAAAGGACCTATTTAATGTGTCTGGTGTCTCACAACATGATTATAATGGGAGACGTAGTTGCTGCATGGATGCACACTTGCTTAGAGTTTTCTGGTGTTGTGGTGCCACCTACTGAATTCTCTAACTACTTCTAAAATTGCCATTAAAACTTCTTAGAAGAACTAGGGCATATATTGATAAAAAGAGAATGTAAAGGAATGTAATACTGGAATGTCTACAGCTTATTAAATTGATTTCACTAATGCTTCACGGTAATTATCTCTCAACAGATTTACAGCTGGTCAGTAAATGGGTTTTGTGTATCATGAAACGTTTTGAATTATGAAATACAATTTCTTTCATCCCACCCAAATTAGTAGGAAATTTTGAGAATTCCAAACTGAAATGAAAATGTTTGTTTTGACTGTGCCTCCACATCTGAAAGTACATTTCATTTGGATTCACTAGACAAATGGGAAATGTTCTTGTTCTCCAGAATGAGCAGGGCTTTAGGAATCAGAAATTTTATTTTCAAACTACTTTTCAGTTTCAAGTTCACATTTTTTTTGTATCAGAATTTTTCAGTTGACCCAAAATTTGTCTTATGAAATTGTTAGAAAAAATTCAAAACCAGGAACAAAAATCAACAACACTGGGTGATTTCAGACGTTATGAGATCACAGTGAACCATGGTGAATACCCACCTGTGGTCACTGTGCCTCGAACGTCTGTTTGGCGGCCGCCAGATGTTCGCCACGGTCAATACCCACATGGGGTCATTTTCAACCATGCTTCCCGGGATAGCCGGGGGACTTTCCCGGGAAGCGTGGTGAAAGTGATCCCCAGTGGGGACAAAAAAAAAATCACATCTGGTCGGGCGCCACGGCCCGGGATCACCGGCGGGATCCCGGGCCGTGGCGATTTCGGCCAGACGCTGCGGCCACATTAGCCCCGCCGCCCGCCCGTCTCCCCAGAGGGCGGTCGGCGGGGAGCATGGAGGGGGAGGGGCCATGCGGCCGCATGTTGCGCTGCGCGGCCCCGCCCCCTCTCAGATTCCCCACCGGGATCTCCTGGCACATCTATTATGGCGTGGCGGGGTCATCCCGGCGGGGGATGATTTGGTTGTTTTTGGTATGGGGCCAAGCAGCCCCGTAACGTCTGAAAACACCCACTCTTTCCCAATAAAAAGTGCTTGAAATGTTTTAGTGAATTTTTTTCAAGTCAGCTCTAGATTTATAAATATTTAAACAATGATATTGTTTAACAAATGCCCACCACATGATAAGTAGATATAATTTTCTCACTTTTTCAGACACACTCAGAGATTAAAGGCATTTTCAGAAAAGACAATCTCCACTCACTGCCCACCCACCTCCCACGCACTCTACACGTTGAAGGGCTGCAGTGTTGCCCTATGGATGCCCCGTAATATGTATAATGGGAGGGAGGTGGGTGGGTGGGGAGTGTCATGTCAGAAAATGTCTGATGGTTGCTCTGCAACACATATAGTGGGTGTGAGATGGGTGGGGACTGGGTGGGGTGTGTCTTGTCTGGAAATGTCTTAAAAGGAACCAGTGTCACAGCTCAGGTTAAAAGTCAGTGCTTTCTGGATTTCTTTCCAGCTGACACACTGATCCTGAACCACTGTATCTTAAATGTATTCAACTATTCCTTTTGTCTATGTTGTTTATAGTGGAGTAGTTCCTTTATCTGCATATTCACCTTTGCAGACATTCATGCAAATTAAGCCTGCCTGGATGAATAACTACAGAAGATGAATTTTGGTTCAAACACCAGGATGTATTTAATATATTAAAACAAAAAGAAATTTGTTAATATAGTAAACCAAATTAAATTTGGCAAAACGTGGAAAGTGTTTGCAAAGTTTGAGGAAAGTTAAGAAGTTACACGGTGGGATGTAGGCAACCAGCTTATCTTTTGAGTATCAAAAATGTGAAGGAATAATCAAGAGAAGTAGTCATGGTCACTCTATAAATCTAGATCTGTTGCGCTCTCTGTTCTCAAAAGGTCTCCAGCTCATTTTTATTTCATTTGAATTCATAAGAGTTTCAACCCATTTGTATTTACTTATAAATGCTAAAAAGGACACTGACTCATACAGTCTAAGATAACCCGGAGTCCTGCCGCAGCTCGTTTCTGTGTGGTCCTGTCCAGTTCCTTGATCTGGCCCTAGATCCAGCTCCTACCTGGAGAGCACTGAAAAATTGAGCTCACAGTAAGTGAAGAGAGACAAGGGAACACACACAAGGATAATAAAGGATGGTTCCTTGGCACAGATCTATATTCTGGATCTTTTCCTGAGCAGTGCACACTCTTATGCACTCCTTCCAAATTTGATGCGGCCCCTGGAGCTTGTACTAATTTCAAAGTGGCCACTGTGAGGGCATAGTTTCCCCACCCCAGTTCTAGATTATGCATGTTGAAGAGAAGTTTGGGGGTTCACCCAAACTTTTGAATACTCACATACCTAATAATCCTTAGCCTTTTGAGTATAGATAGTTTCTGGGTATCGATGGCCATGCATGTTAGATAACAGTGATTAAGCAGCTTAAAGCAAAAACAAACGTAAACAAGCAGACCAACAAACAAAAATATATGGTTTCAGTCTCAGTTAATGCACAAGCTTTTGGGAAGTTCCATATTGTTTTTTGATAACTGGCAACTGCACATTTTCCTGAGGTGGTTTATTTAAGCCTTATGTCCACTGTATTTTTTTTTCTTTCTTTAACTGCTCAGCTGGATTGTGGAACCCATAGCATCTTTTGAACAACTGAACTGTTATGATGTTGCTTGTCAGGCTGATGAGGAGAGATCCCTTAGAGTCCCTAAAGGTCTGCCTATGGTGAGCTTCTGTGCCGGAGACGAGAGACTGTGTTTTGACACTGGCATGTCAGCAGGTTGACAGCATGTGTATCTCTTATGTTATCCTAGTACTTCATTTAAGTTGTGATGGTTGAGCCTGGAGCCTTGTTTAAAGGGGCTGAAGGAGTCTGTGCTCAAAGAGAGATAGAGACCACGGTTATGAAGCATCATGTGGGGAATGTGAAGTAAAGAGGAGATAATAAGTAATGAGGGGCTAGTTGAAAAGCACGGGATGCAGTCAGCAAAGTAGCATACAGTGAAACAGTGGAGATGCACTGCTGAGAGTGCTGCCAGTAGAGGAATAGTGAATGTGGAGTCTTGCTGTTTGCCAAAAGGATGGCATCCTGTAATAGAATTGCAGAGAATGAGAATCAGAGATGTCACAAGTCATCAAGGATTCCTCTCAGGCTGTCTTGAGCTTTCTGCTGTGTGAGTAAGAGCTTCTGAAGGGATCTTGTGAGACAGAGCAACAATGTGGTTGAGGGGCTGCGATAAAGGCAACTCTGTGATTGGGGGGAGGGGATGATAAAAACCTTCAAATGCGCAGGCACAAGCTTCATTTTAGTTGTACTGTGCCAGAGCAAGCTCATTCTCCATTTTTATTTAATCGTCTCCTCCTTCCGTGAAGATACCGCTTTTTCTTAAGGCAACACTCTTAGGAAGGAATTCCCAAAATGTTGCCTTTGTGACCTTATTTTGAGAGTTAAATATAAGTTCAATGGCCCCATAGAGGAACAAAGACATCCAAATACAAATATCAAATATAAATCTCATTATGACCCCATCTGCACATGATACTCATCCCATTTAGGGTCCTGACAGTTTGAGAACCTCTTCTCTTTGGTCAACATTTGCAAGACTGCTATCCAAAACTGGGCATTTGTAGCTATGTTTTTGGCATCTAATTTTGCAACCTGATTTTCTGAGGGACTGAGAGTCTCTTGCTCCCACCAAAGTGTCAGTTAGAGGTCATGGGGTTGTTTGTATCTTGTGAATGCGGTCTATTCTTTTGGGTTCCTCAATTTGTGCATTACAGCCTCAATGCCCAGAAGTAGGCACACAATCTTTGGATTTTTGCATCAGTCTTTCCTAAGCTGTCATTGGAATTTGGCTTTGTGGGAGATAAAGAAGCTCTAGCTCTGGAACAATAATTATGCTGGTAACAGTTAAGCTCTTTGCTGAAAGCAATTCTAAGGCCACAGTCCTGAAACCACTTATTCTGAAGTACTCTCCCTGAAATCAATGGGACCACTTCAGAGTAAGTGGTTACAAGACCAAAGCCTCAAGAATTAGGGTTGCCATCTCCCTCTTCGACCATGGCAGAGGGGGGTGAGACAAAGGGGGTTCTCACACCCTTTCCTGACATAACCCTGCCCTCGTGGAGCATTAGGACATCAGAATGGTCTGCAATAGGTGGTGTCACCTTAACTTGGGGGTTGTGAAAAAGGGATGTCATACCCTATTTTTGACATAACCCAGCCCTTGTGGAGTGTCATGACATTAGGAAGTGGGGCCATGACAGAAATGTGGCATAAATGTCCCTATGGTGCACACCTCTCTGGTGCGGTCATCCCTTGCCATTTCTGGAAGCCCTGATTTTCTGGGGTAGCCATGGATGCCCCTGACTGTTGGGAAATAAATGGGTTTGTTGTACCTCAGTTTACCTCAACCAGGATCAAAGGTCACCAATTAACAAGCCAATGTATGTGGGTACAACACAATTTGATTGGATAGACACGTAGCATCTGGACATGGTAATTACCAGTTAAGAACCCCAGTAACCTAACCTAGAATATCTTATGTGTTTGAGGACATGGTCAGAGATGTGAGCTGGTTCAGAGGAGGAGCGGAGGGGGACCAGCAGATAGATGGAAAGGAGTCTCTGGTCGCTGGATCTTGGTCTCTGAATCTTTGAGAGCAATAGAAAGGGTCAACAGCCCATGACAGCTCACTGCAATGCTAGTGGCCACAAGCGCTGAGATAGAGATTAGGTCCTTGGTGTTCTCTTGTATAGTTTTACTCTAGGCAGGCTTTTGGTTGTCATTTATTACAAATACATGTTGCAGGGTCCCTTTCATTACACCATCTTCTTTGAATATGCCAGGTGTGGCAATTAGCTGACTATTTGTTGACTTCATCTGTATTGTATCACTTGGAACATCCTACCTCTCTTCGTCTCAGAGCAGGGTAGACCTCTCTGAATATGTATTAGCTAATTGAAGTTAATTGGCACTTGGGAGTTTTTCTCTACTTTCCAGTTGCTGATCTGCTCTGCTAGGGCAAACTTCCTTCTTTTCAGGCCTCCCTCTTCTTATCAGAGATAATGGCCATCCGGTCTTAACTTTCGTCCTTGACCAGCTCATATTATCTGCTTACTCACATAATCCTTAGCTGGGCTGAATTTCTTCAGGCCTCCTCTTTCTTATTCCTCTGACATTGGCCAAACAGCCTAATTATTTCATAACATGACTAAGCCAGAGAATCATGGTTTCTCCTGGAGCCCAGAGACTCCGAAACAAAGCCCCAGAGAGGTGGCAAGTCTACTCAGAGGTGTGGGTTCCATCCAGACACAGCATCTCTGCCAATCAGGAGCAAAAATTCTATTTGTGGCTGCTGGGCTATCAGTGGAGGCCTGATATGAGTTGTATGATTTCTACGAGGTATAGATGGTGGATTATTATTATTGTTGTTGTTATTGTTATTAAATATAGTGCACGCAGTGTATCTGCCGCTGTACAATCAGTAGTTATAGACAAGTCCCTGACCCAAGGGGCTTACAATCTAAGAGAGACTAGGGATGGGTGGACGCAGTTCGGAATTTCGGAGTTCGGCCCGAACTCAACCAGTTCAGTCAACCGAACCGAACTTCCGAACCGAACTCGATAGGGACGTGTGAAGAGGATGGAGTTTGGATGTTCGGCTGTTTGGACTAAAAACTTAGTTCGGGTTTGTGGGTTCAGTCCAGCAGAGTTCGGAACCCCTCCCCAACATTCGGTGGAGTTCAGCACCGCCAGGAGGCTTGGGGTACTCTAGGAACCCCCGGGGGGCATGGTGCCAGGGCTGTCTGTCGGAGACCCAGCAGCAGCAGAGACCAGGAAGACTTGGCTCTTGGCACCCCGGGTTGCCTGGGCAGGCAGGCTCAGAGCTTGGCCCCTGGGGGTTCCCATGGTGCCAGGGCTGGCCGTTGGAGAGTCAGCAGAAGCAGCAGAGACTGTAAATGCTTGGTGCTTGGCACCCTGGGTTGCCTGCAGAGGCAGGCTCGGAGTTTGGCCCCTGGGGGTGCACATGGCACCAGGAATAGCCATCTGAGACCTAGCGGCAGCAGCAGCAGCAGCATCAGAGGCTGGGAAGTCTTGGGGCTTGGTGGCTGGCATGTATAGGAGGCAGTGCATTGCAGGCTGGCACCCCTACTTGGCTGGGCATTGCAGGCTGGCATTGGTGGAGCAGCAGCAGAGGCCCAGCCAGGACTTGGTGGTTGGCACACCTGCTTGGCTGGGCGTTGCAGGCTGTCAGGCATTGGTGGGGCAGTTGCAGACAATGAAGTGGAATAACAGCCCTCCCTGCCTGGAACGTAGGCCCCAGAACCCTGATGGTGGGTCCTGGGGCTGGAGTGGCTGGCTGCTTCTTGATGTGGTGGAATGACAGCTCCCTGTGAGTGGAATGACAGACCCAGGACCCTGATGGTGGGTCCTGGGACTAGAGTGGCAGCTTCTAGATGAAGTGGAATGATGTCTCCCTGTGAGCGGAATGATGGCCCCAGAACCCTGATGGTGGGTCCTGGGACTGGAGTGGCTGGCACCCCTACTCAGCCAGCTGTTGCAGGCTGCCAGTCAGGCATCAGCGGAGCAGCGGCAGAGGCCCGGTCAGGGCTTGGTGGCTGGCACCCCTGCCCGACCAGGCATTGCAGGCTGGCTGGCATCAGCGGAGCAGCGGCAGAGGCCCAGCCAGCGCTCAGTGGCTGACACCCCTACTTGGCCGGGCATTGCAGACTGGCATCCTACTCGACTGTGCTCAAGAAGCTCTATTGCAAACTGGGCAAGCCTTGCCCGGTGGTGAATCTTTTGGACACCCAGCCCCAACCTGCCTGCGCACTCATCCAAACTATGCCTGTCTACAAGATTGAGGAGCAAATGACTGACATGCAGTACCAGCAGCAGCAGCAGACATTGGATTGCCCGGACTCAGTAACTGCAGCTGGCACTGCTGCTCGGCCGGGTGTTGCAGGCTGTCTGGCATTGGTGGAGCAGTGGAAGAGGCCTAGCCATGACTCGGTGACTGGTAACCCTGCTCTGCTGGGCATTGCAGGCTGGCTGGCCTCTGTGTTGGACACTTACGGACAATGAAGTGAAATGACTGCCCTCCCTGCCTGGAATGTAGGCCCCAGAACCCTGACAGTGGGTCCTGCGGCTGGAGTGACTGGCACCCCTGCTCGACCGGGCATTTCAGGCTGGCTGGCATGGGTGGAGCAGTGGCAGAGGCCTGACCAGGGCTTGGTGACTGACATCCCTTCTCGTCCAGGCGTTGCAGGCTGGCTGGCCTCTGTGTTGGACACTTGCGGACAAGGAAGTGAAATGACTGCCCTCCCTGCCTGGAACAATTTCCACCTGGTGGACACATCCTGCAGCAGCCAGTGCACTGGGGAGCCTTGCTCTGCTTGTTTCACCTGGAGGAGGTCGCTGCTCTTCAAGTTCCGGTTAAAGAAGCTGGCCAGCCTCCTCCCCCGCTCAATCAGGGAGCTAAGGGTGCCTGCCCCAATCCCCTTCTCTCTTAATCCCAGAGCATCCCTGACCACCAGGTGAAGGGTGTGTGCGGTGCAAGGGATGCTGGTGTAGCCCCCCTCATGGACTGCCCTCAGTATATTGGCTGCGTTGTCCATTATCACACACCCCTTTGTGAAGGGCGCACCAGACCCATTCCCTCACCAGGGTGGTCAGGGCATACTCGATGTTCCGAGTGGTGTGGGGGGGCGTCCATTACTTCCACCTGAAGCAGGGTCCACCTATACTCTGCTTTGGGACCCCTCCTGCCACTGCCAAATGCTGCCTCCGGGTCCTGCCACCAGTGCGCCGTGATTTCCAGGTAGGCATGCTGAGCATTCCTGCTCAACCACAGGTCTGTGGTGAAGTGGATGGTGGCACCCCCAGCCCTTGCCAGCTGCTCCCTCACCCGCTCCTTTAAAGCCCAGTACAGGGCTGGCACCACCTGCTAACTCAGGGTGGTGTGAGAGGGCAGCTTAAACTGGGGGGCCAGGAAACCAATCA
Source organism: Sphenodon punctatus (assembly GCA_003113815.1). Classification (NCBI taxonomy): domain Eukaryota; kingdom Metazoa; phylum Chordata; class Lepidosauria; order Sphenodontia; family Sphenodontidae; genus Sphenodon; species Sphenodon punctatus. The sequence goes on along the minus strand of QEPC01007511.1, from coordinate 468,723 downwards.
GGTGCCTAAACCCCATGTCCCCAACCACTGAGAAGGGCTACCCAACCAGCACTATCATTTCCCCCAACATGCACATCGCTTTCTATTGAAAACCATGCCACCCTCCATGTCCTGCACTTGCCGAGGGACTTGACAGCTGCCCCTACCCCAGCTTCTCCATGCTGCACTGCCACTGCTGCTGCTGCCACTGCTGCCGCTGCTGCTGCTCCCCCCTAGCAGCAATACCGCTCCTGCTGCTAGAGGCAGCTGTTAGAGCAGGACGCTTGCTCACTGATGGAGGCAGCTGATGGAGCACCTGCCCACGCTTCACCACCTTCTCGCACAAAGTGCACTGCACCTCTCTGGGATCATCCACACACCAACTTAAAATGCGCCCAGATGGAGGATTTTTTGTGCCCTCCTGCCTTCTGGCCCACACTGGGTGATGCACCACTGACAGTGCTGCGGGGAGGGGAAGAACATGTTGGCGACACAGCTCTCAGAGGGACAGTCATCACCTAAGCACCAGGCATCTCTGCAGGACTAGTGTCTGTCTTGCTGTCCCCAATCAGAGTGATGTCCCACGAAGGGGAGTACTGAGACTCTGAGACTGATGGACTGCCCACCATGCTGCTGCCACTCTCCAGGTGCTGGTGCACCTGCTACTGCTGCTGCTCTCCCTGCTGCCATTGCCCGGGGATCGGGTCCTGCCTCTAGCAGCCGGGGTTGGATCCACCAGGCCTGGACTGCTGAGGATCACCTCAATAATGGGGGTCAGGGACATTGGTGGCCCTGGAGGAACATCCGACCCCGAAGCACCTGCATCTGCTTCTGCAGCCACAGAAGAGACAGCCGCAGCCTCCAGGAGTGCAGGCCTCTCCAGTGCCCTTTGTAGCAGTGGAGGACGCTGGCAGGAGGTGCTGCCGAATCACACACCTAGTGCCACTGCAGGGAGCCTCTGAAGCCTGACTGCCAAAATCAGGCCTGTGCAGTTTGGGGCATGGTGATGGGCTCAGGCTGCTGCTAATGCCTGCTGCCACTCCACTGGCACGGCCCCATCCAACTCTGCCATGTGCCCCATTGCCCACCTTATGGGCAGCAGACTGGCATCTCCTGCTTCCCTTCTCCATTTCTCCCACCCAAAGAATGCACAGGAAAATGTTTATTTATTTATTTATTTATTTATTTATTTATTTATTTATTTATGTATTTATGTATTTATTTATTTTTTTATTCAAATTTGTAATCTAATATTATATATATCTACATTAACTCTAACTGCTATTAACTATTCTAAAACCTATGGAACTAAATGGAATATTATCTAATATCTACAAAGACCTAGTGCTACAAACACACTATACTACCAATAACCTTTGGTTGAGGCAAATAAAGTTATTTATTATTAAACACACTATAAAATATTAAAAATCAATCACTTCATACTATCTCTATCTCTATAACTAAGCTAACTCCTGCAACTATCTATCTATAGTAACTATCTAATATCTATCTCTCTATATATACACAGGAATGGCAGGGGAGGGGGGGCCCATACGGGTCACAACAAACAACACAGGGAGGGGGTACAAAACTGAAATGAAACCTAAATCAATCTAAT
>QEPC01007511.1:432660-465531 GCA_003113815.1 Sphenodon punctatus | reverse complement strand
GGGGGGGGGTGATTTTTAATCCCCCACCTGTTTATTTATTTGTATATACCACTAGCTTTATTATATGTTTTATGGGTGTATTTTAAAATGGTTTTAAATGTTTTTACTGTTGTAAACCGCCCCGAGCTGCTGTGCAGGAGGGGGCGGTATAGAAATCTAATAAATGAAATGAATGAATGAATAAAAGAGATGGAGGAGTCGAATAGTTAAGCATTGGCCTAGCTCTTCTGCCACCATTGTCAATGCAACTGACTTCAAAATTTAAGCACTTTTAAAAATCCCATATTATGGACTGTATTACACTTAAACTCTGCTGCTTGTTTGGATAAGCTACCTCTTGGAGAAAAACAGCTATAATTAGTTATTCATCCTGAGACTATTTTTTATTTCTCTGTGGTAGGGGCAGTGGGAGGTAGGAATCCTTTGTCCTAAGTTGTTATGACAGGCTATGTCTGAAACAACAGTTAAATTAATAAATAATTCAATTTGGACAATCTTTCTCATTTACATATGCCCTAAACATGAATAGGCTTAATGATAATATTGTTAATATAATTAGGTCATGAGGTATTGGTGGGGATGGGTTTTTTTTAGTGGATTTAATGTCTCTTTATGGTTTTGTTTATATATTTTTGATTTGTTGTTGCCCTTAGTCTTTCAAGAAAGAAGGATTATAAATTCAAATACAATATTATATTTTTCATTTTACTCAAAGGTCTCCTGTACTCTGTAGTAGGCCTTAAGAATCAGGCTCAAAATCACATACAGTTTAATATGGGTTTTATTTTAGAAACACAGGACCACATGTTCACATGTGGGCCTCTACCACAAATTAGGCCAACAGACTTGATGTGTTCGCACCAAACAAGAGTATGCAGAAGTATCTAGTCTGCATACATTGCAAAGCTGTCCAACTTGCTGGCCATCTCCTTGAGTTTTTTTTGCTGTATCTGGCCCATGGGCTACCAGCTGGACAGCTCTGAGCCATATAACAACTGCATATGCAAATTTTGAATATCTGCTTCCAGCAGCCATATTTTAAAAATTAATCTAGGCTGCATTCACAGTTGACGGCAGCAGCGGCTTTGAAACTGACGCGAGGCAAAGGTGCAGTGGTGGGAGGAGCCGGATGCCGGAAGTAGCATTGGTGCAAACGGGGTTCTGCCGTGAGCCGCGACGTTACTCGTGGATGACAAGGATGGATTTTGCGCCTTCTCGTCCACTAGTGACATTGTGGCAGAACCCCATTCGCACCGGCACTACTTCCGATATCCGGCTCCTCCCTCTGACCCATCTTTTCCTCACGTCAGTTTCAAAGCCGCTGCCACTGTCAGGTGTAAATGTGGCCCTGTAGTCCTAATACTTCGAGGTTATAGTTCCTAATAATAAACTAGAAACATGTTGGAGCTGATGATGTATTTAAAAATAACAATACGAGGTGAAGGGAACCCACACAAAATACAGCAGAGATAGGGATGAGCAGTAGGGATGTGTGAACAGAACGCAGTTTGGATGTTCAGTTGTTTGGTTTGAAACTTGAGTTTGGGTTTTGGTTGTTTGTTTCGGCGGAGTTCAGTTGGGTCAAATATGGCCAAACATTCAAAAATAGCGCTATCGATACCGATACCAAATTCGAAGATTTTTTTTGGTATCGGTATACTTTGGCCTTGAAACAACCCCTGGTCTCCACACCTGGTGCCAGGAAGTCTGCTCCTCAGCTGCCTCCTCATTCCAGTCATGTTTTTCCCACCCGAAGTCACGTTTTTCCCGTATCCAAACTCACCCGAACATGACAGAACTGTACAGTCGTTTTCGAGTTGGTTCAGAAATTTGGTTCGGACGCCCGAACAGACCGAGTTCGATCTGAACTCTCAACATCCGAACCGCATCGGCACATCCCTAATGAGCAGTCCCGTCTCTTAGAGCAATAGCTGATAAAAGCCTTTTAATTAATATCAAGTACCACAACTGATGAGCAACCTAGGTTATAGTCCAATATACATTTGGACTGCAAAGAATTTAAAGTTAGGGATGTGCGAACAGAATGCAGTTCAGATGTTTGGATTTTCGGTCGTTCAGTTCGAAACCTGAGTTCTGGTTCAGTTGTTCGGTTTGGCGGAGTTCGGTTCGGCCGAACTTCGCCGAACATTCGAAAATAGTGCTATCGATATCAAAACCGATACCGAATTTGAAGTTTTTTCCCGGTATCGGTATCATTTGACCCTGAAACAACCCCTGGTCTCCACCCCTGGTGCCAGGAAGTCTGTTCTTCAGCTGCCTCCACCTTCCAGTTATGTTTTTCCCGTTCGAAGTCACATTTTTCCTGCCCCCGAACTTATCCAAACTCACCTGAACATGACTGAACTGTTTGGCCATTTTCTAGTTCAGTTCAGACGTTCAGTTCAGACGTCCGAACAGACCGAGTTCGGTCTGAACTCTGAACATTCGAACCGCGTTCGCACATCCCTATTTAAAGAGGCAAGACATTGGTGATTTAGACAAGCACCTCCTCACCTGTTACACACCCATCATGCATGTTGCAGGGCCATGTTGGTGCCCTGTGCAGCCCTGAAACATGCATGATGGGCAGGTGATGTGTGGGTACTGGGTGAGGAGGCACTTGTCTAAAAACACCCATTATCCAGACTTCATTCTACCAAAAACTAAATAAATGCCACCCAAATACTTGAGCTCCAGTCCAGACTTGGAAATCATCTTGGCTAAGCTGCCACAGACTGTCACAGAATGGTAACAAATTAAACCAGCTGTTCAGCTTAAAGCTGTTTCTTATGTAACACTTTTTCTTATGCATATTGTTCTGTGGTAGGCACTGGGTATCTTTAGACATAACAAAGATTGGGTGTCAAAACCCCATAGCACGTGCTTGACCATTGTCTATAAGCACTATAAAAATCCCAACACCAATTTGGCGATCCGTTGAACACGTGATCTGAATACCATTGCAGCACAAAAACAATTTGCATGTTCTGGCTGAACATGCGGCCAACATTATATCTAATGACATCGCATGGCGTGTTAGCAGGTACAACGTGGGGGACGAGGCAGCAGTGCTTGCGTGCTGAGATCAGGTGGCAAACAAAACACTGATTTGCCCCAAGATGGGCTGTGTGTCTAAGCAGCACCACGTGGTGAACACAGGGCCAAACCGGTGCTCATATCAAGGTCAAAACACATATTCAGACACCCATTGATGTTATGTCTAAAGACACCCAGTATATTGGCTGACAGATCATTAGGCACCTGGATGAAAGAAAAGAACTCATATTGTTCCTTAAAATACCTTTTAGCAACATGGGGTTTAGAATTTAAAATGAAAGACGTGGCTTAAAGTACTTCACTATTTTCCCCCCATTACATTATATTGGGGATGGGGGGGCTCCCCCCCCCATGAGCCACTTGGTGTTTAGTAATAGCATTAGCTTGTGGGTCAGTGAGGATCCTGCCCTGACATACGCGAGAGAAGCCGTGGCAGATCCCCATTCGCACTGGCTCTTTCCCAATCGGCCAGCTCCTCCGTGCTATCGCATCTTCCCTCACCCCTCCCGCTGCTGCCACTGCTGCCACAGGTGGGAACACAGCCTGAGGTACGATGCTGAAATGTAGGCCCAAAGGTAAAGTCTTGCTCTGTGGGGCTGATCCATAAATTGCTAAGGGGACAAATAACAAAAGGTTGTGGGCTATATTTGGCCCATGGTCCTGAGGTTCCCCACTCCTAGGGGTGTAAATATATGCTGGTTTTTGAATTTGAGAATCCATTCAAACATCCTTTCCTTTAACAAATCTCAACTTCAAATTTACAGCCTTTGAGAAATTTAGGTGTGGTTTGTGTACCTTTTGACTTCACCTAGTTGAAATACAATGACTAGTTAAGGGTTAGTTCCAGTGATGAAGTACTTGAGGATTGTGTGACTTGTTACCTGAGACAATTTTATATCACTGTTTAAACATTCTTTTCCAAAGGGAGATACGCTCCCCTTCCTTCCCCCATCCTGAACACAGACCTTATGCAGTCCCTTGAGCACCCCCACCTCCTGGTCTGTGGAGCTTGTACTAATTTACAAAATGGCCATCAAGAGGGAAAAGGCTCCCCCATCCCTGCTCTAAACTCTAAACGGATTCAGCTGATATTGAGACAAATAGTCCAAATGATCTTTTTTATTGGATCAACTTCTGTTGTCAAGAGCATGCAACCTTTCAACCTACACAGTACCCTTCATCAGGTATGGAGCAAGTAAGGAATACATGTTAAATATTATGGCAATCATTTGGGGGGGTTGGGGACAAAAGTTGTTTAGGATAAAGATTGTTGTGGGGGCTGGAGTCATTGTCTCATTTGAAGTGATTTGTCTCCATCTCTTACATTTGAGACCAACACAGCAACACATTTCTTTCTGATTCAATGACTGTCTGCCTCAAGTGCCCTCTACATATCTCAGAAATGTGACATGAAGTGGGATATATTATTATGGATAATATGCTCTTAAACACCCCAATCTTGTAATTGGAAGCATCCACATATAAAAGTGTGAACATAATTCAGTCATAGATTGAGGACTTAATTTATTGTATGGATATATTGCCTAGACAATGGAGTAGCTCTATTGAAGCCAATGGCATTACTCTAGAGTCAGTGGCTTGAGGCCTGAGGCCTGAAGCCACTATGTGGCTTGGAATTTAGAAAGCTAAATCCCATCTTCAAAGTGGCATCAAAAATTAGTGGAAGTTGGGCTCCTAAGTGCCTGGGTAGCTTTTGAAAAGGAGATTCAGATTTCTAAATTATTTAGGTGCTTTGGAAAAAAATTACACTAGTGGTAAAATACAAACAAATTGTACTCAGGCATCTCCAATGGTTTACTGAGATTCTACCGCACAAACATCTCTCTTGACTAACTAATAGATGCTTCCTGATTTATGTTGTTTAAGCTCTCAGACTGTCACTACTATTTAAAGGTGACTTTGTAGGACTGCTCTGGAATGAGTAGTTTGGAAAATGCAGCCTTAGAAATTTTTACCCAGAATATTATTATATCGCCTGCCTAAACATTTTGAATTATATTGTCTGCCTGAGAATTTTGTCTGCCTAAGGTCTGCAGGATCAGACCCATGAACTCAAAGGTTGGATTTCACTGCTCTTGAACTGATGTAGAGGGGTCAAACTGACCCCCCCACCCCCACAAAGAAAATCTATGATAATGTTGCAGATTTGGTTTAAACAACAACGCCTCCAAACACAAAATAATTATGTACTGTATTGTGTTAGTTCATAAAATGGATACCATATTATTATGGATAAAGACCTAACCCTAGCCCTGAACCTCAAACTGGCTCCACTGAGGTGTAAGTATCTGAACACAATTTATTGTGAGACAGAGTCTGGGACTAATGTATGGATTCAGATTTGTATAACCTTATTTTAAGCTACTGTATTTGTTTCTTTTTTTAGGACAAACATCCACAACTGTGACTAGTTCTCCAGCTGGTAAGAGAATGCTGTTTATTTTCCATACTATATGACTTCAATAGGTAGGAGTAAATGGTCTGTTTTCACAATGGAGAGAAGTAAATAGTGGGGTGTCCTAGGGGTCTGTACTGTACTGGGACCAGTGTTGTTCAATATATTCATTAATGGTCAGGGAAAGGGAGTAAAGACTGAAGTGATCGAATTTGCAGATGACACAAAGTTATTCAAGATAGTTACGACTGAGGTGGACTATAAAGCCCTAAATGGCCTGGACCCTACATATCTAAAGGACCACTTTCCTTCTTATGTCACTCCACGGCCTCTAACATCAGCTGAGAGCACCCTTGCAAGATCCATCATTGGCCCAGGTCCATGCATCCTGGGCATGCAGACAGGCCTTCTGTTCTTGGTAGCTGCTCCACAGCTTTGGAACTCCCTTCCCTTGGAGGTTCACCTAAGCCTTAGTTTGAGATTCTTCTAGACGCAGTGTAAGACCTATTTTTTTAGCCAGGCTTTAATGGACAGAGGTAGATCAGGGGGTGGGGGTTATATTTTATGAGTGTGTGTGTGTGTGTGCGTCTTAGGGGATAGGGTGGTGTAAAAATCTAAATAAATAAATAAATATGGGGAAATGCAGGCGAAACTTGCAAGCCTGGGTGATGGGTCAACTAAATGACCAATGACATTCAATGGTGACAAGTGCAAAGTGATGCACATAAAGGAAAATAATCATAACTATACATACACAATGTTGGTTTCTAAATTAGGGGTCACTTCTCAGGAAAAGATCTTGAAATCATTGTGGACAATTCATTCAAAACTTTAGCTTAATGTGCGGCAGCAGTCGAAAAGGCAGATTAGAATGTTAGGAACTAATCAGAGAGGGATAGAGAATAAACAGAAATATCATAATACCACTATATAAATCTATGGCGCCACAGCAATTTGATTATTGTGTGTGGTTTGGTCACCCCTTCTAGAAACAGACATAGTAGAATGGGAAAAAGTACAGGGAAGAACAGCAAAAATGATCCAGGTTATGGAATGACTTCCATATGAGGAGAGGTTTGATTGGTTAGGGCTCTTCAACTTGGAGAAGAGATGACTGAGCGGGGATATGATAGAAGTTTATACAATCATGAGTGGTGTGGAACAAGTAAATAGGGAGCGGTTATTTGCCCTCTCAAATAGTTCTAGAACTAGGGGACATTCCATGAAACTAACTGGCAGCAAGTTTAAAACAAATAATCTAACAAAAAACCTACTGGTTTAGAAGAAATAGTTAAGGCAGGTTCTTCCTACTTAAACACCAAAGCCAGGCAACCAAAGACAAAATTTGAAAACACAAAAAATATCCCTGTCTGCATCTCCAAAACTCCCGTTACACTTGCCTTAATAACTATGCATTGTGTTTGCACTGTGTATGTTGTTTTACTTCCCTTTTTTCAGGCTCATGGCCTTTTTTTTTTTACCTGCACATTGTGGACTACTCACTGTAGTTCGTAGTGAATCCATGTAGTTAATGTGGTTTTCCTTGTTTTTCAAAGCTTTGATATTTGTTTTGTTGCTGTTCTTTGAAGCGGAACTTCATTCCCCCCTCAATCTAGCTGTCTTGTCATGTGGATAGTATCTTGTTTTTACCCTCCCCCACTTTTTTTGTTTCCTTTGTTCTGATAGTCTCTTCATTGGCAAAATTGTTGTTTTTTCCCCCGAGTTTGGTATTGTGTTCACTTGTGTTTTATGAAACAGTGAATATATTTTCCTATCTAAGGGTTTTGTTTGTTCTGCCTCTCGCTATCTGATAATGTGTTACTTTTTCTAAGTATCTGAGAAGACAGGCAAAAAATATCCTGTATTAACCTGTATAATCTTGGGGGTTTCATTTGGTGGTTTTGTCTTTTCATTTGCATAGCCGTTAAGGCAGATGTAACGGGAGTTTTGGAGATGCAGACAGGGATTTTTTGTGGTTTCAAATTTTGTCTTTGGTTGTTCGACTTAGGAAATATAATTTCCTTGGAATTTGGTGTTTGTTTAAGTAGGAAGGACCCACCTTAACTATTTCTTCTAAACCGGTAGGTTTTTTGTTAGATAATATCTTCGGTTTGAGGGCAAGTAATGGCGGTGTGTATATTATAAGGTTTATAATACTTTAAAATATAATTGTTTGGTAATTCACTTGCCAAAATGACTCTAACTGCCGCAGTACAATGCTGACCTGTTTAACTGGACAGTGGAAGAGCTGACCTTGGGATGTTTAAAACAGATGGAAATGATTCCATTCTTTGCCCTGACTTGCATGTTACGCCATCTGTTGTAGGGATTTCTTTTTCACACCTAGGAAATAGAGTTGTTCTATCTCCACCCCCAACATACACACACACACTCTCTCTCTCTCTCACACACACACACACACACACTGAGTCTGCCTCCCTCCCCCAACATACACTCCCTTCCTCCCCTGAAAAAACACACACACACACACACACACACACACACACACAAGTCACTCACTGGCCCTCTCCCTCCCTCCCAGCACAAACACACACTGTCCTTCCCTCCCCCACAACACACACTCAATCACTTTCTGGACCCCTCCTCCTCACCTCCCCCCAAGGATCATCTATCTCAGCCCCTGCGCCTCACCATCATGCTGCACCAGATCCAGGCTCCCCCTGCCACTGCAACTGTGAAAGCTGCCAGCCCGCTTGGCTTGTTACTCCCCAATTAGGAGATGCTGCTGTCACCACCGCTGCTGCTGTTACTTTCAAAGACCCCGGGCCTGCATGCGCAGTGGGGTTGGCTGCATGTTCCCTACTGCAGAATGCAGGTACTACACTTCCCAGCATGCTGGAGTAGGGAGCATGTCACCAGCCCCCAAATGCGCACACACATGCCCCAGCAGTGGCATGGGGCCTTTGAAAGGAACATGTTGCCCGAATGGGGAGAAACCAGGTGAGTGGGCCAGTGGCTTTCACAGTTGCAGCGGCAGCAGGAGGCTGGATCTGGCACAGCACAGGAAAGGTAGAGGGGAGAGCAAGGAAGAAGGTGCTGGAGCTGCACATGGGCACATGGCCAAGTAGGCAGCTGGGAGAGGCGACCTGACTTCCTCTGCCCACAACCCCCCACCCAGGCTGCAGCCAAAGAGGGAGTACATTTATTGGTTCCCCACCATCTCACTCTAGCTAGCTCTGGAGGCTGTGAGGAATCGTCATCGACTGCTGCTGCCTGAGTCACCACCATTGCTGAAGTTGGAGGCATCATTTTGAAAGTGCCAGGGTCCCCACACACATATGCATGCTGCGGCCCTGGAACTTTCAAAATGATGGCTCCCGCTTCAGCAGCGGTGGCTCCAGTTTTAGCTGCACTGGCAGGCAGACGAGTGGCTGGTGCCAAAGGTATTGGAGGCCCCCAAGATCACAGCGGACAGCAGGTGCACGGGGTGGTGTTAGTCCCCCTTCCCCTCTCCTGGTCAAGCAGCCACCCCTCCTGTCAGGAAGGCAGGTGGTCGGGGGGGGCAGTGTAAGTTCCTCTACCCCACCTCCACCCAGGCTGCTGCCAAGGGAACTGGGGGGTGTGTGGTTAGCTCCCTGACCCATCACCAGGAATCCTGCCAACCCTTCTCTCTATAATCAGCAGGCCGGAGGCAGAGCCTTAGAGCAAAGTCTTAGAACATTTGTCGTTATGCCTCTCTCCACAGCAGGAAGTGGCATTTTAAGTTTCTGTTTTCTCATTAACCCACCCACTAAATTGGCTGAAAATCCACCAGACCATAGAAGATTCCTCCCTTTAATTTATTATCTCCTTCGGGGAAACTTACATGCTCCCACAAAAGGAAAAAGTAAAAACGCTGACAAAAGAAGCCTCACCAACCTGGAAGTAAAGAGCCTGAGAAATCCAATGCAAGTGAATAGATACACTTGCATTGGAATGCCTACCCACCTTAACTAACAGAGCCACTGGTGCAGCTCTATAATAAAAGAAAATATTTTTTTTCCCTCTCAGTGTATAAGTAACTTGTTCAGCCTGTTGCCAGAGGATGTGGTCAAGGCCAGTAGCATAGTTGGGTTTAATAACAGTTTGGATAAGTTCTTGGAGGATAGGCACATTAATACCTAATAGCCAAGTAGGTTAGGGGACAAATCCACTGACTGTCAGGAGCTGGGAGTGAACAGCAAGGCCTGGTTCATGCCATGACCAGTGGGTACGTTGCAAAGGTGACTGAGAATGGCCGCTGTCAGGGACAGGATGTTGGGCTCAATGGACCATTGGTCTGACCCAGTATGACACTTCTCAATATGAACTTTCCATGTCATGGAATCATAGAATCATAAAATGCCAATTTTGGAAGGACCCTCGCCAACGGCCATCTAGTCTAACACCCTGCTTTCATGCAGGATGACTACAACTACAGCATCCCCAACAGGTGCCTAATGACCAGCTTTTTTTATATACTGTCTAGTGACCAAGTCTATGGCCTCCTAACAGCTTGTTCCATTGCTGAACAGCTCTTACTGTTAGGATGTTTTTTCCTGATATCTAACTGAAATCTACCTTCCTGTAATTTGAGCCCAATATTTCTAGTCTTCCCCCTGTAGTAATGAAGGGTTCCTTGCCATCTTCTTGTTGGAAGTCCTTTAAATATTTGATATTTGTAGAGTATTTGATATTTGTAGGTCATTCAGATGCAAATTTGGATCCGTTTATTTTTGTTTTGTTGCCTTAATTTTCTGGATTTAATTACAGATTTGTATTATTGATCCATATTTAAATTAATTAAGAAATAAGGAATGCTAAAAAAATTAATTAGAAATTCATTGCACATGTGCAAAATGGCTACTAGACTATTTTGTACATGTGTGCCTTTTTCAAAATTGTGGCGACAGTGTTGCTGCCATTTTGGAAAAGGGCAGTTAGTCTGCACATGTGAAAAATGACAAAAGTGCATGCACAGAACAGCTGCCCGTTCCCAAAATGGGTGTGATGCTGCTGCTGCCATTCTGGAAAAGGGTGTACATGGATTAATCCCATTCTGTGCAGTTATAGATTTAATCTGAATCCAAATTCCCACCCCTAGATATTTGTATTATGTCTCTTTGAACTGGTGAGAAGACAGATGCTTCATATTCACAACTACTATCTTCATGATCAATTAGTGCTCTTAAATTTAGCATAATGAAACCATAGTGTGAAATGTTATACACAGTCTTAAAGATGAACGATTTTTTTTTTGCTTGATGCAATTTAGTCTGTATGAGTCCCTATCTACCCAAAACATTACTTTGGTCCAGTAGTGACAAGGATTGAAAGGCCGCGACCCAAAGATTCTCTTGTGCCTTAAATTCATCAGAAACTAAATTAAAACAAAAAGGCGTATGATCCAGTTTATTATTTGACAACCTGTTAGATATGCGCCTCTCTGCATGCGCCTGAGATGCCACCAGCGATGCAAGCAAGAAGCGCAGCCCTCAGACGCGGCTTCCCCAGCAGGAGATCTCGGCATGTCCGGGGAACTCCCCTCAACCTCGTCTTCGCTCCCGGAATGGGGAAGCCCCACGCTGGCGTCACAGGATGCCGGGGAACGCTTGGTGCCACTGCGATGTTCCCAGCGTCTCCTAGCATGCAGAGGGGGCCGTGGCCGGCAGTATAAACACCGGCGCGACAGCACAAGCAGCGCCGGTGATCAGAGCCTGGCCCCTGGATTGAGAGTTCGCTGCATGAATCCTTCCCTTGTACTTCTGAACCTTCGTTCCCCTGTCCCTTCCTCCTGACTGTGAGAGTGGCTGAGCAGTTCATCAGTCTGGTGAGTGTGTGCTTCCTATTCGTGTCTGTCGGGTGACTGAATGAGTGAGAGAGAGTGTGCGAGATTCTGCCTTTCCCTCCTCCGGGAACCTTCCCCTCCTATCAGACTGCTTGTGGTCACCTTTCCCCCCTTGTTGCCCTGGGTCCCTTTCCCCCTCCTTCCCGGCACATTGTACCTTGCACCCCCGACCCCAGTGGTGTGATTGGTACTACTGGGTGGATGAACGATGGGGCAGGGCTTCAGTACTTCTGATCGGCACCCTATGATGATAGGGACCTGATCCTAGTGTAGGATCTGTGGCCCAAACACTATCCTGACGGGTTTCTTGGCAAGGTGATTGCCGCCAAGCGGGTACTGGGTGAGTTCCGTGCACCACGCCACCCCTTCCCTTGTGTGGAGTGGTGCCCCCATCCTTGGAATCCCGTGGCCTTCGTTCCTATTCTCCCTCCCTGACAAAACCCTACACCGATGAACTATTTGAACAAGCTTACCTTTTCTAAATGCACTGTAGGTAACTTAAAGTTACAATGTATCTGCCATAGTGAGCTATAATAGGATCTCAAATAGGCTGCTGCTTTAGACATAGAAATATGTTCATAATTAATAAAAATTGTTAATTTCTCAAAATGTGTTCAGATTTTTCCTACATTAAAAATCAACTTTTTGCAAGATTAACAAAAGAAGGATGCAGGGTTAAAGAAATAATTTAATCACACTAGAAAAGGATACTTTAATATACTAAAGCATAGGAAGTATAGTGATAGAGTTTCATAGAAAAGCAAGTAACAACCACACCAAAAAGGAACTGAAGACACCACAGGTGCCTGTAAATGTGTGTGCATGTGCGTGCATATGCATGTACTTATATAATTTGTATGTGTGTGGATCTATATTTAGGCAGATTTATTTGACCAATGACCTTTTGGACTATTGGGTGATATTTAGCAATCTCAGGCAGCTGCGATAGCCTTAGTCATATTGGATAGTTCCTTGTAACATAGTGATTATTTCAGTGGAGCTCTCCACTAGGACAAGGTGCTTGCTATTCACTGTGAGCAAAACTATTGATTCTGGCCTGGTGCAGTGTCAGATACAAGGAAGTTGGAGCCCCGTGTGAAATGGCATAGGAATGTTTGATGGACACACACTGACTTGGCCATCACAAAAAGTGAAATGATACTGCAATTAATTTTTTATCTGCAATTAAACAACATTCTCTGTGTCCAGGGCTCCCTTCATTTCAGGATTTGTGGATCTTTTTTCACAATCTATTGTTATTTCTAGTTTACTTATGGACCCCCTGTGTTGAAAGGGGGGCCATCCTGAAACATTAGGCCCTACATAAGCCAGGACTCCCTGTGTTTGAATCTCTGTGGGCATGTATTTTATCATGCCAGTGCTGGATCTCATGGATGGGGGTGGGAGTGGGGGTGGGGGTGGAGGGGTGTCCTGCAAGACCTTGCAACACATGGGGTGCTGTGAAGTCACAGAGTCTGCATTTCCCTGGATCCATCTCTGTTCCAGTGGTTGTCTCTGCTCTCCCTGAGGAAATGCTAAGTTGAAGCAATGTTCACTTACTCTGGAATCTAGAATTGCAAAGGTGATTTAAGCTTATTGTACTAAACGGGATGCCACATGTCCTACACCGGCATCTGATGTGTTTAGTCTAACCTAGTTTTGATCAAGCATTAATCTGTATTGTTGTAATCATTCCTGATACAGAAAGAAAGTTGGGGTTTACCGCATTCACAGAATCATATTTTAGTGTGGCCATATTTCATAATTAACTTTCTTTTTTTCCATCACTCAACGCAGGAAACTCAAGCCTCCCTCCATCTAAAGACCCTTTCCTTAAACTTGCACGCTCCACTTCACTCTCACCTACAAGCATCCCGGAAGCAGAACGGGGATCCACAAGCAAAGCTTTTGGTCTCAATACAACTACTACTTCTACTGAAACAATGGCTAGGTCAGACAATACAACGGCTGCAACTACCACAGGTTGGCTTTGACAATTCCTTACCAAAAAAAATGAATTAAAATAGTGCTGCCCTACATATGTGTCTTTGAGGAATTTGATGGTTGATTTTAGAAAAGCACATCAGTGCCTCTCTGAAGCTCTCTCCATTTGGCATTGGATTATCACTGACTGGAGATGGTCTTTCTCAGCCTTCCATAAAGCTATATTGGTCTACCCTATGTCATTCAAACACAGTGTTTTCAGTCTTTTTTCTACCCCCACAAAATATACCAACTATTTTTTTATTCAAGGAAGCCCAGAAAAGTTCATCATACTGCTCCTGAGCTGGCCAAAGATTGTAATAGCAAAGTTTCTCCAAAAGGTTCTATCTTCCCATGGGCATCAGTACACTTCCAACAGCATTCTCAGTCTGTGTTGGCCCAGAAAAGGGGATGATTATTTCATATAGTGGAGAATCCCCAAGTCAAATTTAGTATGTCATCTATAACAATTCTACTTCAACATAAGTAGTTTTTAAAGAAATAGCTCTAAATTTGGTACAGTATGTTGTCCAAACAAGCAAACAATACTAAAATACTGCTAAAAATCTTTATTAAAGATAGAAACAATACCAATCAGATAGAAATTAGTGTGGCAAGCTTAATTCTTAGCATGTCAGTTACTGAAGATTAATTTTTTTCACAGATAAATAACTTGTGATCCCTTGTGATCTTGCAAGGGAGGAGTGAAAGAGCATCCCCACTCTTCAGCTGAAAAACAGTATTCTAAAAAGCTGGATTCTACCTCCCTTACCCACTCTGTACAAGGCTTGGGGCTTAATAGGATTCCCCTCTTTCTGACACAACTTTTAATTAGGAAATTGGAGTAGGGTAGATCAAATCATCCCTTGAATAATGTAGCACATTTAATTGATTTGGGGGGGGGGAGTGCAGTTTGACTTAAAAGAAAATTATCATTATCATCATTATGTAGCACTGTCAGTGTTCAAAGGGCTTAAAAATTCTTATCTAGTTCACCCTCACAATAAAACCTTTTGGGGTAGATTATTATTATTCTGATTTTATAGGTGGGAAACTGAGGCTGAGAAATAGTAACTTTCCAAGGCACCAGGGAGCTTGTGGCTAAGACTGGATTTTAATACAGGTTCCAGCTCTTAGTCTAACACTTTATTTGCTAGACTACATTCCCTCTAACTATGCCAGGATAATCAAGTTCAACTTATTGGATACCATTGTAGCTCCCATTCTACTGAACCCTCTAGAAATTACTGAACCCATTCTCTGGCAAAAGTTACATTGACGTAAGTGTTACATCTGTCTGAGTGAGGAGTATTGAGTTAGTAAGCTCATTATTATTGCACCAGTAATGTCTATGGCACTGAGCAGTTGTGATTAGAGAGATCTTGGTTTGGAAATGGTACTTCCACTATTTAATGTATACACAAAGGTGGTGGTGCGGTCTCTGCTTTAAAAACCATCACTGGATGTTGACTCCCTCGCCAATCTCTAACCTTCCCTTCTTAGGGAACGTTATTGAATGGGTGGTGGCTCAGCATCTTCAGAAGTATCTTGACCGCATCGGTTTTCTGGATCCCTCACAGTCCGACTTTCATCTGGGCTATGGTAATGAGACTGCAGTTGTGGCTTTGGTCAACAACCTCCACCATGAATTGGATGAGGGTCATTTGACCCTCCTGATTCTATTAGATCTGTCAGCTGCCTTTGATACCGTTGACCATGACATGTTGGTGACCCTCTTGCGAGACCAAGCCAGGGTGGGCAGGATTGTTCTCAAATCGTTCTGTTCCTTCCTGGTAAGGAGAATTCAGCAGGTGGTGCTCGGGGATTGTTCTTCATCACCTCGAGACCTCTTGTGTGGAGTCCCACAAGATTCTATCCTGTCCCCTCTCCTGTTCAACATGTATATGCAGCTGCTGGGTGAGATCGTGAGATGGTTTGGAGTCCGGTGTCATCAATATGCTGATGACACCCAACTCTACCTCTCCTTTTTATCCTATGCATATCTGGCAGTCTCGGTGCTTATTCGATGTCTGGCAGCTGTGGGGGACTGGATGAGGGTAAACCGACTGAAGCTGAATCCTGACAAGACGGAGGTGATGATAGTGGGGAAGGCAGTGGTTTGGGTGTCCCCCATCAATGATGGGGTTCTCCCCCCACTGGTTCCCCAGGTTTGAAGAATGGGAATGTTTCATGTTTCCCAGCTCCTCCTGGATGTCCAGGTGGAGGCTGTGGTGAAGAGTGCTTTTTGCCAGTTACATTTGGTGAGACAGGTTCAGCTATATGTCCATCTGACCTGGCCACTATCATCCATGCTTTCATCACCTCAGGATTGGACTATTGTAATACGCTCGTATACCCATGCTGACAGTTCAGAGACTACAGCTGGTGCAGAATGTGGTGGCCCATCTTCTTATGGGGATGGTTTGCCAGGAGCATATTACACCGGTACTCCATTGTCTGTACTGGCTGCCTGTAGTCTTCCGGGCCCAATTCAAGGTGTTGGTACTTACCTATAAAGCCCTATATGTCCTAGGCCCTACCTACCAGCAGGATTGTCTCACTCCCTATGCTCTGGATTGGCTCCTGCAGTCAGCTGGGAGCACCCTTCTCAAAATCCCCTGGGTATTCCGGGGGGCAACTATGAAGAGGCCATTCTCAGTGGCCACACCAAGGCTGTAGAACTCCCTCCAGGTGGAGGCCTGGGTGGCCCCGGCCCTCTCCTCCTTTTGACATCAATGCAAGACCTAGCTGTTCTGCCAGGCTTTCTTGCATGGAAGATGGGTAATGGTGGGTTGCTTTTTTTAGGTTTTTGAGGGTTAGGGTGGCGGGGTTGTTTTTGTTATATTTTTGTTTAATTTATATATGGTTTTGGATGTCCCTTTTAGAAGCATTTTAATTGTACTGATATATTTGTATTATTGTGATTTTATATTTTTATTTTTATAAATTCTTAGATGCCCCAAACTGCTTTGGTAGGAGGGGTGAGGTATAAAAATGCCAAATAAATAAAATTAAATATTCTCCATGCATCACTGTAATGGGTGGCAGATCATCATAATGGAATAGACACGGAAAGTATTAAATCTGAAGTAGGAGTGTCTGGCTCCTGCCTGGAATTGTACAGCCAGGGGTGTTATCAGGATTTACTTTGCGGTAGGGTGGGGTCAGGGGTAAGGTTAAAAAAGGTCAGGTGAGCTCCTTTGCTCCTGTTTATTTCCCAAATGGCGCCACTTTCCAAGTGTTGTGACATCACAGGCATGGAAGACCAATTTCTGACATTCCTCCCTCTCCCCTGATCCACAGTGCTCAGAAGGGGTGGGGTCAGGCAGGAGCCAGCCGTGTGAAACTGCACCTCCTTGAGGTGTGAAACTGCAATTCTTTGCTGTCGCATCCCAGCACTTGTGTGTACAGCAGAGCGCCTGAATTGGTAGAAAGCTGATTTGAGTGGAATTAATATGCACATTTTTGAACTGGTGCGTCTTCTCAAACCAGCTGGATCGCTCTGGATTTCTTTCTCATTATTGGCCACTTCATTAATTTTTGCATCATGAAGAGTGAAGGTTAATCTTATAGGACTGAAACTCGGTCCTTGGTTTTACTCAGTATTTACTGAGGATCATGGTGCTCAACTCAGTTTTACCGAGGATGCTTTCCGATGTTACATGGGAGGGGCAGTAACTTGCGCAATCACAATTGCAGCTCTGTAATTGTGAGGATTAGCACCTGTGAGAATGCACTAATCCACTTTTATCACACAAGAACACACGTGCATTACTGGGTCTCCAAATGTAGTTATTACAAGGACGTGTATTCTTGCATGATAAAAGGGGCTTAGTGCACTCTCACAGGCGCTAATCCCCACAATTACAGAGCTGTAATTGTGATTGTGCAGCCTGAGTACCAAGAAACCAAGTAATAGTCATGGTACTCGACAATTGGTAACTCCTTGATTGAGCAATTGGGCACAGCAGGCAGGAATAGGGGTAGGCGCGAGTCTCCCATATGTGGTGGACTGCTGGGCAGGAAGTGGGGCAGGTACAGTGGGCAGGAAGGGAGCTGGAGGTGGGCAAGGGAAGTAAAGCAAACTCACCAAGAGAACATAGCCCATGGAGATGAAGTGGTGTTGACTTGCCACCTGCTGCTGCTGCCGCTGCTGCTGCCGATGAGGTCCCCTAGTGCTGCACATCTCCTGGCCACCATACGTTCCCACAATACTCAGCACTCAGTAACTCTTTGATCAAGGAATTGAGAAGCGCATGCAACATTTCCCAGCATGCTCCCAGAGAAAAGATGGTGACCTGATCTCCTGGCCTGCAGCTGGGGGATGTCCAGCTTTGGGAGACCTCACTGCGGTCACAGCGCTGGGGGGACCTCAGCACCAGCAGTGATTACTGTAGCAAGCGGTGAGCCAGCTCCACTTCAACTCTGTGGGCCATGTCCTCTCAGTAGCTTTGCTTTTCTGCCCCTTCCTACCTGCTACACCTTCATCCCATGCTGCGTCCCTTCCTTGATTTGGTAAAACACTCAGCAAAATGCTTGGTATTTTACTGAGCATTTTACTAAGTACCGAGTGGTACTGAGTATTTGATAGTATTACCAAATAGCTCCCCAAAACACAGACCTGGTATTCAGCTACTCAGAAATAATTTTTCTTCTTACTTGCTTCAGCCTTATCTTTACTTCTGTGAAGCAATGATGACATCCAGTGGTCCTTTAGGTTATTTACAAGCATGTACTATATGTTCACTGCAAGGATACTGCACAACCTGAATATTGGGACACATTTCTTATTCAAAGTGGCCAATGAACACCTATCAACTACATGCCATTTCTGAACACACGTTAATTAGCAACTTCCTTTAAGCTAATCTGTGGATGAATAACACCTGCACTAGCAGATACTGCAGGTGTAAATTCCATGGAAGTAGCTGGGACTCACACCCTCATTATCCTCACATTATCCTCATTACCCTCATTATCCTTGCATAGGATCATGTTGCATAACACCAAGGAATTATTCTAATTTATACTGCAGCCATAACCAACCAGTTGCGCACAGGCTAGAATGTGTTTTTAAAAGTATGGTCATTGTAACAGATAGACATCTTGGACTACATTAATCCCAGCTACTCTTTCCTTTTATGAAGCGGTGAAGCTAGCTTCCTAAGCAAGTCCATTGAGAGAAATTTGGGGGGCACATACACTCTGGTGTCTCAAGACCTTCCCATCCTCCATCAGAAGTTTTGAAATCAATTTCCAGCAGCAGTAGAGATACTTTATTTACATACATGTTAACATGCAATTAATATTTTACTCATCATATTTCAATGTATACTAAGAAACAAAATTCTTGTTATTTTGGGGGTTCCCCTAAACATGGAGGGCCCATAACCCTCATTCATCAGGCTTGTTCTTAAGTGTCTCAAGATCCAGTGAATAGAGTTTCTCTAGTTATTAACGTTACACCCCTTTCAAATATTGACAAATATCTACCTTTTTATTGATAGAAAGCGCAGCTTGTATTTGAGGTGCCTTTTCCTAATCATTTGGGTCAGATTCTGCCAATTTTAATCATTGTCAAGATGGATATGACATTTGAGGCTTGATTTCAGCCTGGGCTTGCCAGGGATCAGCCCCAGCACCTCTTCCAGACTCTCTCACTCGCGGTTGCTATTATCCCAGACTCCACACACAGCTGGATGCAGAAGCATTATCCTCAGTACCCATCTCTCTTCTGACAGGGTTGGGGGGAAATCAGTGGTGCCAAACAGCTGATTGGCAGCAGAACCAGTCTCCAGAACTAGTCTAGCTCCCATCAGATTTAAATAATCTCTAAGCAAGAAGTGGGAACAGAGGCTGATGGAGTCATGAAGCCTGGCAGGACAGTTCCAGCAGTCTCTTTGAATAGCTCCTATGCTTTGGAGTCAATGGGTAAGAGCCCAGGCACTTCTCTTTTAAACAAACTAAGCACTGATGACACTTACCATGATGAGTGTGGTGGAGTTACTAGTTCAGGGATCCAGAAACAAGGGTTCCCTGGCTCTGGTTTTGGTTGTGTAAGTCACAAGCCTTGTTTGTGCGTCTTGTTTCCCCCACCTGCAAAATGTATGTAATGATATGTATTAACAAAAGCTGGCATCTATTGTGTTGACCCATGCATTGCAAGCTAATGGAAAAATGAAATACTTATGTTTGGAGAGCCACTATAATTGTGAACAATCATTAAATCTACTCAGTGTAGTTAATGATCCCCCTTAACTACAAATCTACACAGTGCTGTTTGCTCAGGAATTAATGATGCTCAGTATGCTCCTACTGAAGCCAAAGGGAGCTTTGACACAAGTAGGTCCAGCAAGAACAAGACTTCTAACATCTCAGAATCAGGAACATCACTAGGTTCTTACCTAGAACAGGGATTAGGCCCAGAGATCAGACTCTCCCACCCACTTTCTGACATAACCCTGCTCCCTGAAAAGTGTTTTGAGATCATTTTGAGCTGAAATGGCGAGCTCATTTGCTACTTGCAGGTAATACCTGCAATTTTGAGTATCTGATGGGCCACCCGATAATAATAATATTATTATTATTATTATTATTATTATTATTATTATTAAACAAGCATTTATATAAGGCCAGCAATGTACCTGGTGCTTTACAAAGTAATAGGATAGACACGGTCCCTGCCCTACGGCTTACAATCTGAGAGACGGGGTCGGGGGGAGACGAAGGAAGGGGAACAGAGGGCGAGACAAGGGGTGTAACATTCACGTAGATGCGAGGTCTCAGGTGAACGCGCTTGCCTTGGTTACATTGAGAATTATGGCTGGCTGGTCCATGTGGTGAGGATATGAGTACACAGACCTTAGGTAAGAATATTGTACTGGATGGTAGGTATCAGCAGGATTTAAGAGAGGGAGTGAGGAGTCAGGGAGGGCAGAACTAAAGATGGGTCTTGAGGAGGGATTTGAAGGTATGAAGGGAGGGGGCGAGGCAGATGTGGGCAGGGATGGAGTTCCAGGTGTGGGGGGCAGCTAGGAAGAAGGGACAAAGGCGGTTAGGGGAGCAGGGGAAGCATGGGAGGGAGTACCAATCAGATACCCAGTTACCTGGAAATACAGAATATTACCATTACTGACTTCCTGATTTACTGATCGGAACCAAACGCTAATGGAATTAGCACTGGAAGTCAAAAAATTGACACTGGATGTCAGAAAATTGGGACAAAAATGGTATTTTGTACACAAGATAGCCTGTCGGGTACTAATCGAGTACCGATTAATACCTGAAGTCACTGGGTTGGGTCAAGGATGGCAACTGTGATGGGTTTACCCATTTTTGTGGGTACTCATTTCAGCTCTAATTGCTCCAAAGGGAGCGTGACATTGTCAGAAAGGGGTGGAATGTCTCCTTTCTTTACTGTCTTTCAGCATGGCTGTGCTCCTTTGGGATGGCCATGATGAAATTGGGGAGGAGGAATAGTCCCCTTATCCCATTCTCCCTGCTCACTATGTGCCCTGAGTCCAGTAGCCCCATTCCTGCTGTCAGGGCCAGGGCTGATGCAGCAGCAGCATCAGAAGCAGCAGGGAAGGTGGGTTTCGCTGGTGAGGTCTGAGGCTCTGCTTCAAATATCTGCATCTCTGGCCACCTTCGCCAATGACTAGCAACACTATCTCAGAGAAGCAGGGTTAAGGTAGGACGTTTTCACCTCTGTCTATTTTAAGTTTAAAATGCATTTTGCTACTTTGGCCATTGTGTCTGTGTACGAAGCTAAATGAAATGGAGTGGTTGCATAGATACAAGAGCAACATCTGTGGGTAGGGAATAAGGTTACCTGCCCTTTTATTCTTTTAATGTTGTCTTCCCAATATATTGATCTGTCTGACTTTAATGTTATTCTCAGTAACACATGTATTGCACTTCCTTACCACAGGTGTCATGCCACCAAGCAGCACACCTCTCACCTCTCATGCAGACTCTGGATTCAGCAGTCAGCCACACAGCAGCTCTGCTGCCCATACTCCACTCACCCATCCTAACACCACGCACACACCATCAGGTTTGACGTGTTCCTTTTGATGGCCCAGAACAGCTGAGCTGCTTGAGCTGTACCTGGGGGAAACTAACCCTTATCATATCT
Organism: Sphenodon punctatus; assembly: GCA_003113815.1. Taxonomy (NCBI): domain Eukaryota; kingdom Metazoa; phylum Chordata; class Lepidosauria; order Sphenodontia; family Sphenodontidae; genus Sphenodon; species Sphenodon punctatus. The sequence continues at coordinate 444,111 of QEPC01007511.1, read as the reverse complement.
ATTGTTCAACACACTTAGTATATGCTCAAGCTGTGCAATTGTTTCAAGATGTCAGTGTTTCTATATTTTATTTTGTATTTTATATCACATCTGATCTTCCAATCATTGCTAATGGAAAACGGTTGAAAAAAATCAATGGGAGTTGTGCCTAGCAAGGGTGCAGGGACAAGTGATGCACTGGGGCCCATGAGTCTAGGGGGCAGCTTCATCCCTTGGCTCTGGAAGGAGGAGCGGGCTCATTCCATCTTGTGCATTAGGGCCCATTCCAACCTAGCATAGCTATGTCTTGTTTCCAAAGCAAAGATTATAGGACAGGGTCCAATAAAAAACAAATAAAACCAACAAATGTGACTTCTAAGTGATGAAATAAAGCTGTGCTACCTAGATATTTTGTCGGCGTGTGCATGGCTTTTTCATTATTACAATAATGATAATTGTCATTTTCATTATTGTTATTGCAATAACAAAAACAACAAATAATAATAATGAAAATAGAAATGAAAATGACTTTTTGTTTTTGAAATAAAGGGGGAAAACTGAAAAATGTATTTCAGGCTATAACGTTTTTGATTCTTATTAAATTCTGCTGAAACTTGGAGATATTGTACCCCCAATGGAGGGCACTATGTGTACCAATATTCGAAATGTTTAGGTAAAGGGAACTGGTTTTAAAAGCAATTGAATGTTGTGATTTTAAAAAAAGATCCGTACACATTAGGGGTGGGAAGTTTGGTTCCCCCAGTATCCGATACTGCCAGTATTTTGCTGTACCGGGAGTATTGGATTAATCCGGTTATTGGGGATACTGGTGCCGGTTCCCCTGTGCCGGATATGTTGACATTGCGGCCATTGAAATGAATGGCCGCAATGTAAAAAATCCGGTACTGCAGCCAATGTTAAAAATCTGGTATGCCGGTAGAGGTAAATATCGGATTTATCAGAGTAAGCCGATACACCCAAATACCAGCAATATCGGATCTTGGGAGAACCGGAATTCCCACCCCTACCCATCAGTATTCGGGTGCCAATCAGGGTACCTGAAACAACACCCCAAATTTGGGTATTACCCAGGGTAACAAGTGAGCTACCCATTTCTGCTCAAGGTATGGGAATCTGTACAAAGTTATAAGGGTGAAGAAAGAATGACTTCATTAACCAATCCTTATAGTATATAAGGCTGAACATTATTTTGAAGGGAAAGGAAAGTACATGGTAATCTAAATACAAATAACTTTTATGGAATATTGCAGTCTAAGGATAATAGCTGAATGTCACCTTTATATTTTTTTTCCCCTTTAGTTGCAGCAACCACTGCAGCACAGACGACTACTGACTGTAGTAAGTTACTCTTAGTGAATATGAAAGTGTAACATTTTAAAGCAGAAAGAAACCCCCACAAATGATATCTGAATGCTCAGATAAACCATACCAAATTAGCAGGCATCTCAGAAGGTGGAGGTGGGTGATTGGCACTGGTTGGGAATAAATGGGAAATAACCTCAGTCTTTCAAAAGGGTGATCTGATGTTCTTCTAAGCTTTTATTCAGATTCTTCTAACTAATTACTTCATCTCACTTTTACTGGCCTTGGACCCTAATGTTACTGCAGTGCTACATACAGCCTCTTCCTCAACACATTCCTTTCTCCCTGCCTCCCCCCACCGTTTCCCACCTCTGCTTCAACTCCAGGGCTTGCAGATGTCCCTCCGGCTTCTGTGCCATTGAAATTCTCGGGTTTTAGGATCCCTCCAGCTCTTTTAACTTATTTACAGAAACTACAGTGAGGTAAGTACTGGATCCTATGTCTAGCCTAGCTATATAAGGATATCCATATATCAAGAGAGTGACTGGTTATGTCCATGAGTCCAGCAGCATAATAAACACTCTATGGAATGGGGACATCCTTCCAACTCCTGTGCGCAAGCTTTGTCCCCAGAGCCAAACCTATCCTCTCTCTTTGGGTGCAGCCACACAAGATGGGCTGGGGAGGCTAACACTTTTTGGGACACCTTACCCCTCCCTGGGCAAATGAGTCATGCGATGTAGTGGCTTGTGTGTCCAGGGCCTGCCCCCGTCCCCTGGGGAGGAAGGCAGCCAGCTGCTCGATGACGTGTCTTTGGAAAAACCTCAAGGATGCATCACGGAGTAACCTTACCCCAACTGAGGAAAGTTTGCCCAAGATGGTGCAACCCATGTGGCAGGGAGCGCTGGCCCCACCACACTTGGAGCACAACTTCAGGACCTTGAGTGACAGGTGGTAGCACCCGTCACACTCTGTGACATCACAGCCAGGGACCAGCTCTCAGCTGGGCTGGGGGGAGGGAGGTGATGCAGGGCTGGGTGGCTCCTCCTGTGGGCAGTGCCTTGGCTCTGAGATGGACGGAGTCACCCGGCTCCCCCACTCTCACGTCTGTTGCCAGATGTAACTATAAACATATGCATATCCATTCTGTATTGATCCCTCCCAGTCTGGGTTTCGGCCTGGGTATGGTACAGAGACAGCATTGGTGGCCTTGGTTGACGATCTCCGTCTGGTGTTGGACCAGGGTCGTCAGACCTTACTGGTCCTGCTAGACCTTTCAACTGCATTTGACACAGTCGATCATGAGGTGTTGGTGACTCACCTGCGGGACCGNTTGACATTTCTGCTGGCCAGTTGGCATCACAAACTGATCTTATACCACGGTGACACATAAGAGAATCCCTGGCATAGGCTCATTCTCTTCTTATTCTGTGCTGGCATATAACATTGGGACCCTTCATCACATCACTCTGATATTTTTCATAAATGATTGTGAACATATGATATAGTCCCGTGCCAAATTTCATGTACACTGCTTGGACTACAAAGATGTTACAGTCAGATATACATTTATAAGTTAATTGCTTATACCACCAGTACCCTTTATCCAATCCTTCTGAAAGTTGGCAGAAATAGTAAATATGGGAAGGGGTATAAATCTGCTAGATTTCATCTACATTGATTATGAGACAAAGAAGTTACAGCTAAGAATGTATATGAAGATTTGCAAAATAATATAATTCAACTGCTTATTAAATGTGATTCCTTTATCCAATCTTTTTGGAATTTGGTACACCAAATGCCTTCCACTGGAGGTACAATCCCTCTAAGTGTAAGCCAAATTATAATGCAAAACAAAAAAAACTACAACTAATAATGTGTTTTCCATTGAAACCAATGGAAAACGAAAACAAAACCAAAAATGAAAATGACAATTTGATATTTATGAAAATGAAAATGACAGATTTATATAACAAAAACAAAAATGAAAAACACCATGGGCCCCTGGCTCACACCTCTATTAATCATAACCTCAAAGCTCCTACTACACAGAGAAGGCTTGCTACCTTGAAGAGTCCTGATGAGAGGGCAAGTGCTCAGTAAGAATTATTTAATGGACTGGGCCTTATTGAAAAAACAGTGGGTAAGAACTATGGCTTTCCTTAATTCATACAGTGTGATTAATCCTGCAAATCATTACTCAAGAAAAAAATCCTGTTGCTTTATTACGCTTTTGTTCTGAGTAATGACTTCAAGAATTGATTCAAAATGGTTTTGATCTGTTTAACACAAACAAGATTTCTAACATTGTTAATTCTAGCTTAGAGGCTGTTCTTATTGTTGTTGTTGTTTTTTACAATGCAACCTTGTTATAATGCGGTGTTTGGGAGCCATGCCTCATCCCTCTTAAAACTGAAACTGTATTATAATGAGGATGCTTAAATGTTAAGTGTTGGGCTGTGGAGAGCCCCTTTGATATATAAACAGGCAGAGAAATTATCAATGTGTGATAAGGCTCTCCTGCTATGGGAAAGAAGCACCAGGCTTTCATTGTCTTAGGGATAATAACCCATCAAAACCCTGAATGGCAGTAAGAAACTTATTTTGAAACAGACACTCTTTCTTGCCTGCTGGATTGCTGTAATGGGTCATTGTCCCTTAGACAATGCAAGCCTAGTGAGTCCTTCCCCTAGACGGGAATCTATCACAAAATACTGCGATGTTTGCCTCTAATCAAAAGGATCTTGCAATTTGGGAGACATTCCTCATATTGACTTATAACCAAAAGTTGTGCTACAGTGATGCACTTTATAATGTGGTTGCACTGTAATAGCAATTCGTATTTGCGGTTCTGTTCCAACATGGTTTGCAGTAGGGCTTATATGGCTACAAATATCTTCACTGATATGTGCAGCATTTAAGATGCTAAAAGAACACACGGTCTACTACTGCTAATCTATTCTGTTTATTTCCTGACAGATGTTTCCAATGTGACATCTTCTCCACACACCGACACTTCACCATCCATGAACCTTACTCCAAGCAGCACCACAGCAAACATATCTGTCTTGCCCTCAAGCACCACAGTCTCTATGAATATGACCACCCGCACTCTCCCAATAGGTGACAAACTTGCACACAGCTACAGCAATCCTAACCCCGCATGCACAGGAAATGTGTCATAATAGGCCGTGGACATAACCTTGCGAAGCTTTTAAAACTTAACCAATGGTGCTAATTTTTTTCCCCCCCTAAAGATGCAACTAAAAACAAAACTGCATGGAAATAGTTCTCATAGGAAAATTGTTATGCTCAATGTACCAATTAGATCATGTTTAGAAGAGTTCACATTCACTTCCTGGTCCCCATGAGCAGGAAATATTAGCTTTTTCACAGTAAACAAATAGTTCTGGGCAGCAAGCACAGGAACTGATGAAGCCTGGTTGACTAAGAGGAGCTGGAACAATGCTCATTGGGTATTTTCAGACATGACGGGGCGACATTCGCCCCACCACAGAAACAGCCCTTAGATTCCCCACTGGGATCACTCCAGCATGGCCAACAGACATGCTGGGAGATCCTGGCAGGGAATCGGGGAGGGGGCAGGGCCGCGTGGCGCAACGTGCGGCCGCACGCCCCCACCCCCCAAGCTCCCCCACCGCCCGCCCTTTGGGGAGACGGGTGCGCGCCGCGGCCAATGCAGCTGCAGAACCCGCCCAAAATGAACACGGCCCGGAATCCCGGTGGGGATTCCGGGCCATGATAGCCATCCAGACGTGACAGGTCCCTTCATCCCCAATTGCATGGTGAATGAGATTCCCAGCGGGGATTGAGCATGGTTAACATCTGGGGGGGAACTTCCAGTTCCCCAACAGATGTTACGAGGGCATTCCCCACCACAGGGAATTGACTGGTTGAGCGTGATCTCGTAACGTCTGAAAATACCCATTGTCAATGGGATTTTTTAGCTGCAAAAGAGGTCAACCCTCCCCTCCTGCTGTTACAAAATTTGGGGTATCTACTTTCCTTTGGGACTTCTGACCCTCTCCCAAATTTTGTTGACATCAGCCTGCTGTACCAAAAGTTAGTAAAGTGGGACATATGCATCTCTCCCAGCACACCATTTATGTATAACTGTTTGATTTGCTTGTGTAGTTTTAGAGCTGATATGGGTACCTTGTAAAATGAGGGAAACTGTCAAATTTGCTGTACCTACCAATAGTTTGGGTGTTGGAAAGTACCCTGAGCGGTACACATCCATGCACCAATTTGCCTATCTGGAGTCCTGGGAGTGAACAAAGGCTGTGGTGAAGCCCAGGCAGCAGTCCAGGGGGCCATCCTTGGTCACTTGAAGCCTAAGTCCTGCCAGATAAGTGCATGCACAGGTTGTCTGGGTACATCATGAATCATCCAAACCCTCAAACCTAAACCACCTGCCTGGAATCTGCCTATGCATAATGCACCCAGACAGCCTCAGACTGTACCTAGCTGACAGGCCATTGACCAAGACCACCCTGGAGGGCCTCCCAATGCTACCTCATCACTGCTGCCAGCCCCGGGTAAGCAAGGAAACCAGACCTTTAATAACTGGGGCAGGGAGGGTGTCAGGGCCTGCTCACGTTTGAAAGTACCTTGTGGATACTCGAAAGTGTGTCCGCATGGTTGGGTGGTTATCTCTGGGTAGTAAAATCGCTACATGTTTCCATTTTAGTGTAGTTATTAAATGCTAATTATAATCAGTGTCATCCATAGTTATCCATGCAGTGAGGAGTAAATAGAACTGAAATTAATATCTGCAAAAATAGGTATACCTGTCAAAACTGTGGTGCTCAATTTGACCTAGTAATTTCATGCATAGTTTAATACCCCAAAAGTACCTGACCAGGTAACTGATCGATCAAAAAATCCAACGTTTTCATCTGCATTTTTTTAGCTCCTGTTCCAATTTTCGGAGAGCTTAAGATTTTTTTTTGTTCTTTGAGTACTCAAATACTAAAATACCAGATATTTTCAGGTATCTGGGTGCCCCATCAGTAGGGGTGGGACACCGGGAAGAAAACCAGAAACCGGATGTACCGGTATCAGAGCTCCCTGGTACCGGATTTACTGGTATCGGCATACCGGATTTTTAATATTGGCCGTGGTACCTGATTTCAATGGCCGCAATGTAAAAAATCCGGTACTGCAGCCAATGTTAAAAATCTGGTATGCCGGTAGAGGTAAATATCGGATTTATCAGAGTAAGCCGATACACCCAAATACCAGCAATATCGGATCTTGGGAGAACCGGAATTCCCACCCCTACCCATCAGTATTCGGGTGCCAATCAGGGTACCTGAAACAACACCCCAAATTTGGGTATTACCCAGGGTAACAAGTGAGCTACCCATTTCTGCTCAAGGTATGGGAATCTGTACAAAGTTATAAGGGTGAAGAAAGAATGACTTCATTAACCAATCCTTATAGTATATAAGGCTGAACATTATTTTGAAGGGAAAGGAAAGTACATGGTAATCTAAATACAAATAACTTTTATGGAATATTGCAGTCTAAGGATAATAGCTGAATGTCACCTTTATATTTTTTTTCCCCTTTAGTTGCAGCAACCACTGCAGCACAGACGACTACTGACTGTAGTAAGTTACTCTTAGTGAATATGAAAGTGTAACATTTTAAAGCAGAAAGAAACCCCCACAAATGATATCTGAATGCTCAGATAAACCATACCAAATTAGCAGGCATCTCAGAAGGTGGAGGTGGGTGATTGGCACTGGTTGGGAATAAATGGGAAATAACCTCAGTCTTTCAAAAGGGTGATCTGATGTTCTTCTAAGCTTTTATTCAGATTCTTCTAACTAATTACTTCATCTCACTTTTACTGGCCTTGGACCCTAATGTTACTGCAGTGCTACATACAGCCTCTTCCTCAACACATTCCTTTCTCCCTGCCTCCCCCCACCGTTTCCCACCTCTGCTTCAACTCCAGGGCTTGCAGATGTCCCTCCGGCTTCTGTGCCATTGAAATTCTCGGGTTTTAGGATCCCTCCAGCTCTTTTAACTTATTTACAGAAACTACAGTGAGGTAAGTACTGGATCCTATGTCTAGCCTAGCTATATAAGGATATCCATATATCAAGAGAGTGACTGGTTATGTCCATGAGTCCAGCAGCATAATAAACACTCTATGGAATGGGGACATCCTTCCAACTCCTGTGCGCAAGCTTTGTCCCCAGAGCCAAACCTATCCTCTCTCTTTGGGTGCAGCCACACAAGATGGGCTGGGGAGGCTAACACTTTTTGGGACACCTTACCCCTCCCTGGGCAAATGAGTCATGCGATGTAGTGGCTTGTGTGTCCAGGGCCTGCCCCCGTCCCCTGGGGAGGAAGGCAGCCAGCTGCTCGATGACGTGTCTTTGGAAAAACCTCAAGGATGCATCACGGAGTAACCTTACCCCAACTGAGGAAAGTTTGCCCAAGATGGTGCAACCCATGTGGCAGGGAGCGCTGGCCCCACCACACTTGGAGCACAACTTCAGGACCTTGAGTGACAGGTGGTAGCACCCGTCACACTCTGTGACATCACAGCCAGGGACCAGCTCTCAGCTGGGCTGGGGGGAGGGAGGTGATGCAGGGCTGGGTGGCTCCTCCTGTGGGCAGTGCCTTGGCTCTGAGATGGACGGAGTCACCCGGCTCCCCCACTCTCACGTCTGTTGCCAGATGTAACTATAAACATATGCATATCCATTCTGTATTGATCCCTCCCAGTCTGGGTTTCGGCCTGGGTATGGTACAGAGACAGCATTGGTGGCCTTGGTTGACGATCTCCGTCTGGTGTTGGACCAGGGTCGTCAGACCTTACTGGTCCTGCTAGACCTTTCAACTGCATTTGACACAGTCGATCATGAGGTGTTGGTGACTCACCTGCGGGACCGTGCCGGAATTGGCGGGACGGTCTTGGACTGGTTTAGTTCATTCCTGGCTAGGAGAACTTATCGGGGGGGGGTCTTGGGAGAGGGAGAGTGTATGTCTTCCCCCTGGGACCTCACGTGTGGAGTCCCGCAGGGTGCCATTCTGTTCCCCCCTCTTGTTTAACATCTATATGCAGCCATTAGGAGAGATCATGAGGGGGTTTCAGGGCATGCAGTGTCATCAGTATGCTGATGACACTCAGCTCTACCTCTCTTTTTCCATTGGCCCAGGCCATGCAGTCTCCTTATTTTCCCAGTGCCTGTCAGCTGTGGGTACTTGGATGAGGTCGAGCCATCTGCAATTGAATCCTGAGAAGACGGAGTGGAGGTGATATTGGTGGGCGAGGGCTTGGGGGGCCTGGGGGTGGTTGAATCGTCTCTTGTGGGGGGGTTTACCCTCCCATCATCCCGCAGGTATGGAGTCTGGGTGCTGGTTTTAACCTTTAAAGCCCTTCACGGCCTGGGCCCTGTTTTTCTGTAGGACTGCATCACTCCCCATGTCCTGGTCAACCTTTGAGATCGTCCGTGGGAGCCTTTTTGGAGGTTCCCCGGCCAAGGCGGGTGGCCACCGATGTTAGATCTTCTTCGGTGGCTGCCCCTGTGCTGTGGAATTCTCTCCCGGAGGAGGCTTGGTTGGCTCCCACTCTCCTGCTGTTTTGGCATGTATGTAAGACCTGACTGTTCTGTCAGGCTTTTGGCGAGGGGTAGGGGTGGGGTGAGGTGGTTCCCCACATTGTATTGTATTTTTGTTTTTTAACATTTTTTTACTGAGTGTTATTTGCTGCCCCGTGCTGCCCTGTGGGCAGGAGGGGCGGGATATAAATTTTAAATAAATAAAAATAAATTAAATAAATAAATAAATTTTGGAAAAGGGCAGCCAATATGCACGTGTACAGAACAGAACAGCTGCCCTTTTCCAAAATAGCGTTGACACTGCTGGCATATTTTGGAAAAGGGCTGTGTATATGCAGAATGGTTGCATCAACCATTTTTTGTATGCACAGAGCGGTTTTTGAATTTTCTCGAGATTCTCGCAAGATCTCGGAATGTTACTGAAATCTTGTTGAGATCTTGGTAACCTTTCTCAATTCTTGCAAGAATCTCATAAGAAACAGGAACGATTCTCAATCCAGCCCTATTGAATATATGCTGCAGTTATGGGGGTCCAGTTCAAGACCTCAGATACTATGTTTTTCATGAAACATTGGGTTCACTCAAAAGCTAGATATACAGACCTAGAATTTGTGTTTTAAATACGGGAGCCGAAAATGTCTTGTTGGATTGTGTTTTATCAAACTCCGAATGTAGAGCCCAGGGCCACTTTTAGACGTGCAGCTGGGATCAGGCGCAGGAGCGGTGAAACAGCCGCGGCGCTGTTTTAGATGAACCAGAAGCAGAAGTTGTGTGCGTGATCCGGCATTCTTTGCCGACCGCGAGCGAACCGGCCTGATTCCTCTGGGGTGACATACGCGGCCGGCAAAGAATGCGTGGTGCCAGATCACGCGCACAACTTCCGCTTTCGGTTCGTCTAAAACAGCGCCGCAGCTGTTTCACCGCTCCCGCGCCTGATCCAAGTGCACGTCTAAAAGCAGCCTTAGTCTGCTCTGACCAGCTACTTCCCTTGCTGAAGCATACCTGTTGGCAGGGGAGAGGGCCCTAGGATAGCAAAGGGCTAGCAGTGCCAAAATAGAAATTTCTAGGACTGAGTGATAGGGCTGTAGTGGCATGCCGCCGCGGCAGCTGTTACCAACGGAAACCCCTATTCCGCACATCGTGGCATGGTATGGCAGAGGCAGCTTTCCGAGGGCTGCGGCTGCAGTTTGTCACTAATGGTACTGCGGCATCGGAACTGGCGAACGGAAGTGAAACTTTTGAGGATTTCAATAATAAGCGGTGCCAACTCCCCTTTCCGTGGTCCGTGGAATCTTTGTGGGTTATCTGATAATTGTATCATGTTTCCACCACCTGGAATACAAGGTATCACAAGATCCAGCGGCATGATCAACCCTCGGACCCTGACGACACCCACATGCCCAATTTCATTGGATAGGGCTTTCCCAGAGAGACATGTCCTGCCTTCACCATTAAGTATAAATAGGTGTGCTTGTTGCTTGTTTCTCCCTCTTGATCCCCAATCGCAGTGAGAGTGAGTGACTGTTGGAGCTGCGCCGCCAGTGTCTGTGTTTCTTAACACACTCTGATTTTCCGCGCTCCGCAACAAAGCACTGCATCGTTCAAGGAGAGAGAGTCCTATCCCTTCAATCCCTACCATATCGACTTTTGGATAACCTAAGAAGGTTTTTGTGTAAGTGCTTGAACTTTTCTTCTAAACTGTGCTTTATTTAACAGCTAATTTAGTGCTAAAGCAGGTAAAGTAATTCTGCTACAGCTGCACTTTACATTTTCCATTAAATTATTATTTTTTAAAGCAATGTACACATGTTCTAATCTTTATTGCTGTGAGCCTTTAATGTTTCTTGCTCGGTTTGGCTTGATATTGTTTGTGCTTCCTATTGTTTAGTTGTTTGTTTTGTGCATGATAACTCCTGTTGGTTGGCTGGAAGGTGGGATAATTTGTTTATTTGCGAGAAACTGTGCTGTAGTGCTCTGCATAGGAAGGCAGGCATAGCCGGTGGTAGCTGCGAAAGCGCAGGGACTTGGTGTCGGGGAACCACATGGGGAAATAGACATGGCTGGAGAACAGCCGGTGGGGGGGATGACCGAGTCCCTCCCTGTTCCAGGCTAACAGGTGGATTCTGTGCTTCCGCGGCTACCGGCCATGTTCCCGAGGCTCCAGGCTCGGGAACCACATGGGGAAATAGACACGGCTGGGGAACAGCCGGGGGGGGGATGACGAGTCCCTCCCTGCTCCGGCCATGTTCCCGATACTCCAGGCTCTCTGTGTGCACTCTCCCAGCATCCCCCCCCCAGGCCGTGTCTTTCCCCATGTGCTTCCCCGACACCGAGTCCCTCCCTGCTCCAGGCTGCGGCGGATTCTGCACTTCCACGGCTACTGGCCATGCTCCCGAGGCCCAGGATCTCTGTGTGCTCACTCTCCCGGCATCCCCCCCCGCTCTGTCTTTCCCCATGTGCTTCCCCGACAATGAGGCAGACAGAGGCATCCGCAAGAACATTGTTTACTACAGGGTAGCAAACTTATGATGTTCTGCATCTGCAACTA
>QEPC01007511.1:372727-432560 GCA_003113815.1 Sphenodon punctatus | reverse complement strand
GAAAGAAACGCAGAATCGCGGAGTACCGCGTGGAATTCTGAGAGGCGCAACGTGGGATGCCGAGGTTTAGGAATGGAATCGCGGCGCGGTAACAGCTGCTGCCGCATCAGCCCTATTGAGTGAGCAAAGCTTCATTCCAAAGAGAATCCAATTGCAAAAATACTTTCTCATTCCATTTTCCTCACTTCCTTTCATCTCCCTTCCCCTCAGTCTTCCCCCCACCTGATTGCTGCTCTTTTTTTCTCTTTTTTCCTTTGTGTTGGGTGAGGAGGTGGATGTACATCAGTTATATTAATAGTTTATAACAATGAGGTAAAATGATCTTATTTCAGGTAATTCTACTTTTACAATAAAGTGTATTGATTGTTGATGGCTAATGCCAAAGAGTAAAATTGAACCAGAAAAGTTTAACAAAAGAAAACAGTACTGTAAATACAATATTTAACAATCCTCTCCTTTTTTTTAGACAGAACTAATTTTAATGTGACGTACAACAATGTCAGCGGACAACTGGAAATTTTAAATCCACACGAAAGATTTGGGGAACCTTCCTGTGTATCCTCTTGCAAGATGATAAATGGAACCAAAATCTCCTTTGAAAAAACTGGGAAATGTCCCATTTATAAGATTATCATGAATATTTCTGGATGCTCCGTTCCAATAACAGTTCTGGACCCATCTACTAAATCTTTTTTATTCATTATATAGGATTTCATTTGGAAAAAAATGAGTTTTATTGTTTTTTGTTGCAGTTTCAGAGATTGTCTGTTGACTTAGTAAGGGAGGTGAATTAAACCTTAATTTGGAAAGGGATAAAGAATAAAATTGAAAATATTCACTGAAAGTTTCTTTGTAGAATATCTAAAATGTTTGAATTCTGGGATTTAATATTAACCTTTATCTGATACATAAAGATACAGCTGACAATGTAACAGAAACTCTGCACACTGATAATGTAATAGTAACACAGTATGCATGTTCAGAGCACATAGCAGGTGGTACATATGGGAGTCAATAATAGTTTCCCTCTTTTACCCCGAGACATTCCTTTCATTTCCCCCTAAATGAGAATTGGGCACATTTATTGGACTAGCTTGCTTGGTTACTGTAACACTCAGGTCATCTGTTAGTCCCCACAGGAGCTTTCCTTGTTTTCATGCAGTGTTGTTTTGTTTCTTTCCACGGAAACATAATGGTGAAAAGGTCCCGAAAGGCAGATGTAGTTGAAACAAAATCTGTTAGCTTCAGTGAACCTCAGCTCCCAGGCAAGTTTCCTTGTGGAGCTGAGCCCTTCCCACAGTTCCCAACCACTGCCCTAGCCCCTTAGATGAGTATCTGCCTTGGCGCCTACAGCAGACCCTTTAGTCCCCTGCCACTCAGGATTTAGCTTCTCTGAGCTCAGAGGTATAGCTAGGTTGGAATGGGCCCTGGTGCAGGTGAGAGATGGGGCCTCCCATTTCCCCTCGTATAATCAGGGGACAGCTTCACTACCCCCTTTCCCTATTATAGCTATGCCCTTCCCTGGGCTTTTGTTGTGCCTAATTCCTTCTGTCTGCGGGCGTTTTCAGACGGACAAACTATCCTGGGATAATTAGAATAATCTCTGGTGATTATTATCCTGGGATACGAGCATTATCACTGGGATAGTTTGTCCATCTAAACGCTGTCAACAATGATTATTATCCTGGGATAACAAAAATATCAGGGTGTTATAAAGACCCAATCGTTGGGTTTATAACAACTGGTTGTTAAACTATCCTGGGATAATGTCCGTTTAAATGACATATCCCAGGATAGTCAACTATCCCAGTGATTAGTGCCAGAGTATGTGTTCAGAAATGCTCAGAATGCTCAGCTGCACAGAGGACGTGACATTGCAGAGAAAGGAAGTGATGTTTGAGTCCCAGAAAATATTGCGCTGAACTCGGCAGAAAAGCACCGCGGGATTTTTAATTCACCCCAGAGACTCTAATAACAATGTACTGTTCACACAGACTATCCCACATCTGTCTAAACATATACCACTTTGTTATCCTGGGATAATAATCACAAAAGATTATTCTAATTTTCCCAGCATAGTTTGTCCATCTGAAAATATCCTTAAGCATTTCTATCCCAGGATAACTTAATTTCAGGATAGTCCATGTGAACAGTACATTGTGAGTCTCTAGGATGAATTTAAAATCCCGCGGTAGTTTTCCTCCACTCAACGGACATGCAGCCCCTACTTGTGGCAGCATCTTGGAGAATGTGGTAGGGATGGGTGAACAGAACCGAGTTCGGAAATTCCGTTCGGTTCAGTTCGGAAATTTGGTTCGGTTCAGAAGTTCGGTTCGGTCGACTGAACTATTTGAGTTCAGTCCGAACTCCCAACTTCCGAACAAAGTCAGAAATTCAAACCCCATTGAACTAAATGGAATATTATCTTTTAAGGATGGGCGAACAGAGCCGAGTTTGTAAATTTGGTTTGGTTCGAAAATTCTGTTAGGTTCGGAAGTTTGGTTCAGTCAACCGAACTGGTCGAGTTCGGTCCGAACTCCAAACTTCCGAACTGCGTTCACCCATCCTTAGAATGTGGACTCTGTGCAGGCTAATGCAGACTAATGTGCACCCACATATCTGTGTCCTATCTATTAAGTTGTGCCTCTGCACATACAGGTCTTCCAGCACCATGGAGTTGTGGGTCGAAATCTTAGAGTGTCCAAAGAGTGACCACTTCGTGCTCCTCTCTCCGCTTTCGCTCTCACTTGCACTGCCTATTGTGGCTGCCCTCAAGCACAAATACACGTACGAGGTTGCCCATTCATTAGGCTGGACACGCTAAACATTTGAGTTGGGACAACACAGACTGAACCCAGACTCCAGCAGGCTATTGTCTCATTTGATTTCACCGTAAGAGTCAGATGTTCAAGTATTGGCTCTGTGGTGGTCCTTGAAAATCTGTACCATTTTTAGGAACAAAATAATCCCCCCCCCCCCGCATCTCCCCCCACTAGCTATGAAAATCATCACACATCTTCTTGATGACCAACACATAGATACCTAGATATTTTTGTGAGACATTGAGCTGAGCGCACGCATTCTTGCCTGAGCACAGCACCTGCAGACGGCGTACATGAGCCATTGGATTGCCCCCTGTGTGTTTGGTTGCTTTATTTGTCAACAGACTCCAACTACTATCATTGAAATAATCAGGGCCCCATGTATTCTGCATTTCCACCATTGACACCAGTGGGGGAAATACAGAATACATGAAGCTCTGGATATAATGTTCCCCTAGTACCCCCTTAGTGGGGGAGAGAGTTTGTCCATATAGGAATGATAGAAAGTGAACAGGAACTGTACAATAGCCATAAAGCTAGTTGCAGTTTTCTGGGTGCTAAAAATCAGGGAAAGTTCTGGCAAAACTCTCACATGACTGCACCTCCCCCCTCTAGTCTAGCATTCACAGTGTCGGCCATTTTGCTACATGCCCACTAATTAGCTTTTATTTGTCACAGCTGTTGTGGCACCACCAATCCAGTCACCCAAATTCCAACAGATCCAGAGTCAGAGTACACAGGTGGTTTAAGAAATGTTCAAAATAGGGCACCTAAGAAGTATACGAGATGGGAAGGGAAGCTAGAAACAGGGCATCTCTATAGGAAATGAGCAGAGTGAATGGTGGCGCTAATGAAGACGTAGCTTTTTTCTTAAACCCAAAGGGTAAAAACAGAGGTGACCCTGGCCTGCTTTGACCTGCTGTAGCCCATGCCCCACCGGCACATGTAAACTGCCGGATGTTAGCTCAGGATTGCATCGGGGAGTGTTGGTAGCTAGCCTGGGCTGTCACCTTGGCATATCTCTAAGGTCACAGCCCAGGCTAAGGGTCGTCCATGCAGGTCTCTTTCTTCTTCTTAAATAGCACTTTTGGAAAAGGGTTCTTATCTTTGTACCCACAAATAAATATAGGACATTCCAAATGAGACTAGAGCTCAACTTGTTTGAGAGCAGCGTGTGGGCAGAGGCGGCCACCCGCATGCGTGTTGTGCTCTCCGCCCTACCCAGACCAGTGGGCAGCAGGAGGGCTCCCCAGCCACAGGCATGTCAGTTTGGTGCCCTGACCCAGAAAAGGGTGGCCACTGTTTCTTGCCCTACCACAGGCAGGGAAGCCACAGCATTAGCGGCACATCTTTTTCTACCAGCCCAGAGGAGTGTCATTGCCATCCTCCTTCATTGCTGTTTCTGGGACATTAAAGAGGCTTCTGTACAATGTTTCATGCAGCAGAATTGTGGGTAGTCAGCATGAACAATTAAAATACACTGAAAATTCACCTTTTTTTTTTTTAACCTTCAAGATCTACCCTAACAAAAAGATACAGTATGTTCTTTTTTTTATATCTCCCCTATGGTTTTGAAATGAAAAGAGGGAAGCAACAAGTATGACCCAAGATAAATGATGTAATTGTAATGTTTTGCTTAGAGGTCTGTTGCTCTCAACTGTTCATAGATGTCACAGGTTGCTCTTTTGGTAGGACAACCATAAAACATAGGAATACGAGACAATAGGTGCATTCCTTTCTTATTCAAGTCAATGGGAGTTTTGTGACTGATTTCAAAGTGTTCAGAACTGCTGGCACAGTAGTTCACCAACAGAACACAGCTAACATACTCCATACAAGTGGCTTCCAATCAGTGTGCCAGCAGTGGTGTAGCAAGACTATGACAGGTCCAGGTTCATCTCCCAATTACAGGCCCCCAAGATGACAAGGGGCCAGGGTCTTCCTTAGTGGCAGCCCACCCCAGGGGCCCTGGCCAGCCTCAGACACCCCTTAAAAAGGTGGTGGCACTGCCCTGGCTATCAGTGAGCCCCCTGGCGGGGCAACAACCCTGCCAGGAAGGAAGTTTTAAGAGTAGTTAGGGATGGGACCAACACTCCATCCCTGCCCACTCTGAAGTTTTCCTTATTGGCAGGACCCTTTGCAAGCTGCCTGAGCACCACTAGAAAATGTTCAAAGTGGGCAGAGCCAACACTGTCCTTTCTTCCTCCCCTACCCACTCTGAACATTTCCTAGCAACTCTAAGGCCACTTTGAAAGCCCCCCCTGCCCCCCCTGCAGTCCAGGCCCCGGGCTAAACTCCTGGTGCCAGGGAAAGGCTCTTGTTTCTCTTTCCACTTGATGTATGAACTATGTAACATAAAATTTGAGCACTCCATTCCTCTTCCATCCCTTCCCTCACCCTCCCACACCTCCCCTGCTCCCCCAACTGCCTTCATCCATTCTCCCTCGCTGTACCGCATGCCTGGAACTCCCTCCTTGCCCACATCTGCCTTGTCTCCTCTCTTCGTACTTTCAAATCCCTCCTCCACAAAACCCACCTCTTCCTCTCTGCCCTTCCTAACTCCTGCTAATCATCCCCACCCAGGATTATCCCCCACCTGTTATTTGCAAACTCCCAATGTACTGTAACCAAGCCAAGGGAGGGTATTTTCAGACGTGACGTTGACACGGTGAACCACGGTGAATACCCACCTGTGGTCACCATGTCCCATACGTCGTTTGCGGCACGCCAGATGTTGGCCACGGTCAATCGGCACATGGGGTTCGTTTGAACCACGCTTCCCGGGCTAGCCGGGGAAAGGTCCCGGGAAGCGTGGTCAAACGGACCCCGGGCCGTGGCCAAAAAAAAGTAACGTCTGGCCGCGTGCCACGGCCCGGGATCCCCGGCGGGATCCCGGGCCGTGGCACGATCGGCCGGACGCGGCGGCCGCATTGGCCCCGCCGCCCGCCAGTCTCCACGGAGGGCGGGCGGCGGGGTGCGTGGAGGGGGCGGGGCTGTGCGGCCGCACGTTGTGCCGCGAGGCCCCGGCCCCTCCAACTTTCCCCGCCGGGATCCCCCCGGCACATCTGTTGTGCCATTACGGGGTGACCCCGACGGGGAACGAAGCCGGTGGTGCCGGTACGGGGCCAAAGGGCCCCGTATCATCAGAAAGTACCCAGAGTGTACCTGAGTTCTTGCATCCTCATGATTGTTGCATCCCTTGTCTCTCCCTCTGTTCCCCCTTCCCTGTCTCCCCTCCCCCTGTATTGTTTAGATTGTGAGCTCTCGGGCAGGGACCATGTCTATCTTGTTCTATGTAAAGCGCCAGGTACATCGCTGGCGCTATATAAATGTTAATAATAATAATAATAATAATAATACATTTTTTAAAATGTAGACTTGCAACTTGCAAGTCAATATTGAAAACAGTGGAATGGATCCCCTCTTGGTGTTAATATGCATAGACAACTGTGTTTATTATGTTTGTTTGCTTTTTTAAAAAATGTGAAAATGGAATAGTGGTGATGATGATGACAACGACATGGTAATATACTGCATCGTTTTCATATCTTCACAGCTGAAGCAGAATTTAACTTGAGAGGAGATGAAATAAGCAACACCAGCATAGGCTTATCTTGGACTATCTCTAGCATATTTAATTGCACATTGAATTTGAAGTATAACTATAGCTGTCATTCAGGTAAGAGATTGTTTTAAAAAGGTTAGCTGAGTGTTTAACATTCTTTTGTTTTGCCTATATTCACGGCCTAGAATGACTAAAGTTAAAAGCATTTTAACTATGAGTGTTTTCAGACGTGACGGGGAGGCTTCGCCCGGTCCCCAAAACAACCCAGAGATTCCCCACCTGGATCACCCAGGCATGGCAAACAGATGTGCCGGGGATCCCGGCGGGGAATCAGGGAGGGGGTGGGGCCACGCAGCGCAATGTGTGGCCGCATGACCCCGCCCCCTCCATGCTGCCTCGCCACCTGCCCTCCGGGGAGATGGGCGGGCGGCGACGCCAATGCTGCTACAGCGTCTGGCCGAGTTCACCACGGCCCGGAATCCTGCCAGGGATTCCGGGCCATGATAGCCGACCAGATGTTACTTTTTTTTTATGCCTTCCTGGAATCACTTTCACCACGCTTCAGCCGATTTTCACACCGGTAGCCCGGGAAGTGTGGTTGAAATTGACCCATGTGGGTATTCAGCGTGGCGAACATCTGGCGGCCGCTGAACAGACGTGCAGGGCACAGTGACCACATGTAGGTATTCAGCGTGGTTCACTGTGATCTCGTCACGGCTGAAAACACCCTATGAACATCATTTTCATCCGGAATGTATGTAATGTATATAATGATGCTGGGGGTATTTTCATATGTGATGGGGCCGATTGGCCCCGGCACGGAATCATCCCTTTGATTCCCCGCTGGAGCCACCACGTAACGGGCCAACTGACGTGGTGGTAGATCCTGGCGGGGAATCGGGGGGGCTGGGCTGCGGGACGCAACGTGCGGTCGCACAGCCCCCCCCCACGCTGACCCAGCTGCCCGCCCTCCAGGAGACGGGCAGGCGCCGTGGCCAATGCAGCTGCAGCACCCATGGCCCGGAATCCCGCCGAGGATTCCGGGCCATGGTCTGGGGACAGACGTTATGGTCCCCTTCATCACGGGGGGGGGGAATCACATTCACTAAACAAATGGCGCCGGTCCCGCCAGGAGCACCGTTCGCGTGGTGACTGATTCCCCTGTGATTCACAGGGGTGAACATCTGGGGGGGACTTCCGTTCCCCCCAACAGATGTTCTGTGATCGCGATCACCATGTGGGGATTCACTGTGGTTGACCGTGATCACATAACATCTGAAAATACCGTGGAATAGAACTAGAAGACAAATATCTATTAACAAAAATGTTAGGATGTGAAAACATTCCAAGTTAGAGAGGGAGTGTGATAAAGAGGAAAAATGAAAGGAGGACTATTCTTTATAAAGGCAATATGTAAAGGGGAAGTGTTCTTTACCCTTGTTGGCTCTTGTCTGAGAGTTAAAGCTCTGGGTCAGGCTGCTTGCCCACATGGTGATTTTCATGTTAGATTAAATCTAACATGAACGGATCCATGCTCACATTAAGTACATTTCATTTCCAGTCCCCTAGCAAAGCAATGCCCAGCCAAAGCCCCTGCTGCTACTCTTGGGTGTTGGGTGGAGAGAAAAGGGAAGGAGGATCAATGGCCAAAGCCCTTTTGCCGAGCACTGCCTGTGTTGGGCACGGAGAGAAGGGAAGGAAGATGCATGCCTCAAGCAGTGCTCGGCAATGGGGGCTTGTCTGGGCGCTACTTCTGTAGTGGGTTTCCTGGTGGGGGAATGAGGTATAGGTCCCCACCTACCCACCAGGGAACCACCTAGTGAAGTGGATTTTGCAGCTCGGTCAACTGCCTTTCTAAATGAGCATAAAAGTTTCAATTATGCACCTGTGAGCATTCCCACATGTTCAAAGACATACCTGATTTGCAAGTATATCACCTCTCCAGACTTTCAAAGGACATATATTTGCATGTTGAAAGCATCCTCAGACTTTCGCATTCCAATTTCTAGATTTTGCCTTGAACCAAGAAAACTGTTGTGGCTTTCTACTTGAATAATCTCTGAACCAAACTCAGCAGAGCAAATACACCTTTTAAACCTTAAACGAATGTACATGAGAGAAAATTATACATGTATGTAATCAGAACAGCCAAAATAGATAATGGATATGCTATATTAAAATATTCGATTGGTGATGCAGATTTTTCAATTAATGGCACAAATGCTGATGTTCCTGCAGATAAGATGAAATTAAAACAAGTGAACACTATGAACAAAAACATTTTCGTTGGTTTATCACCTTTCACAAATTACACCTGCTCATCAAAAGTACATTTTGAAAATACCGTCTTGGTGAAGCAAAGAACTGTTACTATAGAAACAGATGTCGGAAGTAAGTATTATGTTGTGCTTTGTTTGTTTGTTTTAGATCTGGTAAAAAAAATCTTCCTTCATTCCAGAAACCTGTATTGCCTGGGTGAAGAAAAGTGTGGGTGTGCTTGCAAACAATATGTGTGTGTGTGTGTGTTTGAGACAGAAAGAGAGTGTGTGAATAAATGTAAATGCAAGTGCAACTGTATGTGTAGAAGGGGTGAAAGATAATGGATAACTGAATTGCCATAAAGTTGCTTTGGTGACTGGCCGCACAGATTCAATGAGAAAGCGAAGAAAACATTGGAGGGCTGTCTTATAGATGATGAGAACTGACAGACAAATAGCACTTATGGGAAAAATGAGAAGGAGCAACAAACAGTTGAGAAAGAGTACGGAAGTCCTGACTACAAGAGCTGGAGGAGGAGATTCAGATTTAGAGGGAATTTCAAGGAACCGAGTATGCAAAATCAGGGCCAGATTTTCAAACAAGCGCAACTGCCTATTACCCAGCACACTGAGCTCTCTGATTCTGTCCACAAGTGATGCAGTGGGAACTGGTGGATACTTAGCCCCTTGGAATAACTGACCTTTATTTTGGTACCTCACTGGGAAATAAGTGCTTTTAAAAATCTGTAGGGTTGTGCAAAAAGCACACCATTCATTGTAGGGTTTTATTTATTTTCCATTTACAAAAACTCCTTTGGTTTTTTTTGTTGGGGGGGGGGGTCGTAAATAACCCTACAGTTTAAATTTTTTCCATTTTATTTTATTAAAAATAATTTAAAAAAATCACTGCACATGAGCAAAATGGCCACCGACAGACCATTCATTCATGTGCACCCTTTTCCAAACATTTTTGAAAAGGGCAGCCAGTCTGCACATGCGCAACGCTGCTAGTACCATTTTGGAAAAGGGCTCTACGTGTGGAGAATGGCTCCAGAAGCCATTTTGCGCACGTGCAGTAATTTTGTTTTTCAAAATTATTTTTAATAAATTAAACAGGAAAAAATGAAAAAGAAAAAAAATGAAAACTGATGAAAGCAAATTACAATTGTTTCCTTATTCATCCATTTTCTTAACAGTAGTCATGAAAACAAATAGGGCTCCATTCATTTTCATAACTAATTAAAACAATATGAACTGCACACCCCTAAAAAAATCTGGTTCTTATTTTGGTTGCTGAGCACTGGAAAAATCTACCCCATAAGGCAGAAACCAATTTGAGTGTAACTTCTTTAGAATTTCACATTTACAATTAACTGGAAATGGCATTTTAAAAATAAGGTGTTAGATTTTTGGTTTCTTCAATTTCTGCTTGAATTGATAGGAGATGGATGGGATCCAATTTGTCTTCAATATGACTGAGAATGCTAAAAAAAAGCCCCAAATCTGAAAACTCCAAATCAAAAGAGGCTTATTTTTCCGTGTCCATGCTTTATGATTTCTGACCAGTGGTACACAGAATCCTCCTCTCAGTATTATCATCAGCTGTTCTAAATGTTTTGCATCTGCATATTTTAGTTCAGCGGTGGCTAGATTTGGCATGCATGCAATCCACTTGACCCAGTTGTGAACCTCTGCAGGATAGCTCCCACTGGCTCCCAGCTATAGGGCATCTCAGCAACTGGCCTCAGTAGTAAATAGGAGCATTCCCCTTGAGAGAGTGCCTTTTCTTCTTAGCCAGAGGAGATCTTCTAGCCCCTCTCCTGCCTGGAGACACTACCTGGAAGTTGGTACCACTGTACTCCAGAGAGGTGATTTCCGAGAGACTGGTCCCATCCCTCACACCATGATCTGCTGGAGACTAGTTTGTGATCCACCAGGAGATCATGATCAGGGCCCCGATTCTTCCTTGGAATTTTTAAAAAAATTCCGCGGGAGTCAGGGCCCAATTCTGCGCCTCGGCGCGATTTACCATGCGGGGCGGGGGCTTGGCTTGCCTCCTCCCCCCTCCCCCCGCACTGGTCAAACCCTATGGGCTTCCCAGCTGCCGGGGTTTCCCCTCCCCAGCTGCCGGGGCTTGCTTGACTCCCCCCCTCCCTCCCTTTTAGAAAAGGAATTGCCTTACCAGTGGTAGCAGCAGTAGCTGCTCCGTCCAGCGCGCTCATAGTTTCTGGCCCCTCCCGATGGGGTCTCTCAGGGTGACGCAGCCGGATGACGTCATCTGGCTGCGTCGCCCTGAGAGGCCCCATCGGGAGGGGCCAGGAAGTACGAGCGCGCTGGACGGAGCTGTTGCTGCCATCACTGGTAAGTTAATTAATTATCTAAACAGGTGGGGGAGGCAAGCCCTGGCAACTGGGGAGGCTGGGGAGGGGAAGCCCCGAGGGTTTGTTCATTCCCCTTCCCCCGTAGAATCTCCTGCCCCATGTCCCCGCAGCGCAGGCTAGAAATTCTGCGCTGGGGTAAGCGGGGCAGGAGATTCCACGGGGGGAGGGGAATTCCGCGGGAAATCTGCGAATCACAGACCCGCGTTTGGCTCGGGGCCCTGATCATGATCTACCTCTTGGCCATCCCTGATCTAATACAATTAAATTGGGTGTCAAGCTTCAACAGATTCACATAATCCAAAACTCTTGTAATGTCAGAGCCTTTATTTAAATCCTGTGTATTTGTAAATCGTGTTTAAAAGGCTTTTTAATTTGTGGATAATGCTACTATATGACAAGTTGCTCCACTTCCTCCTATTCTTTACCTCTTTGCTACAGGAACATTCAAGAATTCATTCTTATTTTCTGAGCTCTAACTGCTAGCATGGCAATTTATGTAGTTTCTAACTTTCTATGATTCATGTGTGCTTTGTTTTTGCTAGGGAAATTCCTGTATCTATTTCACCTGTAGTCTGGACCAAGACAAGATTAAGAACATTACTTTTTGATGCACTACTTATGTGTATAAGCACTCTATCATGATGGAGGACATAATTTGCAAGGGACCAAGATACTTTATGATGCATTGCGTGCTTTTGTTCTCTTTAACAATTCCTTTTATTTGGGGTTTGCCTGGGTCCGCCTCCCCTATTCAGATCTGTACTGAGACAGTTTCTATCATGCCACATCACCACGTCTTTTTTCACCATTTCACTGCATCTAATTTTTGGTCTCTTGACTTTCTGTCTACCTTTGTTCTGTTATTATAATCTATCAGTCTTCCTCCGCTCCCATTTTCTTTGATAGCTACCATTTCCTCTCTTCTTCAGACATCTTCATTAGTCTTCTTTTTGCTAGGCTAAACAGGCAAACTTTTAGCCTTATCTTGTACAATAGGCTCTTCATTCCTTGCAACTGTCTTAGCTTTTCACATTTCTGTAGTTCCCAAAATATCATTTTCTTTCTTCCTGGCCTGCCAGCATCCAGTTTTATTCACCAGCACTTGTCTTAAAGTAGTTGTCAAAACTCCCTTTAATTATAATGCAAACAGAAAACAGAAAGTTTTGTTTTGTCTGTTTTTCAACTGAAACAAGAACCTGGAGTTTAAACCAGGAGTTATTTTCAGGTTTTATATGAAAAATACGGCCAGGGCGTGTGGATTTTCCACAGGTCAGGAAATCCTTTCCAGGCCATCTTTAGTTTTTGTGTCAAACAGCTTAGAACAGGGGTGGGGAACCTTTTCTCTCAAAGGGCCACTTTGAAAATTAGTACAAGCTCTGAGGGCCACATAGATATTGGGGGCGAGCATGAATAAGGTGAGCTCAAAAAGGAGCATCCAGATTCCAGATCATGCATCTGTGCCATGGATCTCTCTTAGATTTGGCCACTTGCCCAGATTACTGCACCACCAAATCTCCCAGCGGGGAAATCTCCCAGCAGGGGATTCTTATGGTGCGCTGTGCACATGGGCATTTAAAAAACCTGAGTCCAGTGGCTTTTTTTCTGCCAGTTGTCAAAGCTCAAAATCCAACCCGGACAATTGAAAGAAAAGAAGCTGCTGGATGCAGCTTTTTACAAGCGTCCATGTGCAACATGCACAGCGGACTGTAAAAATCTCCTGCCGGGAGATTTCCCCACCGGGAGATTCAGCAGCACAGCAACATGGGCAAGTGGCCTTTGTGTGCTCGCTTAACCTGAGCTCAGTTTTTCAGTGCTTGGGGGTAGGAACTAGATCCAGGGGCCAGGACCTAGAAAGGCGCTACATAAAAACTTGTTGTGGGCCTCTTTGGTCCCTGGGCCTGAGGTTCCCCACCTCCGGCTTAGAACTCCATGGATTGACTGGGTGCAGCATTATTAGCAATACCAGCATTGTGCACTGCTTCTCTTTTGCATTAAGAGGCAATGAATTCTCAGTTCATTTGATGGCTTTTAATAAACAGGAGTAAAATTACCAAGGTTTACTTTGAGTGTTTTCATTAATTGGTGAACTGTTATTTGAACTATACATTTTTTGCAGTTTTTAATTCCTTCCTTTATTTTTCAATAATAGCACCAAAACAACCACAAGTCCAATGGTCTAATGACACAACTGCAAGGAGTATTTTCCTTAGCTGGAAACAACCTCAAGATGTTCAAAATGGTCCTATAGCAGGATATAATGTGACGTTTAATCTCACTCGTAAGTATATTTTTCCTTAACATTTGCCACTTAATTTGTTGTTCAGCTATAATTTTTTCTTCACAATCTTTTCTCTAATAAATTCATTTTCTGTTACTTTACATCCAATCCCATTATCTTAAGGTCTTACAATCAGAGTCCAAGGCCAGAAAGAAGCACTAGCTCATCTAGCCTGTCCTCCTACAATGATCACAACATAGACCGCAATGGGCGCTTTTTCGCATGATAAAATGCACACCATTTGCCTCCAGGAAAAACTCCAGGAGGCAAATGCTGCTCGGCTTTTGTCATGTGGGAAAACAAAGCCCCATGGTTTTGGCCTCGATCATGTGGAGGATGCAGAGCTCACTTTTCCAGCTATATATCTTCCACATGATTGGAGCATGATTTGCTTTCCCATGTGACAAAAGGTGCACAGCATTTGCCTCCTGGAGTTTTTCTTGGACGCAAATGGTGTATGTTTTGTCTCATGAGAAAGCACCCAATAACTCACCACAATTCCCCAATATATTCAACCAAGCCCATAATTAGAAAACAGTAATGCATGCAGTGGCATATGCACCTTTGAGACAAGTGGGTTGACTGCCAAGGGAATTCAGAAGGCCCCATTGTGGGGCTATTTAAGTGTCCTGCTTGCACTCCAGATGGGTGGACAGACAGTACAAGACAGAGCCACTGTCATTGCCGACGCACCGGAGGAGACAGTACTCAATAGTGGGTTTTAACGGCCGCACTCTTTATTCAAATTAAATTACACTCAACAAATGGGTGGGGGCAAAACGCCTAGTGCGATGCGGGTCCAGTACATAATTGACCTTATAACAGTAATGCAACAACAGAAACAGTGGTGGTTTCGATGTACCCTCGATTACTACCCCAACACGTGAACATCACGTTCCCCCTCTCAGTGGCCCCAGCCACAGGCGAGGAGGACCCAATCCTTTCATGCGAGTAAGGATAAAGGTGCCTACAGGTGGGGGACCGTACTTGTCCCTACCGCCCTCGCTCGACACCCCTCCCAGGGAGGCTGCCCTGCCGCTTGCCATACCCTGGTTTCCGGCGGGTGGGCCTCCCCATCTCTTAAGGAGATGACTCTTACTTATGATAACTCTAACTAGGGCTGATGCGGCAGCAGCTTTTACCGCGCCGCGATTCCGTTCCGCTATTTCGGAATTGCCCCCGCCACACCGAAACATTTCTGCGGATATTCTGCTAATTCCGCCGGAATTCTGCAAATCGCGGAAAAATCGCGGAAAAATTGCGGAAATCGCGGAAAACCACTATTCCGCGATTTTTTGGCGCTGGCGGAATTGCGGAAATAGCGAAAATGTCATGTTTCCACGATTCCACTAAGTTGCGGAATTAAATAAGCGGAACCGCGGAANTTAAAGCCTCTGCCATGCCATTCCACTAATTGCGGAAACACTGTTTCCGCCGGAAATAGCTACCGCTGCGAAATTCCGCTACAGCCCTAACTCTAACCTACTCTAACTTCTGTACTAGACCCCTGCCACTAAGGGGTCACCGGGGCTACCCGGATGAACCTGACCTCCACCCAACTCTAAACCTAGCCCCAAATCCTATTTAACATTTCTGTCAGGGCTTCCAAGTAAAGCTCGTTCCCTCCTGGTGACAAGTGGACACCATCCCTTCTATATAGGGCAGGGGACCTGTACGTCAATGCACGGGTATCTATGCGGTTTCCCCCCCCCCCAAACCTGTGAGCCATCTGCCCATGTCCCGGTTGACTGACTTCCAGGTTCTGTCAATCTTGCGGGGGTGTACCCCACTGCCCCAAGATATCCGCTCGACTAGGTCGGTCCATACAATCTTGGCAGCTGAGAACAATTTCTTAATCTCCCATATGTCAGCTTTTATGCTCTTTATCAGCTGTACACCCTTGGTTTGGGGGATGTCGTTCTCACCCAGGTGGATCACTAATACATTAGGTGGTCAGCCCGGCACCATAGCCCACAGAGTTGGCAGGAGCTGGTGCCATTTCATGCCTCCGAGACCCATCCACCGTATCTGTGCCCTGGCTGACAGGCCCAGCTGTGTTCCCCATCTGGTCTGGCTGGCCACATTGCCTGTCCACCGCACGAGGCTGTGGCCAACGATCCAGATCAGCTTTCAAAATTGTGGGTAACGACCTGAGGAGAAGGAGCAAAATTTTAGACTAGTAGGGGGGAAGGGCACCCCGGACATAGGTCCGGAAAGCCCTTGACCTCCAGCGGCCCACCTCCTGGATACCCCTTTCAGACATGCCACTTTGGGCTGTGAACATTGCAGCTCCAATACTGAAGGTGTGGGTGCCGTACGCTGATGGGGGGATCCCGAGGTGGGACAAGGCTGCTCTAAGCACAGCCATGAACTGGTACCTAGTCACTGTTAAATCCATCGTGTGTCTGAAAAGGGGGCCCAGGGCAAGTTGGCGGGCACTGATGTATGTCTCCAGCGCCATGACTGGGCACAAGTCTGAGGAGGCCGCCCTGTTCAGTCTCATGACTTGCCCCCTCCCTCTCTGATCTGTCTTAGATCGACAAATGTTTAGTACAAGTGCTACTGGGCTGACCCGGACATCATTGAGCTGGGGCGCCCTACCTGAGGTGTCCCTGGCTCCTTCTGCCACCGGCTCGCTCACTCGGAAAGCCCTGAAGAAGCTAACTTGAATATTGAATCAAACAACAAAACTCTGTAACGGTTGAAACAAACACATGGGAGGGTAGCACTTATGACCAGCAACAATTGCAGGGTGATGGGAGCCCTCTGGTTGGGTAGCCTATTTGCCTCCCTGGCCAAGCCTTCCAACAAGCATCTTGCAAAGAAACCCCTATCTGTGTGTGTGTGTGTGTGTGTGTGTGTGTGTGTGTGTGTGTGACGAGCGAGGTTACTTGTAAAGGCCAAGGCAGACAGCTTACCTGCTATAGTGCCTGGGGTTGCCCCTCTGTGCCTCAGGTGCATGGCGAACTGCAGCATATGAGGCTTGGGGATCAGAAAACCCAGGGACCAACCCTGTGCCAGCCGGTACTGCTGGAATTCCAGGTACGCCCTGTTGTAGGCTGTCCTGGTGCGAGGCACCAGGGATCTCAACACGGCAGCGCGCATCTCTAGCAACCAAGGCACCAAACTGATGGTGGCAGAGGCTCTGGTTCTGCCCGGGCCTGAGGTGCCAGTGACCGAAAATGGTCCATCTGGAAGCAAGAGAGGGCATCGGCTACATCGTTGTCCAGGCCAGGTACATGCCTGGTCTGGAACAGGATGTTAAGTTCCAAACAGACGAGCACGAACGCCCTCACCAGCCCCATGACCCTTGGAGACCTGGACGACTGGGTGTTAATGATGTAAACAATGGCCTGGTTGTCGCACCAAAAAATCACTGACTGATTCGCCAGCTCATTTGGCCACAGATGGACAGCTAGCACTATCGGGAAAAATTCAAGGAAAATGAGGTCTCTGGTTATTCCCTGCTTGTGCCACTCAGGGGGCCAGGGGGCTGCCGCCCATCGGTTTCTTAATATTAAACCAAATACCGCACCACCAGTTGCGTTGGAGTAAACCTGAAGCCCAGCTTCCAGCAAGAGCTGTTCTGGCCAGAAACTGGTGCCATTAAACTTGTCCAGAAAAGTGGCCCATATCTGGAGGTCCTCCTTGATCTCCCTGGTGTGTCGCACGTGGTGGTGAGGTGGCAGATTACCTGTCAATTTGGCATAGAGTCAGTAAAGGAAGGCCCAACCGGGTGCTACAACCCGACATGCAAAATTCAGGCTCCCCAGGACCGACTGCAACTGTCGCACTGTCATCTTTATCATTGCAAGGCATTCAACCACCTTGGCACAGAGGGTGAGCAATTTTTCTTGAGGGAGGCATGAAACTGCCACCTCCGTATCAAGCTCAATGCCACGGTAAGTCAAACGGGTGGTTGGTCCTTCCGTCTTCTCGGGGGCAAGGGGAATTCCTAATTCTCCCGCCACCGTTTAGAATGTCTGCATCATGTTTGAGCAGTCTTCTGTGCCGGCCTGTCCGATGAACAAAAAATCATCCAGATATTTCGTGACTCCCCCCCCCCGGCAGCCCTCCGCCCTACAATCCACTCAACCAGGGTGCTGAAACGCTCGAAAGCCGAGCAAGAAATCGAGCATCCCATCGGCATGGCTTTGTCAAAGTAATACATGCTGTCGAAGTGGAAACCCAGCAGCGGAAAACTCTCGGGGTGTATAGGGAGCAAACGAAACGCTGACTTGATGTCAGACTTCCCCAACATGGCCCCTGGTCCGAAGGACCTTACTAGGGTCACCGCTGAGTCAAACGACGCATACCAAACTGAAGAAAGCTCTTTGGGGATGGCGTCATTGACTGAGCCGCCTCAGGGGTAGGGCAGATGGTGAATCAGCCGGAATTCCCCGGGGGTTTTCTTGGGTACCACGCCCAAGGGGGAGGTGACCATGTTGGGGAAAGGGGGGGCTGGGAATGGGCCAGCTACCCTACCTTCGAGTTTTTCCTTTTGAATTTTGTCCTGTGCTACACTCTCTAGCCCGACAATTGACTTCAGGTTTGGAGCCAGACGATGCTGCTGGACTTCGGTTGCCGGAATACGAAAACCATGGCGGAAGTCCTCCACAACGTATGCCACTTCCGCTTGGTTGGGATGGCCGCTTAGGGCCTGTTCAAGTTGACTGACCCTAACCGGTGTTGGGGCTTTTGCCTGCAGGTCCCCCGGTACTGGGACTGGGGGTACCTTTTCCAGCTGACCCTGGGAAGGATCTTCCTTTTGAGCCGGGCTTACTTTGCGTACACACTGAGTTTGCGTGGAGTCCCAAACACGTGAAACATACGTGGGGAAATTTGCACGCCGTGCGGGAACACCTCCCGAAACGGCCAAATTCCCAACATTGCACAGTCGAAGTACCTGCCCCTTTTTTCCCGTCCTCATGAAAGGACTCAGTAGCGAAAGAGGCTCCCCCTTTTGCTAGCAGATGGCCGTTGTCGGACCTGGGCGCATTTTCCACCCCGCTCATACAATTGAGCCAGAGATCATGAGCGTGCAAATCCCATCTCAAACCCTGGTTATAGGCCGCTCAGTGGTGGAAGGCCTCATTGTAACGAAGTCACGCTCCAGCTGCCCCGGCCTCATATGCCCGCCATACAATGTCAGCATATTTCAACAGATCTGCAGCCCTTGCTGGGTAGGCCTGAATCATGACCCCATATATATAGAAAAGGCAGCTGTCCAGTTCGACCAGTTCTGATCGGCCTTAGGTCACTTGAATCGCTCCTTTTCTTTTTTGTCCTGTTGTTCAGAGAGGTCCATAATTGGATCGCTAAACAGCAGGGCAAAATAAATCAAGATATTCCCCCCTCCAAATTCGCTCCTTAGTGGCTGGAAGCAAATGGCCTCAGATTGGATCGGATACCGCAGTGTAAGTACCGCCGTCTGGTGGGAGCTGCTGCGAGATGGCTGTTGGGAAGGGGTGCCACACCTATCCCATGCCCTGTATTTGTGCAGGGGTACCCGGAGGGGTCCATACCTGCAAAGCCTGTCCTGCAAGTGGCAGACATGCTGGCATGCTACCAGGCTGAGGGAAAGCCCCCTCTATGCTTGCTGGGCCAGTCAGCCCCTGGGGGGAGGGGGGAGGAGCCATGGGAATCCAGGTCCCACCCACCACACCAGTTGGGTTGGGCCCCCAGCTCTGCTTTGGCTCAGGCGGAGGTCCGGTGCCATCCCCACTGGCCCGCCGTCCCCTGTGGCCATGGCATGTTGGGATTGTTGCCTCCCGGGCCCGTTCCTGGTGTTAATTCCCCCTGCCTGAGTACCGGCCTCACCTGAAGTGTGGACTGGTAATGGAGGGGGTCCAGCCGCCAGATGGCCTGGTGCAGTTCGATCGCATTGCTGGATCAGCGTCTGGAGTGTCCTTTCCATGCGGTCAAGGCATTGGCATAATTCTGCAGCATGCTGCACCTGCGGTGCCGTCCCGGTAACTTCTTGTCTAGGTTGGACAAAATGGGGAAGGGGCTCCCCGGCCCAGCCCAAAGAGGGCCTGGCACCTGGGGGATGGATCTGGTCAACATTGGCTCGGCCAAGCCCGGAATAGGCAGGCACCCCAATGAGGGTCGCCTGAGCTGGACCGGTCAGGGCCTGTGCCACCCCGGCAGTTCCCAGGTAGATCGGCGCCCCGGGGGGTGTGTGCCAGCGGTGGCCAGCTGTAACCCGCCACAGGAGTCTGCACTGAGCCAAGCCCCCAAGAGGGGTGGGTATACCCTCCCAGATGTCCCACCAGCTGGGGCCAGGCAGCACTGTCTGCCAGGCCTTGCACTGGGCCATAGCCGCCCACCCGAGGGTCAGCGCAAGCGGGCACCAGGGAAAGCATGCCTCCGGCTGGAGCGCAGAATTCGGTTGGGCCCCGTGTGGGCCTGGCACCCCGACGCACTTGTGTCGCCAGGCCCCCCCAGTCTCATCCATGGATCAGGCAGGGGGATTTATTGCTCGTCTCCCCCTTCGCGGTGGGGGGCCATGCTCAATGTCCATGGGGAGGTCACTGTGAGAGGGACCTGGAAGGTCACTTGGTGGAGGGAGAAGGGGCAAGGCCAAGGGAAGGGATTCTGTGCCTGCCACCAGCTGCTGGAGGAGAGCCTCACAGGTCGCTGTCCTGTCCCCTATGGGGGTTTCCCCCCCCCGGGGTGGCAATTCAGTAGAGACCCCCAGGGGTTTTCCCCCCATCCCTATAGAGGGTGCCTCATTGCTAGGAAAGGTGGGGGCGAGGCCCTCCAACCCCTCTCGCTGCCTTTCCCCTACCTGGGTTGCCCCCTCTATTTCAGGGGCATCTGAGTCAGCGGCCTCACGCTGCCGCTTTCTGGCCGCTGCGGCGGCACCCTTTCTGGGCTTACCCATCTGGCCCTGCTCTCAGCAAAATTGTAAATTGCTGCCATTCCCCTCAGCTGGGGACTCCTCGTTCCCTAGCTAGACATCCCCCGCTGCTGAGGCTGCTGCCTGCTTGTTGAAGCTCCAAGTGGGGCTGGAGCACAAACTAACGCCGGCTTGTGAGCCCCGCCTTCTGAGCAGAGCCCACGTGACCGGCTCCCTTCCTATCCCTAGCGGCCAGAGTTGCCTAGCAACCCTGGCCAGGTTCTTGGAGTGGCGCCGCCTTCTTCTTCCCGCGCATGGGGCTGGATGCAGCCCCGCTGCAGGAGCTCGTTTGAGAGTCCAGCCTCCTGCCCTGAGATTGGGCGCGGAAAAGGGCCTCGCGCCTGCCATCCCCCCCGTGGCGGGGGAGGGTTGTCGAGCGGAGGCAATTGTAGCCAGGCTCCCACTCTTTGCTGACCCCTGGTTTTAGAGTTCCCCACACTATATACTCATGCTGTGTGCCCTTCTGCCCTCCACTCTGGGCCTCTTAACTTGATTCTGGGCCCTTACCTACTGGTTCCAATGGCTCCTCATCAAGACTGCTGCAGCTTTCCCTGTCCACAGTGCCTGTGAGCACTGTAGCAGCCCTGTTTGCTGGCGTGACTGCTGCCACCATTCATCCAGGCAGGGGCTCCATGCCTCTATGAATATATAAGTATTTTGTCCATCCCTTGAGGTGTCAGAAATAACCATGTTTCCTTGCAAAGGACGCTTCCTCAATAAATAGTATTTATTGTTTGCAACATACTGAGGCATCGCATCAAGAACATTACACATAATACCTAAAGGAACCCTGCTGTACAGATATATGCATCACTGTGAATCACTCAAATTTATTAAATACTGTCTTAAAATGGATCAGGTTCTTTGCTCCTATACTCTCATTCAAAAACTATTCCAGAACTTGACACCTCTGATATTTAGAAAGTGACTTCTAATTTCCAGTCTAACCTACTCCATGACCAGTTTATCATTAATCTTGTTGTGTGTTCACTCTCTTTTAACTTAAATAGCAATTTCCTCACTATTAGGTTTACTCTTACGAGGGATCATGACTGTGCTTCACAGATCCATTGCACTATTCCAAGTGAGGCCGAATGGAGGAATAAATACATTTCTAGTTCTTCAGGAAATGTCTCCACTGAGATATCTTAACACAGCATTAGCATTTATCATAACCACATCACATTCATGGCTTGTACTCATCCTGCGGTCAACCAATAGCCATAGGTCTTTCCTGGTTCAGGAATTCAATAACTTTAAGATGCAACTGAAGCTGCAAGGCCACTACCCATTCAATAACCTTTCCTAAAAAGGGGAGGTTAGAGACAGGTGATAGCAACCAGGGGAGTCAAGGGATGGTTTCTTGAGCAGGGGACAAACAACCACAGTTTTAAGGCCATCAGGCACCCTGTCCTTCTGAAGGGTAGCATTGGCAACCCCAGCCAACAACAGTCCCAGTGTCTCCCAACAGGCTTTCAACAGCCAGGACATGCATGGATCTAGTTTGCAACTGGTTAGCCGCAACCCTCCCCTGATTCCCAAACACATCCTCTGCATCAGTGGGAGAGATCAATTCAAGATGACCCAAGTAAACTGGACAAAACCGAGCCTCCTCAATCCCAAACTCTAACCCTGCACCCAAAGTAGGTGCATCCAAGCTGAGCCAAATACAAGCAAAATTATCTGCAAAATATAGATACCTATAAAGCCCTAAACAGCTTGGGCCCCAGGTAACTGAAAGTCCGTCTCCTCCCCCATGTCCCTTCATGGCCCCTGAGGTCAGCCGGGGGCACCCTCTTTCAGGTACCATCTTCCTGTGATTTTTTTATAACTAGGGCATGCAGGGAAGTGTTCTCAGCCCCAATAATATGGAACACTCTGCCCTTGGATGTCTTCCTAAGCCTGAGCCTGTTCGTCTTCCAGAAACAATGTAAGACCTTTTTGTTTTGACAGGAATTTGGCAGGCCGGGATAGGGTGGAATGGGATATATGTAACATGATTTTAATAGCACCCAAGTTCATAACCTTATACTTTGTATTAACTGAATTGTATTCTTTTTTCAGTATTCCAATTATCAAGGACATCTAATTATTTTTGCATAATATTCCGGTCCCCTTTTGTATTTATGGTGCACTCAACTTTGAGTCATTAACAAATTTCAAGCAAAAGTCATGCAAAGTACCAAAATGTCACTCAAAGTTTCCATTTAATCTTGGAGGATAAAAAATTGCCTGTGATGGCAGCTGGAGGGGACGGGGAGGGAAATGCAGTGATCCTAGTTGGGAGGGTGGGGGAGAGATGAGATCTGAGGTGGGAACTGGAAACCTGAAGGCAGGGAGGTGCAAAAGAAATGGGGCAATGCAGGCAGGTGCTGGAAGAGGAGACTTGGTGCCAGTGGCAGCAGGCATAGCTGGGAGTGGGAGGGGTGGGGATATTTGTGCAGGGGGTGGGATGAAAGTGGGAGGTGGAGGCAGGGGCGCATCTGTGCATGTCTGGGCATGTGGGGGGGACTGAGATTAGGGACACATGCAAGTCTGGGTGGTTGGAGAGGGGTCTGAGAATGGACAGTGGGGATGGAAGCATCTGTGTCAGTCAAAAGGGAACATCTGTGCAGGGCCAGATGCTGTTCCTATCTGATTAGGTGCATGCCACAATTGTACATAGCTGGATAGGAGCATGCAAGAGCTGGGAACAGTGCAGGGATAGGGGATAGCTTGCTGTTGCTATTCTCTGTTGTCCACATACAGCCAAGTCACAAGTGTGTGGTATAAGTGTGCAGAGCTGGATAGTAGGGATGGGAGTTTTGGTTTTGGATTAATCCATAACTGCCCAGAATGGCATCTCAAAGTTATTTAATTCCTGAACCAGGAAACCAAAATGGAATTACATCTTCCCAGTTACGGACCCAAGTTACAGTTCCATATTTCCCCACACCCCCATTCTCTGGGGCCATGAATGGTACTTACCATACTTTGAGTGCTTGTTTGAAGTATTATCACTGCTGTGGGGGCTCTGGATGGCTCCCTCACCACAGCGTCCTCCCTGCTTTGGATTACGCATGTGCAAAATGACCACTGAGCCATTTCACCACCCTTCACCAAATGGCAGCAATGTCATGATAGCCACTGCCATTTTGGTTACGGGTAATAGTCGTTTTGCGTATGCGTGATCCAGAGCAGGGAGAATGCCATGGCAAGGAAGCCTGCCAGAGACCCCACAGCAGTGGTGGGGCTTCAATTGAGCCCTCCAAGACCATTAAGTCCATTCCAGGGCCCCAGGGGATGAGGGTGGTGGGCAAATATGGGTTCCAGGGGATGAGGGGTGGAGGTGGGGAATGTGTTCTGGCTTCCCCTTTTCAAAATAGCATCAACACTGCCAGTGCCATTTTGGAAAAGGCCATGCATGTGCAGAATGGCCTGGTGGCCATTTTGTGCATGTGCAGTTATTTATTTATTTAAATTATTTTAAAATATTATGTATTTAAATACAGAATTGTAAATACAGTTCCATAATTAAATCTGTAAAACCAATTAAATGAAATGGAACAAAAACAAACCCGGAATTCTTTCCGTGTCCCACCCTTACTGAATAGCAGTGTGCTAGAGTTGGAAACAGCAGAGGTTCCTATCTGGTTAGGTGCGTGCAACTGTTGTACGCAGCAGATAAGCATGTGGAATAGGTGGAAACAGAGGATTGGGGGCAGGTTTTTGCTCTTTCCTCCTCTGCTGTTTCTATTTGCTTAGGTGAATGCAGTAATTATATGAATTTGGATCAGAACATGCAAAGGTTGGGAACAGTAGAAGGGTCTTCTTCCCCCTGTGCTGTTCCCATGTAGTTAGTTGTGTCCAATCATTGTGTGCAGCTGGATAGGAGGGTATGAGGGGAAAATGCAAGTACTTGTTTCAAGGGGTGGTGCAACAGAAAAGTGGAGTCCAAGTATGGGCAGGGATATCTATGACTTTGTTTTTAGTTTCTTTGTTGTATAATTTTGAAGTGTCCAATGGGGAGAGTGAGAAAAGCAGCTTCCTTGCTGTTTCACTAACATTCAATTGTGTTATACATGAGGAAATAAAGTTTTCATGAAGGCTATTGTTATATGGACATGAGTAGAATTTACTTCACACTATGGACAGGCCAGAGCTGGGACTGAAAGGGAAACTCACTGGCTAGCTGCTCCATTTGCCAAGCAAACTCTCCAGCAGGTGAACCTGCCAAAGTTCAAGGAATGCCAATTGGAAATGAGAGGCAAGAGAGTATGGGGACTCACACTCATCATTCCACCAAAGTCCCCTTCATTTCAGCTGCTCCCAGTGTCCTCTCACCCATCATTTCACGCAGCCCCCTCACCTCTCACCCATCATTCCACCCAGCCTCCCTAACCATCTTTTGATTTTCTCTCTGTAGCTTCCTCATTCCCCTCCCCACCATCCCGACAAAGGAATAAATTCAAGAAGAGACTATTTTGCATGTAGTTACATGCATTGAGGAATTGTACATGATTTAGAAAGAATTCCTTTAGGCAAGTAACTGACAAAGATTGGGGCTGTAAGTGAAACTCTGGTGAGGAGGGGTCTGCAAAGCAATCCTTCCTCCTCCCCCCACCTTCCTGTGAAACCAAAGTGGCTGCTTCCAATTTCAAACCAAATTCTCCGGTGAAAGTGACCAAGTTTGAGGCTGCAAGGGAAATTCTCCTAAACGAGCGGTCTTCAAAGCAATTTCCCTCTCCACCACTCCCACCTCCTCTCCAGTCTGAGGTGAAACTGTCAAATCTGTGACTGAAAGGGAAACTCACGGGGAGACGGATAGTGTCAGGAGAGAGACTATGGGTACTTTCAGACGATACGGGGCCCTTTGGCCCCGTACCGGCACCACCGGCTTCGTTCCCCGCCGGGGTCACCCCTGCACGGCCCAACAGAC
The DNA here is from genome assembly GCA_003113815.1 of Sphenodon punctatus. NCBI lineage: Eukaryota > Metazoa > Chordata > Lepidosauria > Sphenodontia > Sphenodontidae > Sphenodon > Sphenodon punctatus. The sequence goes on along the minus strand of QEPC01007511.1, from coordinate 407,437 downwards.
GTGCCGGGGGGATCCCGGCGGGGAAAGTGGGAGGGGCCGGGGCCGCGCGGCGCAACGTGCGGCCGCACGGCCCCGCCCCCTCCACGCACCCCGCCGCCCGCCCTCCGAGGAGACGGGCGGGCGGCGGGGCCAATGCGGCCGCCGCGGCCGGCCGATCGTGCCATGGCCCGGGATCCCGCCGGGGATCCCGGGCCGTGGCACGCGGCCAGATGTTACTTTTCGTTGGCCATGGCCCGCGGTCCATTTGACCACGCTTCCCGGGACCTTCCCCCGGCTAGCCCGGAAAGCGTGGTTCAAATTGACCCCATGTGCCGATTGAGCGTGGCCAACATCTGGCGGCCGCCAAACAGACGTACGGGACACAGTGACCCCAGGTGGGTATTCACCGTGGTTCACCGTGTCAACGTCATGTCTGAAATCACCCTATATGTGGTTAGATGTACTGAGGAATTATACATGAGTTGCTTAGAATTCCTTCAGGTGCACAATTGAGAAAGTTCAGAGCTGCAAGGGAAACACTCTGATGAGGAAGGATCTGCAAAGCAATATCTGCCTCTTGTTCCTCATCCCCCTACTGATGAAACTGATGAGGTTGTTCCTAAGTGTTAAAAAAATCCTGCTGGGGTTGTGTGGGTGGGGGCATGGTCACAGCGTCAAGCCGTAGTGTGTCAGAGCAGGGATGCACACTCCCTGCTGTGGTTTGGACCCTCGCCGCTGCTTGTGTTGAGGGCAATGCTCCAGAGGTAGGATCCACGGGGCTGGGGTTTCCAGGAGCTCTGTTGCTTCTCCATGTAGACGTGTGCAGCCAAGTTCCACGTCCTACCCTCCCCCACTTCCTCAGACCCCAGGAAAGGGGTCTGACACCGTGCAGGAAGCCTCCCCCACGTGGCACCCCATCCCCAGTAGGAGCGCCTGACAGAGTCACACATAATTCCAATTATTTAGATTTATCCAGGGGTCTAGAACCCTCAATAGGGCTCCAGTGTCCTCCTGGCCTCTGCATCTCCCCTTAATAGCTGGGCCCATACCACCAGGTATTTACATATAGAGTTTCCTTTAACTCCTGTCTTTCACTTATATAGGCTTCCTCTCAGCCATAGTATTTACACTTACATATTTAGGATTTCCTTCAACCAATTGGATTTTTATATTTTTATCCCTGCCAGGGATACAATCCTCTAGCTCACAATTTTCACGAAGGGTTTTCTTCAACCCATTTTATTTTCCTTGCCAGGGAGGTCATGCTCCAGCTGATTTAGAGACTTACAATTACCCCTCTCAGGGTTGGGAGGCCAGCCCACCCATTCCTTTCGGTCACTCCCCTCCCCCCCCCGAACCCTTATGACCTTGTCATGTCAATGTTACCATATATTATATACATTGACATCATCCCCTTCCCAGGGATTACATCAACATATCTCTATTACTATAGTCTGGCAGTGGGTATTACTATTTCCACAGTATCCAGAACTTGCCATAATGCTGGGTACTAAGCTACGAGTTACCATTCAGGAAAAGGATCTGGGGGTGGTTGTGGACAATACAATGAAATCCACAGTGCACAGCAGCAGTCAAAAAAGCAAACAGAATGTTAGGAATTATTTGGACGGGAATAGAGAATAAAATTGAGGAGGTCATAATGCCTCTATACAAATCAATGGTGTGACCGCACCTGGAATACTGTGTGCAGTTCTGGGTGCCCCATCTCAAAAAAGACATAGCTGAACTAGAAAAGGTACAGAGAAGGGCAAAAACAATGATCAAGGGCATGGAAGGGCTCCCGTATGAGGAGAGGCTTGGTAAATTAGTGGTCTTCAGTTTGGAGAAGAGACAACTGAGAGGAGATATGATAGAGGTCTATAAAATCATGAGCGGTGTGGAACTAATAAACAAGGAGCAGTTATGTACACTTTCAGCTAGTACTAGAACTAGGGGACACTCCATGAAACTCATGGGTGGCAAGTTTAAAACAAATAAAATAAAATATTTTTTCACTTAGCGTATAATTGGGTTGTGCAATCTACTGCCAGAAGCTGTGGTAAGGGCTAGTACTATAGCTGAGTTTAAAAGCGGTTTGGACAAGTTTCTGGAAGATAGGTTCATTAGCAGCTATTAGCCAGACAGGATCAGTGAACATGACAGGAGCTGGGGGAAAACAACAACTATTACCCTGGTGGATTTGAGGGACAGGTTGTTGAGCAGCACGTGGACCACTGCTAAGTTGTCACACCAAAACAGGACGACTCTATTGGCGAATTCCCCTGGCAACAAGTGTACCACAAGCACAATAGAGTAGATCTAGAAGAAGGTGAGGTCACAGGTGATTCCTTCATAAATCCACTCTGGGGGACATGGGGCAGCACACCACTTCCCCCTGAAGTAAAGGCTGAAGCCCAGGGATCCGGTCGCATCGGACTGGAGCTGAAGCTTGGCCTCCAGCAGGAGCTGCTCTCTCCAGAGGTTCACCCCGTTGAAGGCGGACAAGAATAGGCTCCAAATCAGGAGATCCTCCCTCATGTCTGCCATCACCCGTACTTGGTAATGCGGGGTAGGTTTCCTGGTACCTTGGCGCAGAGACGGGACAAAAATGGTGCCACCATGTGGCAGGCAAAGTTAAGGCTACCTAACAGGCCCTGCAATTGCCATACCTGACTTTGGCACAAGCGAGGCATTACCTGATCACCCCGAGGAGGGGCACTAGTTTGTCCTGTGGTAGGCGTGACTCCTCTTTGACAGTGTCCAGCTCTATTCCCAAGAATGTCAACATGGTGACCAGCCCTACCATTTTTTCAGGGGCCAGAGGGACTCTCAGCTCATCAGTTATCTTGTGTAAAGTTTGGAGGAGTTTGTTGCATTCTCCCGTCCCCGCGCAGCCCAGGAACAGGAAGTTATCAATATAATGGATGCTGTACCATAACTGCACCTGGTGTTGGACCAACTAGTCAAGAAATGAGCTAAACCATTCAAAGGCCGAGCAGGAGATGCAACACCCCATCAGCATGGCTTTGTCAAAGTAGAAACTTCCTTGAAATTGGAAGCCCAGCAGCTCAAAATCGTTTGGGTGGACCAGCAGGAGGCGGAAAGCAGATTTAATTTATTTATATATGTAAAATGTTTATGCCGCCCCTCCTGCTCACAGGGCAACCCGGGGCGGTGAACAACAATATAAACAATAAAACAATAAAAAAATGTAAAACAGTTTTAAAAATTACAAATTGCAGGGGAAAGACCCCACCCCACCCCTACCCGTCACCAAAGGTCTGGCTGTTCCGCCAGGCCTTACATAAATGTTGAAATAACAGGAGAGTGGGAGCCAAGCAAGCCTCCTCCCAGAGCAAATTCCACAGCACAGGGGCGACCACCGAAAAAGATCTAACATTGGTGGCCACCCACCTCACCCGGGAAACCTCCAAAAAGGCTCCCATGGATAATCTCACGGGTCGCACGGGCACATGGGGAGTGAAGCGGTCCCTCAGATAAGTAGGGCCCAGGCCATGAAGGGCTTTAAAGGTTAGAACCAGCATCTTGAACCTGGTCCAGTGATTTATAGGCAGCCAGTGCAGAGCCCGGAGCACTGGTGTCATGTGCTCCCTGCAAGCCGCCCCCGTAAGGAGAAGGGCTGCGGCATTGTGCACCAGCTACAGCCTCCGGACCAGCTTTCCAGGCAGCCCCATGTAGAGCGCGTTGCAGTAATACAGCCTCAAGGTGATGAAGGCATGGATGACAGTGACTTAATGTCGTACTTTGACAATAGCGTCCCCCAGGCAGCAGGCCCTGGTTATTGCGACCGCCACGTCAAAGGACACATGTAGGGCAGAACAGAGCGGCTTGGGGATGGCATCATTGACCGACTCCTCCCTGGGGTAGGAGAGATGGTGAATAATGTGAAACTCCCCTGGGGCCTATTTTGGTACTATCCCCAGCAGGGAGACGTGCAGCGAGGCGATGAGTGGGCAGTAGAACAGGCTGGAAACCCTGCCCTCAGCTATCTCCTTTTGGAGCTTGGCGTGCACCAAGTTCTCCTTGCCCTTAACAGATTTAAGGTTTTCAACCCATTGCCTTAACTTAATTAGGCCTGCGGGGATCCTAAAGCCCTCCCTGAAGCCTTCTATTACGTACTGCACCTCTGTCCACATAGGGCAGTCATGCAAGGCCAACTCCAAAGCCCTATGCTCTACTGGGGTTGGCGCCCTTGCTGCCACTTGCAGCCTGGCCTGTACTTGGTTGGTGACTTCCTTCTGGGCTGGGACCTGAACTTATTGCAGTGGCAGGCTGCGTGGTTTCCCGCGCAGTGGGAACAGGCATGCCGGAATCGGCAGGGGGAGCAGGAATAGCTCCCTGTCCCATTGTATTCCCAACATGTCACCCCTTTGCTGAGGGAGACGGTACCCTTCAAACCAAAAGGGGTCATTCACAGGCACCACCCCACCTTTGACTAGGGTATGGCTGCTCTCAGTGTGCGGAATGTTGTTAATGTTACTCATGCACTTGAGCCATAGATCTTGGGCATATCTGTCCCACCTAAACCCAGGGGTTATGGAGGCCTGCTTCTGGAAGGCCTTGTCGTAACAGATGCAATCCCCGGGATTGCCAGTGTCAAAAGCCCTCTGAACGATGTCTTGGTATTTAATCAGTTCGGTGGCTTGCTCAGGGGACACTTGAAGCATGACATTCATCAGAAACGAAAAGGCCGCTGACCAATTGGACCAGTTACAGTGCAGTTTGGGCCTTTTAAATTTCTCCTTGGCTCTACTCTCATCCTTGGAGTTGGGATCTAGAATGGGGTCGCTAAAGATCAGGGAAAAAACATCCACGTAGTCGCCCTTCCAGATCTTGTCCCAAGTAGCCTGCATCAAGTGCACCCCGATTGGGGCATTCACCTCCGCGTAGCCCCTGGCTAATGGGGTCATCTCCTGTGCTGCAGGGTAGCCCAGCTGGCACTGTATGGTGTGGTACCCTGGGTGCACCCATACCTGGGACACCTGCCAGCCAATTCCACCCACCTGTCAGCCGCCGCAGCCGCCGCCAGGCACGGCGGCCCCCCACCCCCCCGGAGACCAAGACACCCGCCCCCCTTACCCGCAGCCTCAGTCCGCCGCCGCCTTCATTCCTGACGCCCCCAGCCGGGGGTCCCAATGGCGGCGACGGCAATAGGGAAAGCTCCAGTCCCGTGCGGGACGCAGCAGAGCCCCGCCCCCCGTTGCGGCGCTCCGCGCGCCTCCAGGCACGCACGGGGGGCGGAGCCAACACTACAAGAGCCGGCACTGTCAGAGTAACAGTGCCGGTGAACAGAGCTGCAGGCCCTGGAGAGACTGGCCCCCTGAGCTAAGTAGCACGAGTGCTTACCTGCTTGTATCTAGACTCCTGTGTGTTGTTTCCTTAATCTGCTCCCCCCCCCCTGTGGATATCTGTGTGTGCCTCTGTCTGTCCTAGTATAGCTGCGTGTGCGTGATTCCCGTTACCCCCTGACCTAGAGTGCAAGGAGAGTGGCTGGGAGCCTGCGGGCTCGCCCGGTTGGGCTTCCTTTCCCTTTTTTCCTGGGTCCATCCTTCCCTTCCTCGGAAACGAGAGTGAGCCCCGTGGACCCTACCTGTGAACCTGGGACCCCCTCCCCTGTGGCCCTGGCACGTCCCCCACGCATCCCCCTCATCCTTGCCTGGTCGTGTGTACGTCGAGAGTCTGAGACCCCCTCCGTACCCCCCAGCTCTGCGCCCTATGATGATAGGGGTCAATGTTCTGAGTGCGTAAGCACACGAACAGACCCAAATACTATCCTGACGGGCTTCCTTTCTACCGCACCTCGTAAGCAGAGCCTCCTCGTGTGCAAGTGGCGTGAGTGGGTGGCGCTTCTCCCTTCTATCCCCCCTCCCACTGACACCACCGTGGGTGAGCCTTGTGGTGCGGGTTGTGAGTGTACCCCCTTCGGGCCAGGCTCAGCTGCATGGGCCATGGTATCCATGATCTGATCCAACCCAGCCTCTGCTGGGGGGCTGGCTTGGGCAGGTCAGCCTGGCCATGTCCTGCATAGCACCCGCTGCAGCTGGGCCCCCACTCCCATGGGTAGGGTTCATGGCAGCACCTACCTGGTCTGTGGGCCTCATGCTGACACTGGGTACTGGGTGGGTATGATGGTTCCAGTTCCATGTCAGGCGCTGGCACCTCGCGTTCTGGTGGCCAGGGGTGCCCGGCTGCCATCGCTCGCATGGTGATCTCAAGTGCCTCCATCCTCCCTGCAAAGTCCTGAAGCTGTTTCAGGATTGTGCGTGATGGATCGCTCTTTGGGCGGCGCCTGGAGGGTGTCTCCTCTTCCTGGCTGTTGGGAGACAACTCGCACCTGCCCTCCCTGCTGGGGCGGGGGTGCCTGGCTGGTCCCTGCATCGCCTGGGTGCTGTAAGTGGCCTCATGTCCTGCCTGGGAGGTGGAGACGGTGGAGGATCATCCCTATACCTGGTGGGGGGCCTCTATCATCTGTCTACCTGCATGGGAGTGGGTAGGTGGGGGGGGAACTGAGCCCATGACTGGGGGGATCTGGTGACCCCTCTCTGTTGGGCAAGGCACCTCCGCCAGTGGTGGTGGCCAGAGGCATGGCCTCCCTTTCCCCCCTGGGGTGGTGTTCAGCTTGGGGGGGGATCCTGGGAGGGTTGGCAGCCCACCAAATCCCTCAGGACATCTTCACAACTCCCTATCCTCTGCTGTAGGGAGGTGAGGATTGCCTCTGCTTGCAGCTGTCTATTTGCCCTGCCCTCTTCCTGGGGGCGCTTAGCTAGGCTTTTCGCCTGTCCCTTACCTCTCCTTCCCATGGTCTCGTCGTGCAGGGGGTTGCCCTTGCTGGTAGGGGGCTGCTCTTGTGAAGCCGCTGCATGGTCGCCCCTCCCCCACGTGTTGTGCTGGCTGCCCCTGCCACCAGCTAACACTGATGCGACAAGAACCTCGTTGTTACTTTCCCCCGTTGCTGGGAGACACTGTAGTGAGGGGGGGGAGGGTTATGAGACCCGCAGCCATGCCTGGAAGACCTGTTGGAAGCTGGAGCCACTGCTCCATGCTTCTGCTCTGCTGCTCCTCTTCAGCGCAATTGGGTTGATCCAGCCACGCCCCAAAATGGTGTCCGTCAAGTCCCGCCTTGTAAGACCTGGCTCCATGGCCATAGCCGCTGCTGGCCTGATCCTGCCTGTCTTCCTCCTCTAACCTAAGGCTGCCGCCCCTCCCCCTGCTGATAAGACCGTGTGTGTGTCTGCGGGGAACGGCAATTTACCAGTTTGCTACAGGTTGTGATGCATCTCATTAGTAGCTAAGGGCCCTCATCTCTGCTGGTCTATTTTAAGCTTGATGCTAATACAGTCTTTGTAGTTGCAGTACAAAACATTCAAGGCATAAATGTAAAGATGACTTGAGGTCCCCTCTTTCAGGCTGCAAAGTAGAAAATTAACATATGAAGATATTGTACAAGTTTAATATTAAAAGTCTGTTTTGATGCTGTTTTTGTAACAGGTTTTATGTTTGATTATCTTTTCTGGGTTTTAGCTTTGTTTTTTTTACTGTTTTTTCAGAAACACATGACGTCAGGCAAAACACCAGTTTTAATTGCACTTGTTTAGAACCTTTCACACACTACAAAGTGACTGTATTGGCATATAGTATAAACAAAGCTGGCAGAAAAATTTATGGGGAACCTACATCCAAGGACATTCAAACAAATGCAGAAAGTAAGTTGGTTTATTTAATTGTTGTGGAATTGGAAATGATTGGAAAGAATGAAAAGAAAGAATAGCTTTTGCCTCGCTACTAAAGCTTCTCTCCTGCCAACACTTCTGAAAGTGTCCCATTGCCCCAGTGTTCAGATATTTCTCGTATCTCAACAAATACTAAATAAATAGCTTGTCTCCTGAGCTTCACAGAAATATGAAGTTATACAGTATGTAGAAATGACAAAAATGGAGAAAAAGTTTATTTGCCACCCTCGCTCCCCCTATTCAAAGAAGGAATAAGAAAATGAAATAACGTCTACTATTTAGATGTTTCAAAATCAAAGGGGTGGGAATCAGATTAGCACAGGCACCCTTCTAGGCAGACAAGTTGAAGGGGGCAGCTCTCCCAACCTGATCCAGCTGCCGCCAGCACCACCAATAAGCTCCGGACTGGATTGGGGATGGGAGAGGCACCCCCTTCAACTTGCCACCCTATGCAGCCCAGCCCCCCATGTCCCTGCTGCCCTCGATCCAGCCACAGAGCTAACCAGCAGCATGGGAAAGGCCTCAGCTGAAACCAAGGCTCCTTGATCCTGAAAGGAACCGTATTTTGGCAGGCTCTGATGCTCATGCACAAGCACAGTATCTCCCAGTTATTGGGCCATTTCCCCTTGTATCTTGATCGTGGGCAGGGAGATCTGTTACTTCAGTTCCCAAGATCATACATCTTAGACACAGAATTGGAGATTTTACAAACGTAGGCAAATTTATAAACAGTAGAGGAAGGTGGTGAAATAGTCAGATTCCAAAGTGCTAATTTGTAATTTAGCGCTACCAGTATTTTAGTCATATTTGTTTTAACATTTGGAACCGGAGCCTACACTTCAGTTGCAGGATTAAGCCTCTTCAATCCAGTTTGCTACTTTGTTTAGGTGACCATCTGTTACTGGATCAGGGCCCTGGTACTCAGAGGGCAGAGCTGACAAGGCAGCAGTCCATGGGGTCACCAAGCTCACAGTTGAAGTCCAGGCCAGCGGTTTAAACCAGAAAGTCTGTTCATAGGGGGCGAAGTAGGATTTAGATGCAGGCAGGAAAGGTTGCTAGGCAGGCAGGCCAGGAAAGAGAGCAGGAAAGAGAGAGGAAAGAGAGAAATTGGCTTAGCTGATCCAAGAGAAGAGGATAGGGAATCTGGAACTGAGCTAGCACTCCAGAGGTGGGTCTGACCAGCAATCTGTCTCACAGATTGCTCAGACAAGGGAGGTGTGGGCAGACAGGGAAATAAGTATAGTAGGAGAGCCAATGAGCAGTGGCTTCCTGCTCACCTGACCCCTTCAGCTATAACAGGATGGATTGCGCATCATGGGATGTAGTTCTCTAGCCTGGCCTCATGTTCTGGAGGTGCAGATAGCAATGAGGCTCAGACTCTTCAGGTGGTGACGGGGGTGTGTGTGTGTGTCTAAGTTCCTGCTGCCTGACACCATCCTTCTTGGAAAATTAAAAATGATGGCTGTTTATTCATGACATTCTTTATTCTTTAAATAGAACCATGGGACGTGCAAAATATAAAAATGTCATTGAAAGACAATGCTGTTCACATTACCTGCGACAAACCAAAACATATGTATGGCCGTGAAGATCATTTTATACTGAAGTGGGAAAATGAGGACGAAAAAAATAGTACAAAGTGTAATTTTAATAAATCAAACCTTTATTATCTGAAAGAATATACATTTAAGGTAAGGTGCATAATTTTATTTTCACAATGGAGCTGCCATTATTTCTTTATCTTTATTGGATAAGCCTATATTAATAATAAATTCTCCATTCTGCTAAAGTATTTTCTTACATGAAGTGCAGTTTTTTTGTAGCATTTTAGTAATATAGGGTGTTAACACATGGTCATGGAGCACCCTGGAACTAAGAGCCACCCCGTGGAGTTCCCACGGAGCAGTGACCACCGTGGACAGCATGGAAAGCCCGTCACAGGAGCAACCTCCTGCCTGCAGTTCATGGACTTGGGCCAGCCACCACAGATGATCTTAGTGCACCCCCAGCCACCTGAGAGTTGGACAACTGCTCAGTGATCTTGTTGTCCCCAGGTGGCCCATGGGTAGCAAAATTGCCAGAGCCCCCTGGCCCCCCCAGCTGTCAGGCAGCCCCCGGGGACAGTGTAATTGCTCACACTCCTCTCCCTCCCCCAGTCCCCTGCCAGCTGTCAGCTGAGAGGGGTGTACTAGCACTGGCTCTGATGGAAAGAGGGGGGTCATGGCCAGGAAAGGCTTCTTCCCTGGATGTGACCCCCCCCCTTTCTGTGGCCACTGCTCTCCTTTTTTGCAGTGCACAGCCCCTGAGCTCCCCTCCTCCTGCTGTGGCTCTCAGATGAGCAGAGCAAAATCTCTGCTCCCTTTCCCAGTTGCCTCTCTGTGGGGTGAAATCTGAACTCCCCTCTTCCAGCCACCTCTCAGCGAGCAGGGAGTGATCTGTACTCCCCTCTCCCAGCCGACTGTCACCTTAGAGGTGTGCTCTAGTGCTGGCTTCGATGGAAAGGGAGGTCACAGCCAGGAAAGAAGCCTTCCTTGGCTGTGATCCCCATTCCATCAAAGCCAGTGCATATCACGCCCCTCTAAGCAGTGAGAGATATCCCCGGGGAAGGGGAGCACAGATCATGCCCCTGAGAACCTCTGGGTACTTCTGCACCCCTGTCTCCTGGCTAGCTGTCAGCTGAGAGGAGCGCGGCTCTATTTTGCTGGCAGTCCTGGGGCTACAGGGGACCCTAACAAATGGAACCTTGTCCCATGGTTACTGGTTGCCCCAGTTTGGGTCAGGTTCACCTGTACTGCATGCTCCACTTTCCTGGTGATTGCGTGACATGGAGTGGCCCCAGGACAAACTCTGATGGGTGCCACTCAGACAGACAGGTTCATCCAGGGCTGAAGAGGTCAAATGTGGGACAACGTCTCGTTTGATTTCACCCAGTGACTTAGTTACTCTTAGGTATGGGCGAACAAAACCGAGTTCGGAAATTCTGTTCAGTTTGGTTCAGTTCGGAAATTCGGTTTGGTTCGGAAGTTTGGTTTGGTCGACTGAGCTATTCAAGTTCGGTCCGAACTTCCGAACAAAGTTCAGAAATTCAAACCCCATTGAACTAAATTGAATATTATCTTTTAGGGATGGGAGAACAAACCCGAGTTTGGAAATTCAGTTCGGTTCGAAAATCGAGTTTTGTTGGGAAGTTCGGTTCGGTCGACCGAAATGGTCGAGTTCGGTCCGAACTTCCAAACCACGTTCGCCCATCCCTAGTTACTCTTAATTAACTTGCTGTTCTCTGTTCTTGCTGGAATGTCATGGGACAAGTTCTGATATCCTTATTTACATCACCTATAAAGCTCTTCAGAACTTTGCTCCCCCCTACCTCTCTGCACTAATTTCCCTCCGTACTCCAGTCCATGAACTCTTCTCCTCTTCTGTCCCCTCTCTCGCCCTCCCACGCCTCCCCTGCTCCCTAACCACCTTTGTCCCTTCTCCCAAGCTTCCCCCCATGCCTCGAACTCCCTCCCTGCCCACATCTGCCTCGCCCCCTTCCTTCGTACCTTCAAATCCCCCCTCAAGACCCACCCATTCCGCTCTACCCTCCCCTACTTCTCGCTCCCCTCACCTAACTCCTGATGATACCCTCCATCCAGTACAATCTGTTACCTGAGGTCTGTGTACTCATATCCTCACCACATGGGCCAACCAGTCATCATTCTTGATGTAACTAGAGATGTGCGAACACGGTTGGGGAGTTCGACATTTGGAACGAACTCGGGGTGTTCGGCCCGTTCATGAACACCCCGAATCCGAACTTCCCCCTGCCTGAACGGGTCGAATAAAGTTCGGTTTCCGAACCTGTTCAGGTGGGGGACAGGGGGGAACCCAGATTTCCCTCCCCCTCCAGACTGCGTGGGTAGAAGGGTTGCTAGGGCTCACCTCCCCCCCCAACCCCCCGCGCAACCTTGTAAAAAAAATAATTTAAAAACCCCCACCCAAGGGATTGCCCTACCTGGTGGTGCCAGGGCTCCAGCCCCATGTCTGGTGGTGGCAGCGGGTCCGGCAGCACTCTGGAGTGCTTCAGGTCTCTACTAGACCTTCCGGGATACATGACCTGGCTGGAAGGCCTTGCAGAGGCCTGAAGCGCTCCGCAGCGCTGCTGGACCCAGACCCACCAACGCTTTTGCTGCGCTGCTGGACCCAGGGCCAGAGCCTGACCTACCTGGTGGTGCCGGGGCACCGGCCCTGGTTTTGATGATGGTGGCAGTGGCACTGGCAGCGGATCCGGCGGTGCTCCGGAGCGCTTCAGGCCTCTACTAGGCCTAACCCAGAAGACCTAGTAGAGGCCTGAAGTGCTCCGGAGTACCGCCGGACCCGCTGCCACCGCCAGACCTGGGTCTGGAGCCCCGGCACTACCAGGTAGGGTGATCCCTGGGGTGGGGGGTTTAAAAAAAAAATTACGAGACTGGGCAGGGTTGGGGGGGATGTGAGCCCCAGTGCCCCTTCCACCCATGCAGCCTGGAGGAGGGAGGGAAAACTAGGTTCCCCCCTGTCCCCTGCCCAAACGGATTTGGCCCCCCCGAACAAGTTCAGTCTGACCAGCCAGAATCTGAACGGTTTCGGGGGGGTGAACCCCGAATGGTTTTGGGGGTGAACCCCGAAAGGCCAAACCCCGAACCCCCCGGTGTTCACACAACCCTAGTTGTAACGAAGCCAAGCGCGTGCACCTGGGACCTCGCATTCTCGTGAATGTTACACGCCTTGTCTCTCCCTATGTTCCCTATCCTTCATCTCCCCCCTCCCCCTCCAGTCTCTTAGATTGTAAGCCACAGGGCAGGGACCGTGTCTATTCAATTACTTTGTAAAGCACCAGGTACATTGCTGGCACTATATAAATGCTTAATAATAATAATAATAATAATAATAATAATAATTAATAATAAATAGTACAATTTAAAGCCTCAACAATCTTATGCAGTTTGGAGAGATCAGTCTGTTTTTCTCTGTTTGTTTCACATTTAGGAAAGATAATATGCATTGTGCCATAATGTTTATATTTCCAAAGTCATTCAGTAGCTAACTGCAGATAAGAGGAAGGACTTGAGTAGGTTGTCTTTGCACATGTGACCCATTACAGTGCATCTAAGCACATGCATAATCCAACTGAAGTCTGTGAGATAGATACATTTAGATGTTTGCAGGATTGGTGATATGTGCATTTAAACTTTATATACATCTTGAAGTTGTCTTTCATTGTTCTAGAATGTTCTAAGCAGGCCTTAGTTTGTGGAGGGGTTGCCAGGACTCAGTACGAGCAACTAAATTCAAGGGGGGACTGAGTTCCAGGAAACAGTCCCACTAGGAGAGTGAATCCAGAAAGGTCTGGGAAAGGCCAATATTGGCCATTTCAGGGTTAGAAATTAAAGCCAAGAGAACCCTGTATGGTTTATTTGGCTTCCATTCATGATTTCTGTGCCCCATCCCCTGTTCTGGCCATCATATAGGCCGTTTTTACACACACACACCCCAACTGGTTGGTGTTCAGGCAGGTGTGTGGCGGGGGGGGGGGAGTCTGTGTAAATGGCTGCCGGTAGGTGGGGGGATGGGTGTGTGGCAGGTGTGCACCCGTATAAACAACATGAGCGGCGGGTGTTTGTACATGTGTGCTCCCACCGCACACCGACCCACACCCATCTGCCCTCCAGCAGAATGGAGATAGCTCTGTGGGTGGAGATGAGTGTCGGTAGGTGTAGGTGGGTGGGTGTCCATGTAAGCGGGCACGCCCTCACCTACACCTGCCGCACCGCCACACCCCCACCCAATCACCCATGGCCATGTAAAAAAGGCCATAGATTAAATTTCAAGAACTCCTGTTTTATATTCAGCTGTAGAGAGGCAGGTTAGTCTACTGATTAGATGACTAGCTGGAGACTAGGGTACATTTCCCTGTTCACTGTTCTGTCAAGTTCTGGGCAAGGGCCCCAGCAATTCATTGTTTATAACTTAAGCACTGGTTCTAAGGGGTTGTTTAAAATTTCCTCCCACCTGTAAAAATAAGCCCTTACATACACCTGAGTCCATAATCTAACTTCTTGCCTCCTATATGCCAAAGAAAAGAGCCAATCTCTTGTGCCAAACATTCAAGGGTCCATTAACTAAGTCTACAACTTTTGAGGGTCCAACTTGAAACTCCTAGTCTGATTTTCAGAGGAGCTGAGCAACTACAATTAACTAAACTGCAGCAGGTGTCTTTTGGAAAGTTATATACTTGTTCTTTAAAAATGAAATACCGAGTTTAGTTAACAGTTCAGATTTAAAAGGTATGGACTGAACTCTACAAAGGAAAAAAACTCAATCCATTGCAGAGACCCTACAACACCTCGCACCCTGACCACTAAAGCCTGATGTAAGCACACAGGGTGAAAATCATTTTGCAAAAGAAAGGTTTGGTATGTGAAATGCACTTGAAAGTATTAGGCATGGGGACAAATGGAAATTTCATTTGTTTATTTACTTATTTAAATTTGTATCCTGCCCTGTCTCAAAAGGTCAAGATAAGTAACATAGAAACAACAACATATAGAAAATAATTAAATGAATTAAAAGCATATTCCAACACCCTCCCCCACTCCAAGAAACCCAGACCCTGATCAATCTTATCACTGCTGACAAGCACCTGGTCAGTTAAAGAGGCTTACAACACCTTCAGAAGATGCTCAGGTTCAGCCTCTAAGGAACCTCCAAGAAAAAGGCAGTTCACAGATGTGGAACAGCCACACCTCTCCATGCTCTTGCCACATGGACTTACAAGAGGAATCTCCTGGCTAACCTCAAGGATCACCAAGGAGTTTAAAGTCAAAGACGACAGTGCTTAACCCTTATGCAAAGAGTCTGGGGGTAGTTTTGTACCCCAGACATGTATATACCCTAAATAGTCTGGGCCCCACATATCTGACAGGCCGCCTGTCCTTCAGTGCCCCACTGCAGCCCCTGCGATTGACCAAGAGTGTCTCCCTGTGGGTACCGTCTGTTAGTCTTGTTTGTACAGTGAGGGCTCACAGGGGGATGTTCTCGGTTGCTGCCCCAATACTATGGAACTCCCTTCCCCCAGAGGTTCATTTGAGCCCAAGTCTTAGTATCTTCTGGACACGGGCAAGACTTTTCTTTTTATTAAAGCATTTGGTGACCAGGGATAGGAAAAGGGCATTTGGATGGGAGTTTGGGATGTCAGGGGGTGGTTGGGTAGGGTTTTGTGGGGTTTGTGGTGGGGTTGGTGAGGGCGGAGGGAAAAGGTTGGGGTCAGTTTGTATGTATTATATTTATCTATTTTGCAAGCCACCCTGACCCACTTGGGAAGGGTGGGGTATACATTTAAATAAATACATTTTAAAAATAAATAATATACTGCAATAACTCACAAGTTAATGGCTCTCCAGCTTGGCCCTTTTAGGACATTGTCACCTGCTCCCAGGGGCACAACATACCCAAAGGATAGTGAGATACCATTAACCATTCCTTTCCTGTGGATGAAAAGAGACTCTGAGGTACCTTTGTATCCTAAACACAACAGAGATTGCCATATGGGGTACATTTGTACCCCAGTTAATATTACTACAGGGATAAATGGACACCAATCAATTTTCATTTTATGTGACAACAGAAGCCAGTATGTGTCACAGTACACAAACAAACCCACCCCCCCGACGCACACACACACACGCACACAGAGTCATACATTCTTCTCCACCCAAATCAATCTGCATATGTTACAACACAAGCCAAACCCACAAACCATTCCCCAGAAGACACACAGTCTTCCACACTGTCATTCCACTGGCTGTGTGTGTGTCTTGATATATTTATACTCCATATAAGAGATTCTTTCCAAAGGGTTAAAATGGCCTCTTTTGAAATGCAAATGACTACATTCCTAGGGTGTATTTTTCAAAATTGCTGCCAGTTTGCAAATACAATGATTTCAAAGACATAGTTAATGTTGTTTGAACCTTTTTGTGTTACTTTTAAAAAATAAAATTGCTAATTTTGAAATAAATTGTCATTGTTTCCTGAACCTGCATCAGGGTACAAATGTTCCCCACAACTCTACTAATGTTGCTCTTTTCATGGGAATGCACTAGAGTTAAAGTCAAAAGCAGGCCTGAAACAAGGTCTCAAAAAAGTGAGAAATCTCATTTAAATCCTGGTGCTCAGTTTGTTCCAAGACACACTGAGTGCTGGGATATCTTTGCCAAGTTCTTGGCAAGGGGGGTGGGATCACTGTGCATGCACAAAATAGCAACTGCCCTTAACCAATATGGCAGCATCATTTTGGTTAAGGGAAGTAGCCATTTTGTGCATGCATAAATGCATGCCACCCTTAGCCAAAATAGCGACAATTCTATTGCTGCCAGTTTTGTTAAGAGTGGTGGCCATTTTGCACATGCACAGTATTTTTTTTTCTTTGCTCACTGAGAAATTGCACCAGGTCCAAGATCACAGTCAGATCTCAGTCCTGGTGCTTGACATAGCAAGAAATATCCACGAGCAACCATTTAACTGCTTGTTTTACCCCTATCAAAACCAGCACCTTGAATTGCTATTGGCAGCCAGTGCAGACTCTAAAGTACAGTTGCAACGTCCTCCTTGTAAACCACTCCCATTGGAAGGTGTACTGTCATAATCTACACTAATTGCAGCTTCTGAACAGTCATCAAGAGTATCCCCATGCCGAGTGCATTGTAGTAGTTGCTTCAAGGTTATGGAGGCAGAGACAATAGTGGCCAAATCCAAATTTGAAAAAAAGGGCTGAAGCCTTTTCACCAAATGGAGTTGGTAAAAAAGCATTCCTAACTACCAGTGCATGCTGATGTTCCAAGCACAGTGATGGATCTAGGGGCAACCCAAGGAAGTGAATCTGAGTAACGAAGGGAAGCTGGAACACATTAATGATGGGTGCTCCATTCCACACAGGTCACAGGACTGGCCATTCATTCATTCATTCATTCATTCATTCCACCCTTTCCTTAAGGCTCAGGATGGTGTACAATACATAAAAATATATTCAAATAAACAAATTAATCCAATTAAAATTCTCTAAACTCCTACAATATTAAAAAAACACAAATAAATCCAAGTAAAATCAGGCAAAATAAAATCTCTTAAACCACATCACCTCAAACCCTACCCCTGCCTGCCAAATGCCTGCCCAGGAAGGGGCTTGTTACCTGGCATTTACAAACTGTTAAGATGCAGGAAGGGAATGGAGAAAGAAATTTTGCAGCTGGTTTGTGGTTTTTCAGGGGCCGGGGGGGGGAAGGGGAGCGAAGCAGATAGCTGAACAGCAGGAACAACTTCCACCAAATAGCTTCTCCAGTCTGTCAGTTATAAACAAATGTGTAACTTTCATAATTCTGAGCAAGTCTGGGTTTTCTAGAGAATTTGTAATCCAGCACTACCAATATTTTAGTTATATCTTTGTTCTGACACTTGGAACCAGAGTCTACACTCCAGGTTCAGAATCAAACCTATGCAGTCCAAATCACTGTTTTATTTGAAGGCTATTAAAAATTATGGCTGTTTATTCATTAAGTACTTTTGATTAATGTAATAACTGGATATATTCAAAACCTGCTCCTGGAGCCTTGCCTTGATGGTTATCTGCACTCAAAAACCACCTGCTGTTTGGGGATTCCACCATCTTTGCTATGGCTGGCCCCTCAGAGTAGAAATCGCTCCTTTCAGATGTCTGTCTCAGTTCTTCCTTTCTCATCTTTAAAAAGTACCTGAATACTTTTTTTTATTCTTCTGGTGGTTTTATTATTATTATTTATTATTAACAAACATTTATATAGCGCCAGCAGTGTACCTGGCACTTTACAAAGTAATAAAATAGACACGGTCCCTGCCCCTAGGGCTTACAATCTGAGAGACAGGAGCTGGGGGAGAGACTTAGGAAGGGGAACAGAGGGAGAGACAAGGGGTCTAACATTCATGAAGATGCGAGGTCTCAAGTGCACGTACTTGGCTTGGTTACGATGAGAATGACAGCAGGCAGGTCCATGTTGCAAGGATAAGGGTAAACCGATCGTAGGTATAGGAATAGTGGCTCAGCAGGATAAAGAGTCAGACAGAGCAGAGCGAAAGAGGTGAGTTTTAAGGAGAGATTTGAAGGTATGAAGGGATACATGAAGGTTTTAGGATACACTGTTGGTTTCCTCTCTTATACTGTCCCCTTTTAAATTGTTTCCAAATTGATTTATAACCTCTGAAAGACTGCCTTTCTTACCATGCTCCACCATGATTCCTAATGTTAGCCGGGATTGCTCTCTTGTGGGTACCACCTGCCAATCTTGTTCCTACAACAAGGGCCCACAGAGAGGCATTTTCAGTTTCTGTCCCAGTATTGTGGAACTCCCTTACCCCGGAGGTCAGTGAGAGCCCGAGCCTGAGCATATTCTGGAGGCAGTGTAAAATCTTTTTTTGACAAAGCCTTTGGCAGACAGGGGGTATTTTCAGACGTGACAGTGCTAGTTGCTGCCACACTTTGATCCTGCCCAAGGTGAGAGCTTTCACCCTGGGCAAGATCTGGCCCCACCGCTGAATAAACGTGCCAGCGGCTGGGGCTGGGGAGAGGGCGGGGGTGACGTGCGGACATCTGCTCAGTGCAGCCCAGTCCCCTCCCTGATGGACAGGTGTGGTGGCCTATGAGACCACCGAACTGACCCAGGGAAGCTCCAGCCATGAACTGGAATTAGGTAGAGTGGGCCATCATACATGATGGCCCACTCTACCACAGTCCAGGGATGGCTTCTCTAGACTGTAACTAACTGCTCCAAAAAGGTTCAGCAGTTCCTATGTATTATCAAAGCAATTACAAATATAAAGACAAGAGATGGATACAATCAAACCCAGAAAAGGAATCTGGTAATAAACAAGAAAGTCCTGAGAATAGCTTCACTCCTTTGCCCTTGCTCAACGTTTCGCTACTGATGTAGCTTCCTCAGGGTCCTCATTCAAAGTTCAGGCAAATTCCTTTTCTATAGTTACAAAAGAAATAACCACAACTAATATAGAGTCCAGGTTGTGAGGTGTCAGGGAGCCAAGCTCACAACCCGGAGTTAATCTTGCCAAGGTCTGGGGAGTGTTTGCTCCCATCCACAGTTAACATCTGACGGGTGGAAACAAATGTGACACCACCACAGGTAGCTATGCTGGGGTAAGTGTGGCCACTGGCTACCCATGGTATCATCTCGTCTGAAAAAACCCAGGGATAGGGGTTGGGATGGGTGGGTTTAGGGGAAAGGGTGGGTTTCTTAAAGGAATTTTTAATGTATTTTGTGTTTTTAATGTTGTAAGCCACCGTGAGCCTTAGGGGAAGGACAGGGTAAAAATTTAAATTAAAAAAATATATTTTAAATGGATTTTATTTGGTCTTATATTTTTTCTGTTGTAAACATCATTTAGTGAGAGGGCAGTATAAAAATAAAAAAATATTATTAACCCAATTTCCCCCTTGTTTTTATTTATTGACATTCAGATTTATTTTTACAATGGATGGTATCGGTCAGATGGAGTTGAGAAAGACATAAAAACCAGTTGTAAGTAAATATTTATTACACAATACTCAGTATTTCAGTTGACTGATGTGTTAAACTATCCTTAGGGGAATCTCACATGTTAGGCTAGATTTTAAATGCTAGTTTAAACTTTCTTCCTAACTTAAGGGCATGGCCCTGCAAATGTGTACTTCGATGAGCAGTCCTTTCTTACATGAGGAATCTCATTGGTTGCAATAGAATTACTTGTGTGCAGGACTGGAGTAGGCTGTGATCTATGAATACAGGGCCTAGGAAGTAAGAGGTTCACGGATGCACAAAACCTAGAACCAGGTACACTTTTGAGGAAGGCTCATAGTCTATGTGGGTTTCTTCTTGGAAACTTGGAAGCAAAAGTTAGCTGTGGGTAGGGTGAGATAGCTGGAGTTTGCTGCAAGGAGGTCCTTCAGCTGGATTGAAACTGGGCCCCATTTAGACCCCACTCCTGTAAAACCTCCCATATGGATTCCATGCTCACTCTAGTACTGTAACTGAACTCTTAATTCACTATTTCTACTGGGAGCAAACATTTACATAAAAAATCAAGTGGATTGTTTGGGCTCGATCTCATAGCCCACATAAACTGCACAGAACTACGCACGCGTAAACCACGTGCAAACTGCATGTATCCCCATAGCCAGCCCATTGTGCCATGCGGAAACTACGCGTGCAGCTTCCACGCAATGTACGTGGGTTATGAGATCGAGTTCACCAACTCTCCTTCCAGTTTTGTTTGCCTGGTCAGAGCTTGGAATTTCTTTGTTATAGATATTGTAACCAGTCTGTGTATGTTTGTGCAAAAGGAAAGAGGCAGGAGGTGCAAAGAACGTTTGCCCTAAAATCTCTGTCCAGACCTTTTGCCTTTAATCTTCTCCCGGAGTCAATCTGCACAGGCCAGTGCCCCTATATGCAATAGTTGCTTTCAGCATAGAGTGCTTTCAGAAGTGATAGCTCCTGCTGCAACCATGGACTTAGGGTGTTTTCAGACGTTACGGGGCCGCATGGCCCCGTACCGAAAACAACCCATTCATTCCCCGCTGGGGTGACCCCGTCACGCCATATCAGACATGCTGGGGGATCCCGGCGGGGAATCTGGGAGGGGGCGGGGCCACACGGCGCAACGTGCGGCTGCACGGCCCCGCCCCCTCCATGCTCCCCGCCGCCCACCCTCTGGGGGGACGGGCGGGTGGCGGGGCCAATGCGGCCGCAGCGTCCAGCCGACTTCGCCACGGCCCGTGATCCCGCCGGTTATCCCGGGCCGTGGCGCCCGGCCAGACGTTATTTTTTTTTGTCCCCGCTGGGGATCTCTTTGACCACGCTTCCCAGGACATTCCCTCGGCTAGCCCGGGAAGCGTGGTTCAAATTGACCCCATGCGAGTATTGACCGTGGCGAACATCTGGCGGCCGCCAAACAGACTTTCAAGACACAGTGACCACAGGTGGGTATTCACCGTGGTTCACTGTGATCTCGTAACGTCTGAAAATACCCTTAGATGAGTGGTAGTGGTAGCTGTCACACCTGTCGGGGTCCTGGCTAGTTGCCAAACTAATATTTATTTTTATTTATTTATAAAATCAATACCCCGCCCTTCCAAGCAGCCCGGGGCGGCTTACAATGCTAAAACATATAAAATCCAGGGCCGGCCCCAGGGTTTGTGAGGCCATGTGTGAAGTCTTGGTGCGGGGCCTAATTTGCACCTAATTATGCAAATGTATAAATTTACATAAAACTTATTCCCTCTGGACAAGAAGGATTCCCATTCTCCACCACTCCGAGCAACCATGGAGAAGCATGGACTCCCAATGCTTCCGCCCCTCCCCAGCCGAGCGTCTACCACCACTCCCCAGGAGTGGTTCAACTGCAGGGGCAGCCAAGCGGGCAGTGAGGCAGGCACAGAGAGACTGACTGCATTCACTGCCTTACTGGAGGAGGGGGTGAGCTTAGCCAGTCTGGCCTCCAGGGCCTGTTGCTTCTTGCTGCCAGTGCTGCCTGTGCCTTGTGCACGCATGCAGTGCAACCAGTCCAGAGGTGCTGCTATCACACGCACAAGACACCCAAAATGCAGCTAGCTTATTAAGCGCATTATGCCATGAAAAGAGACATATAGCCAGTTCAGTTTTGCCCCCATAATCAGTTCATGCTTCCCCCACCCCATAACCAGTTCTTTTGTGCCCCAGCCCCCATATAATCAATTCACGCTGCCCCCCACCCATAACCATTTAATTTGTGCCCACGGGGNTGCAAATGAACTGGTTATGGGGTGCAGGTTTAAAGACAGTATTCCTGTTGGCAATAATTTCATTAAGAAAAGTAAGTGAAATAGCAGCCATAATAATCTCAGAACCATATTTGCAGATTTATTTTCCAAAACAAAATAGATATTGCTTTACATCCTAAATTCCTACCTAAGATAGTATAAGTAAGACAGTTGTGAGAATGTGGCCCTTTTTACATGGGCCTCTCCCAGCCATGAACATGCAGATTTTTTAGCGCCCACCTAACACGCATCCCCACTCACCCCCCCAATCATCCCCACACAAGGAGCAACCGTGGGAAATGGTGGTTACTCTGTGGGTGTGGATGAGTGGTGGTTGAGTGGGGATGCATGCACAGCTGTGTGCATGCCCCATCCATGCACTGGCACGCCCACGGACTCCCCACCCGGTGGAGTCATGTAAAAATATCATGTGAGGAGCCACTCGAAGAAGAACAGAAGGTTGCTACCTTCTAAAGAAGGTTCTTTGAGATGGCTCCTAACATTCTCACAACACACACCTTTTCAGCCCAGCATGGATTTCTTTTCTTATATTTCTAGAAAGGTTGGAAGGAACTGTCATTCAGAGGGGGAGGGTTCTTTTTATACTAGAGGAACTCGAGACCATCACGTGGTCTATTATTTGAATAGGATGAGCATACAGAACCCAGTTGTGAGAATGTTGGGAACAATCTCGAAGAACCTTCTTTACAAGGCTACAACCTTCTGATCAGCACATGGGGATGAGCTGTTTGTAAACAAACAGCCACTCAGGAGTTGATCAGAGAATTCAGGCTGAGGTGTCATCAGTACGGGGATGACACCAAACTTTATCTCTCATTTTCGACCGATCCAGGTCCGGCTGTCTCAGTACTTACTCGGTGTCTGGCAGCTGTGGGGGACTGGATGAGGGTTAACTGACTGTGACTAAATCCTGACAAGATGGAGGTGAAGTTAGTGGGTAGGTCGGTGGAGTTGACAACTCCATCGATCGATGGAGTGTGCGCTCCACTGACATCCCAGGTGTGAAAACTGGGGTGCTTCTCTATTCACAGCTCTGCCTGGATCTCCAGGTGGAGGCTGTGGCGAGAAGCGCCTTCCGCCAGCTTCATCTGGTGCAGCGGCTTCGGCCACTGGTTTCAGTTTCAGACCTGAACATGATCATCCATGCTTTTATTACCTCTCGGTTAGACTACTGCAGCACGCTTTACGTGGGGCTACCTATGGTGATGGCTCTGAAGCTGCAGTTGGTGCAGAATGCGGCGGCCCGGCTCTTGGTGGGGCTGGGCTGCCGGGAGCACATTACACCTGTGCTCCGTTCTCTGCACTGGCTGCCAATAGTCTTCCGGGCCCGATTCAAAGTGTTGGTTCTTACCTATAAAGCCTTACATGGCCTGGGCCCTGCCTATCTGCAAGACCACCTCACTCTCCAGGTTCTGGATCAGCCCCTGCGGTCTTCCAGGGGCGCTGTTTTGGAGGTCCCCTGGGTTTCTTGGGGGGCCACACAGAATAGGGCATTCTCGGTGGCCGCACCGCACCTCTGGAATTCACTCCGGGTGGGGACCCGTCTGGTCCCTGACCTCCCGGCATTCTGTAGAATTGTAAGACCTGACTGTTCCATCAGACATTTGGTGAGGGAGAGGGGTAGGGGGGGGTGTCACTTAGCTGTTTTATGTTTTTAAATAGCTTGAATCTGCTTTATATTGTATTTTTATATTTTTATGTTGTCAGACGCTTTGAGCCACCAGTGGTGGGATGAAAGTAGGATAGACATTTTTAAAATAAATAAATAAATAACTTGGACGAAAGTCAGACTGAAAGGGATCCAGATAACCATTGTGGTCTAAATGCCCCTGCAGCTGCTGGGTCATCACCAGCTCAATAACCTTCCCTAAAAAGGGAAGGTTAGAGACTGGCCGATAACTGGTGAGGGAATCAACATCAAGTGATGGGTTTTTGAGCAGAGGCCACACCACCGCCTCTTTGAGGCAACCCGGACCCCTCCCAAAGGTAGGCATTGATAACCCCCACCAGCAACAGCTCCACCGTCTTCTGGCTGGTCTTAACCAGCCAGGACGGGCATGGGTCAAGTTCACAAAATCTGGCCCTAACAGCCCCCAGGACATCCCCCGCCCTGGCAGACAACACCAACTGAAATTGATCCCACGAAACCAGACAAGGGCTTCCACAACATCTGGTTCACCCACTGCAATAAGTGTGGTATTGAAGTTACGGTGAATCCAAGCTTTTTTCTGTGCAAAATGATCACCAAACTTGTCACAGTGGACATTAGATACCTCGGATTCCAGGTGGAGAGAGGACCGACCAATCTTCTTTTTTGCTGCCCTTACAGCTACAGCATAGGCACATAAACTGGCTCTATGTTGCAATCTATCAGCTTCAGTATGTGAATGGTGCCACTGTCGCTCAACCGCCACCTTCTCACTTCAGCAACCTCAGGCCCTCCGTAAACCATGGAGGTCTGAGGAGTCATTGTCAAGGGACCAGACACCTGGGAGCCATCTGGTCGATGGCTTCCAACAGCCAGGTATTCCATAAAGCCACGAGGTCATCGAGCTGATGGTCGTCAAGATCAGAGGGTAACTCACCAAGAGCTTTCTGGAACCACTCGGTTTCCATTAGTCTCCATGGGCGAACCATCCAAATAGATTCTACACCCCCCTGGGGGGCAGACATGCACCAGGAGACACATTTGCAGGAGGTAATAATAATAATAATGATAATAATATTTTATTGTTTAACCATCGGTCATCAACAAAAACATCATCTAAAAACAAACAAAGTAAACCATACAATACAGGATACAATTCCACATAGATCCCAAAGAAAAACAGCCACTTACTGACAATGGGCTGTAGATGTACCTATCACCAATTGGGGCCAAACTAACCACAATTTATCAATTTTACATAAAATATCTAGAGTACCACCTCATATTCCAATTATCTGCCCCATTATAGTCTAAAATTAAATGGAGCCTGCCTTACCCTTCCCGGGGGTTATGTCGGCAGCACTTGTCCTCTGCAAATAAAAAGAGCCACTAGCCTTGCCGTTCTCGGGGTTTGAGTCGGCAGCACTTGACCCCTGATGTAATTTAACCAGTACCCTCATTTTAAACTTATTAGACTATTAAATATCTGGATGGGATTCTGAGGTCGAGGGTGCTAACTACAGATCATTGTGTATTGAGGAATTTTCTTAGTCCTTATGATTCTGAATCCTCGCAAGCGGTGGCTAATTTTTGTTTGACAGTTCTACAAATTAGAAGGGTTTTCCTGGAGGGATATTAAGCTTGAGTAATTTTTTGGGAGAGTGTTCCCTACTTTACCGGAGCTGACTCTGATTAGTAATGTTAGGCAACAGCTCTAGAAGGCAATATGTTAATGAATCGGAACTGGTTCAGGGTTTGGGGGATAGTCGGGGATTATTCTCTCTAAGTTCAATAAAGGGTAGCGGTGCTTTTACCCCCGACTTGCTGAAGGGTTTAATAAGTATATTTTGAAGGCAGGAGGTCCATCCATTATTAGGGTTGTACTGACACCTTCCCCATCAAAGAATCCCCCGCCTCAAGGGTGGTGCAAAAAATCAGGTCCAGGTATGTTCCCCATCATGCGTTGGGCTGTTGACAATTTGGGACAGGCCCATGGTAGCCAAGAAGGTCATGAACTCATGCTCTGCACTAGGGGTGGGACTTGGGGCAAAAAAACAGTTACCGGTTTTGCCAGTTACCGGTTTACAAAAAATCAGTTTCTCAGATTAAAACCGGTATGCCAGTACCGTTTTTTTCCCATTGATTTCAATGGGGAACTGTCCCCATTGAAATTGATGGAAAACCCCCCCCACTACCTCCCCTCTCCCCCTCCCAGGCTGCACGGGTGGAAGGAGGGACACCCCCCACCCCAGGGATTGCCCTACCCCCCCACCCAGGGATCGCCTTACTTGCTCTCCGGGTGGTGGTGGTGGCGGCGGTGGCGGTGGCAGTGGCAGCAGCAGCACGGCGTGGGTCTGGCTTTCAGCACTAGTGACTGGCTTCAGCACTTCAGTAGGCCTTCTGGGGAAACTCAGAAGTTCTCCGGAAGGCCTAGTGAAGTGCTGAAGCCAGCCACCAGCGCTGAAAGCCGGACCTGCACCATGCTGCTGCTGCCACCGCCGCCACCCGGAGGACAAGTAAGGTGGCAATCCCTGGGTGGGGGGGTTGGGCGATCCCTGGAGTGGGGGTGTTAAACCACCCCCCACCCCAGGGATCGCCTAGTACCTGCTGGTGCGGGCTCCAGGTTGCTGCCGCCAATGCAGTGGCAGTCCAAAGCCCGCACTAGCAGCTGGACTTCGAGTTAAAATTAAATTTAAAAAAATCCAGGCTGGGCAGGGTGGGTGGGGGGTGTCCCCCCTTCCACCTGCACAGCCTGGATGGGGGAGGGAGAGTGGTTGGTTTTTTTTGTTTGTTTACATTGCGGCCATTCATTTCAATGGCTGCAATGTAAAAAAATCTGGCACGGGGAACTGGTACCGGTACCCCAGATTACCGGGTTAATCGAAAACTGCTGGTACAGCAAAATACTGACAGTTTCGGATATCGGGGGAACCGAAATTCCCACCCCTACTTTGCACCACCAAGACTGGTGTCAGCATGCATGTTGAAATTCCCCAAGACTAATGTCTTCAGGGAGCACAACACCACATCCAACAGCAGCTCCCCAAACTCCCACCACATAATACCCCGTACCCAAAACACATAACCCACTCACAAGCCTTCCCTAAACAAATACCCAGCCCACCATCACACACCCCACACTCCCACTGGTGCAGACCTTAGGCGCGTGGCCTACAAGTCATGCCTGTGGCGCTGCCAAGCCACAGGCCGCTGATATCCTCCAATTCCCAGTAGTCTGTGCATGAGGGCTTCCTCGGCCCTGCCCCTCTCCCCCATGAGGGAGGGGGGTGATGCCAACTGGATCCAGGAGATGTCTATTCCGGGGAGGAGGGGAGTCCTCAAAGGGGCTCCCAGCCCTGAACCTTGACCCACATGAAGCTGGCAGCAGTGGACGTAACCTGCGACAGCAGCAACAGCAGAGATAGCATGGGTCTGGAATCACCCGGAAGGCATTTTGAAAAGTTTCCTTTGCACCACGGCTCCCACAAGTGCATCCTCGAGGGAGACAAGCAGTCAACCTCTAGAGCTCGGTGGAGCTGGAGCTGTGGCAGAGTGGAGTGGAGTGGAGAGAGCAGCACACCCCGCCAATGAGACAGACAGCAGTGGAAACCAGGGCACAGATCTTCTTAAATAGTCCGCCCACCGGGCTCACGTCTCTATGCCGGCCATGCCACTGTCTGTAGCAGTGCCACAATCAGCGCCACTGACAGCCAGCTGTGTTTTCCTCAGGCCCTGCATTAGCGGTGGTGGCACTCCCAGCAAACACCGCAGCCTCCTGGAGCTCGCCAAGGGAACTTGGGACAACACAGACGTCAAGCTGTTCGGGTCGCGTTCTCGATGGCAGAATACAAGCAGTGGTGAGGCAAAATTTCCCCTTGCATAGACTCTGGGCAGGCATTCATCAGTCCTGGCCTGGAGGAATCCTGTCAAGGCAGCGACGCACTGGAGGCCAGGGAGTAGGACACTGCAGCTGGCGGTGAAGCAGGAACCAGCAGCTCTTCCCCCCTTCTCTATGGACACGGACTTTGCTGGTACCTGGTATGGGGGGAGAGGGGCCCCTTGGTCAGAAACGGGGGGCTGTGGGATTCCTCCTCCTTCCTCCCCACCCTTGCAGGAGCAAGGCTGAGGAAGGGCACCTTCCAGGTCTCTCCCTATGTCATTGGGGGCAGCCGGAGGCTGTGACAGAGGCATGTGCCAAAAGGGCATGTCCAAATGGGCGTGCCCTTTGGCTGTGCCCTTCAGCGGGGCCCAGAGGTGGATGCGGAGGGGGTATTGCTTAGGAGAGAGACTATGTATATACTGCTGGTAAAGTTGGAAAGAACATCTCTCCCCAGTGAGAGAGGAGAGAAGATGGAGAAGAGTGACCTCCCTTGGTGGCAGCAGGGGAGGGAGGAAAGGGATATATGGAGTCACGTCCCGGGTATGACCAGGGAGCGGCATGAGTGGTTATGGTCTGAGCCAGCAGTATATGGAAGGGGTAATAAATATGTATAACTGTGCAGCTGTTATGTATGGATAGCAGTAGGTTGTTGGGCTATTGATATATTGTATTGTATTATAATATTAGGGTGCCTCTGTGTAGGTATTGTACCCTAAATTATTTTGGTGTAGCTGCTTTTAGGGTTGAGGGGAAATGGTAGGGTTTTGGATATTGTTATATTCTATTGTATTGTATTATGATGTTAGGGTTCCTCTGTGTAGGAGTTATACCCTAAGTTGTTTTGTGAGCTGCCTCGAGCTAATGTTATTAGGAGAGAGCGGGATATAAATAAATTATGAAAATGATGAAATTAAATGGCCCTTTGGGTGTCGCCCAAGAGTTGGCATCCCCAGGGCACAGCCCTAGCAGAAATACCTGCAGGGGAGAGAGAGCCTGGTGTCAACAGTCCCCCTCAGGGAGCCAGCCAGTCAGTGTTGCAATATAACAGAGGCCAGGGCAGGGAGATACACAGATGTGCATCTGATTGGCCCCGCCCCTGCTCTGCACAGAGCAGCCTATCCCTGGCTGATGGGTGGCCAATGCAGTCAATGATGGCTGCCATGGCACCTGGCCCCTGACACCTAGGGATGTGTGAACAGAACGCGGTTTGGATGTTTGGCTGTTCGGCCATTTGTTCGGGAACTGAGTTCAGGTTTGGTCGTTCAGTTCGGGAACCAAGTTCAGGTTCAGTTGTTCAGTTCGGCTGAGTTCGGTTCGGCGGAACATTTGGAAATCGGTATCAAAATCAATATTGGTGTCTATATCGATACCGATTTTGAAGATTTTATTTTTGGTATCGGTATCGTTTGGCCCTGAGACACTAATAAGTTTGTTATTTTTATGTCTTGGTATATTGTTAATGTTTGTTTTTTTAAAAGTTATTAAAAAAGTTATATCTGTTACCAGCTGAGTTCAACCTGTCCAATCTTTTACCCCTCTGTGCTCCTTACGAGCAGCAGACCAACCTCTCCTACTTCTCTTCTTGATGTCTTCCAACCCAAAGAATGCACACAAAGATTATATATATATAAAAAAATTTAAAATGTATTCAATTTTTTTATCATATATTTCTACACTAAATCTAACTGCTATTAACTATTCTAAAACCTATGGAACTAAATGGAATATCTAATAATTACAAAGTCCTAGTCCTACAAACACACTATAAAACTGAATGACTACACACTATCTCTGTCTATCTCTATAACCAAGCTAACTCCTACAACTATCTATTTCTATAGTAACTATCTAATATCTATCTATGTATATATATTACACAGGGATGGGGGGGGACAGATAACTCACACCAAACAACACAGGGAGGGGTGCAAAACTGGAATAAAACCTAAATCAATCTAATCCTACTCTAAATAAATCCAAAAACAGGGGAAGGGAATCAGGGAAAGAATATATAAAGGGAAGGATTAAATGGAGGGTAGGGAGAAAGAACACAGGGATGGGTAAAAAATAAAAATAACACCTAAATCTATGTAATCTAATCTAAATAAATGATACTAGGGAGGTAAATGTGTGGGATGGGTGAAATAGGAGAGGATTGCAATGGATTAGGAACACAAACTGCTAGTAGAGGGCGACTTCTGAAAACGCCTTCTGTCAGGAACAGTGGCGAGCTTAGAAGGTGTTGGAAAGAGGGAGGGCAATGACTTTTGTTACATGGTGCGCCCGCCTTACCGCAAGCCTCATTGGCTCTGTTCAGCCTAGCGCCCCCCTCCCCCCCGTCCCCTGTGTCCAATCGCAGAATGCGTAGCCAGTGGTCTCAGGAGAAAAGGATGGTGATTGGGCAAACTGACTGCTACTCCAAGCCTCTCCACCCCTGGTGCCAGGAAGTCTTCTCCTCAGCTGCCTCCCCCTCCCTGGGCCTTCCAGTGACGTTTTTCCCACCTGAACTAATCCGAACTCACCCTAACAGTACCAAAATGTTTGGTCATTTTCGAGTTCTGATCGAGTTTGGTTCGGTCAGTTTGGGTTCAGTTCGGAGGTTCGGTTCAGTCGTCCAAACAGACTGAGTTCTGTCCAAACTCTGAACATCCAAACTGCATTCGCACATCCCTACTGACGCCACTCTGGGCCACAGTAAGTAAAGTGGGTTTTCAGAAACGCCTGCTTTATTCTGGCTCCGGAGGCCGGATCCCAACCATGGTGAGGGCTAACCCTGACTATGACTCAGGATTTCCCCAATCACAGCTTGGGCTAGCCCGCACCATGGTCAGGATCCAGATCATGCAAACATCTGACAGTCACCTTCCAATGTGATGGCGGCACCTGGTTTAATCCCTGCTAAAGGGGTGGCCTGTAGCTCAGGTGGTAGAGCACATGCTTTGCATGTACAAGGTCCTAAGTTCATGCCCTGGCATCTCCAATTCAGAATCTCTGGTAGCATGTCTGGGTGAGGCCTCTGCCAGGGATCCTGGAGGGTCCCAGGTAACATGCCTAGATGAGGCCTCTACCGGAGATCCTAGATTTGAGCTGGATTTGAAACCCTGCTGCTGTATCAGGTTATGACAGTACTGGGCTAAGATGGATCATTGGTCTAACTCAGTTAGGCAGCTCATTATATCCTTATAAAGTGTGTTAAGCTATACCATCATCACATTTGAAAATACCCACAGTTAAAAGAAGAGAGGTGTGGGTGGGTCCATGGCCCTGATCCTACTTAACATTGGCCACTGATGGTGTATGCCATGAAAGGGGACCACGTACTCCACTTGCCTAAAAGGTAGGGTACCTCCCCCTGGGTCATATCGGGAAGAGGGTGGGGTAGAATGACTATCATGACCCAAACTGCATGGAGTGTTGTGACATCATGATGCTCTGCAGAGCATGGGGCTACATCACAAAGAGGTCAGGAAAATCCCTTTCCGACATGACTTATCACTTTTGCCTCCCAAAGCCCTGGTTTTTCCTGTTCACGGTGGGGAACCCCTTCCTGATCCAGAGAAATGGGGGCTTCCCCTAGAGTCTGGAGACTCTGTGTCAAAATCTGAAGTCTCCAGGTGAAACCCAGAGCGGTTGCAACCCTACTTAAAGGCAGGAGCTATGCTTTCCAGGACTTTATGGAGCATTGTGCTGGTGCTTCTCCAAAGCACAATGCTTGCTGAGCTCCTACTGGGCAGTGCAACTTTGAACTTCTTCCTAGTCCTGTTCATGGTTGTGTTTCCTACCACTTCATGGTAAGAAGTGTTTTAGACCTTTTTGTGTAGCCAGTCTTTCAAGGGAAGAGGTTTCTTTATGTTTTATACTGTTCCCTCTGGCTGTGTCTTTCACTTTCTCACTAAAGTAAATTGCTCTAGAACTGAAAAGAATTCACTTTCACCGATGTTTCCTACAAACTTTTCAACATGGCTGCTTTCTTCTGATTTATATTTTATAGACAATTCTAAAGCCCTGATTACATTCCTGATATTCCTGATTATTGTAACAACATTGACCTTACTTATTGTTCTCTTCAAAATCTATGTTCTCCACAAAGATAAGTCCAGGTAAATGCATTTCCCTCTTACCGTATTCCATAGAGTTTCTCTAAGTAACTTGTTTTACACACATTCAAAATATTAACTATGTATTTTTGGTATTTCATTTTTTGCTTGACAAAGAAATCCCTCATGTATTTTCCCATATGGCATTACTATTTTGAGTGGTTAAAAATAATCCCTTTTTTAGCCAGTTTGCAGCAGAGCAATTTGCAGCCAATGTCTGGACAAGAAATAGGATAAGTTTGAGTCAATGTCATATGTGCGGTCTGATTTAACCCTCATTAAAGTAAATGAAACAAGTTCCATTTGCTACAGTTAATTATTTTGATGAGAGACTTGTTGGTGGTCCCAGTCCACATGATTTCTCTGTATCTGTGCCTCTGTATGTGGGGGATCTCTTATAGGCTAGAATTGGAGCATCTGACATGGAGGAAATCCACTCTCCCTTGGATGGTGGCCATGTGTTTCCTTGCATACAGAGAGCTGTCGCTGCTCCGTGACAGGCTGGAAGAAGTGTGCAAGTCCTAAGTGAACCAGCCACCCATACTCGGGGTCAACTGGGAGCCTGCACTTGTCATCTCATAGTTTATCCCAGAAAGGGGGTAGAGGGTGGGGAACTGATCCACTCAGGGCTGCTCTTCTTGATCCAGAAGTGGCTTCAGATGCTCAAGCATGTGTAGAGTTACTTCTGCACTGACCCAGTAGTAATTCCATGTGTGCCTGAATGGCTACAACAGCTTCTGGATCAAGTAGAGCAGTCCTGAGTACACCAACCATGCCTGCTTCCACTCCTTAGGCCAGCAGGGAACCTGCACTTACCACCTTGAGGCTTAAGGTGGCAGGTGCAGGCTCTCAGCTGGTTGGTGCGCTTAGGGCTTGCATACACCCTGGGCGGTTACTGACGGGTGACATCACACTATGGAGACAATCCAACGGCCCACACACACCACCCGAAGGCAAGTGCTCTGGCCAGAACGTGCATGCTCAGGTGCGCACGCATGCTGTGTGTGCAGTACAGCCACCTGCACATATGGTATGTGTGCACCACAGCGTGCACGTTCTGGCCGTGACCCGTGCCTAGGGATCGGTGTATGTGGGCCATTGGATTTCCCCCACTGTGTGATGAAAGCCATGGTAATTTTCTGAGGGACTCCTTTCTGAGGGAGACTAGAACCTCATGAGGAAGTTTGTGGATCAGGGCTGGTGTCTCGTTGGAGACAGAGGCACAGCCCAATGCCTGTAATGGCTTTGCCAGTCTCTTGTACCCAGTAGCATGAATCTCTGGTCCCTAACAGAATCAAGCCCTTAATACAGTAAATGACCAATTGTAATTACTAATTTGTGACATATTAACATGACCTTAAAGTTAGATGTTTTCCCCTGATTGTTTCCTTGTATAGAAAAGCTGATTTTAAGACAGAGACAAATGGATTCAACTTACTTTTTATTTAAATGTTATAATTGGTTATATTGATTATGATTATTTTATGTTGATTAAGTTTATGACAACATATTTTGTTTGAAGTTCTGATTTCATTTTTAACAGGTTTATTTTTAGAAAGTGAAATTTATTGTAATATAAAATTTAAAAATCTGATTAAAAGATTAAATTAAAAGATCAAAATTAAAAGATCAAAATTAAAAGATCAAATTTTAATTATTATTTTTTAAAAATACCACCACAAATAATTTATTTTTATCCTTGTATGTAAGATACATAGTGGAAAACAAGAGAGCACTGAATGATGTTAACGTTTTAATGAAATGGTGGAATAATTCCAAAGAGGAAATTCTCCCCTACCT
Source organism: Sphenodon punctatus (assembly GCA_003113815.1). NCBI lineage: Eukaryota > Metazoa > Chordata > Lepidosauria > Sphenodontia > Sphenodontidae > Sphenodon > Sphenodon punctatus. The sequence goes on along the minus strand of QEPC01007511.1, from coordinate 374,424 downwards.
GAAATGGTAGAAGTATAGAAAAGCTAGGGCAATTAAAAGCTAGAGGGATCCATGGTCTTACATTTTATTCTTCAGTAGAAGAAACATAGAAGACACCACCCCACTCTCAATGAAGTCAAAGGCAAAACTTTTATTTACATCAATCAAAGCTGGATCACACCCTACAAACTGATGAACATTTAATGAATGGTGGTCAATTATCTCACCTTGCATAGATCACAAAGGACTCTGAAGATGATAAATGCTTTGTAGAATCAGAGCCTAAAACTAAAGGTGTTTTTTTCTAAAGTTGTGACAAGCTTTGATTGAAAATTACAAGATATTTTGAGAAAATTCCAAAACTCTTATACTGACCGATGTTTGTAATGTTCAAATAAAGATTTTCAAATGTATAATTATTGTTACACAACTGTGTTAATAACTAAAGTCTTGATGCTTCTGCTTCTTATAGAAATTCAGATGAACCTGTGCCGCTTATAAGCAGGGGTAAGTGTATCTTTAATACAAGATACTTTTAGCAAGTTGAAATGAGGAATCAGCCAGATGCTTTGTTCCAGCTCCTTATTCACAAGTGAACCTGGACTTCCACACCTTGCATAGTTTAACTTTGTATGTACGTAGATTAGTAATCTGATATTAGAGTAATCAGAAAATAGGTCTGTCATGAAATCAAAGGTCTCTGAAGAAAGCCTCCAAATCAACCAAACACAGCTGCCCTGATACTCCTGGATACTACATGCCAGATGCTCATAGGAGAGTGATGTTCCCTCATCCACAAAGACCATTTAGGAGTAGGACAAATTCCTTTGTGTTCCGGTCAGAGCAGTCTGTAAAGCACAACAAATTCCTGTGCCAGCCAGTAACTTAGAATAGTTACCCAAACTAAGCCTAAACCCAAACCAGCCTTTTGCCAATGGAAAAAGAGATGGGGTTTCATCTGCTAAAGGAAAAAAGATTAGCTTCCCTGCCCCTCAGAGTCAAATTGGAGTGTTTAAGAGAGTACAGATTAATCTCACAATAAATTCGCTAAGAGTGAATAATTTTTAAAACCAGGGGCAGAAGTACACTGATAATTTAGGGATGTTTCTGCATTAGATGGGGTATCTGTAAATGAACACCCATAGACAGTAGGGGTGTACAGGAAATAAATTCGTTTTTCATTTCCATTTGTTTTAGTTATTATTTTCATTATTCCCATTCGTTTTCATTTTTATTTTCATTTTTGTTTTGCATTGGCTTCAGTGGGGAACACTGCAAGGAATGCAGTTCTGATGGTCAGTGATGTGCGGCGGCAGCAACAGGAGAAGTCAGGCACTAGTTTTGGCATAGGGGAGCAATCAGGCAGGCATGGGCAGTTTGTCAGGCAGTTGGCACCCCAAAATATGTGAGGGCATCAACTTGCTGCAATTGCCCCAGGAGGGCAGGCATTGGTGTTAGTTATAGTTTATTAATGCCACATGGACCTGCCTGCTGTTGTTCTCAATGGGTGATTTCAGACGTTACGAGATCACGCTCAACCACACTGAACCACGCTCAACCCCCCCGTGGGGCCAAAGGGCCCTGAACGTCTGAACGGCGCGCGCCAGATGTTCATCACGCTCAATACCCACATGGGGTCAGTTTCAACCACGCTTCCCGGGCTAGCCGGGGGAAGGTCCCGGGAAGCGTGGTCAAACGAACCCCCACAGGGAACCAAG